>WNWK01000044.1:280000-497500 GCA_009830355.1 Cherax destructor
AGGGGACACAGCATCAAGGGGACAAAGCAACAAGGTGACATAGCAACAAGGAGACACAGCAACAATGGGCCATAACTGTAAGTTAACTTAGATGGGCCACGGGGATGTTAGGAAGTATTGAGGTGGTCAGTCCCTTAGCCTCCAGGCTGATGGACTGATGACATCGTCTTCACATCTCTACTGCATCTACGAAGTTTTCTGTACTCGACTGAAGAAGCCTACTGTGTGGGCGAAACGTTTCGGAATAAAGATACCTAACTGTTGTACCTGTGTCTTACTCATCAACCTGTCGGTTCATGTGGGTTCATGTGTTTTATCACCGTTGTTGTTTCAGGTGTTGTAAACAGCAAGTTAGCACCAGACGAGCCTGGCCCATGGCCGGGCTCCGGGAGTAGTAATCAGGCCCTCAGCCTGGAGTCGATCCAGGCTGAGGGACTGATTATCTCAAACTCATTCGTCTTTGTATTGGACTGATGAAGCCACTGTGTGGGGAAACGCTTCCTCAATAAAGATACCCAAGTGTTGTGGTGTCACAGACATCTACATCAACATTGTCAATATGGAGACAGGACCTCACAAGAGTAATTGGTCTGTGTATTTTCATCCTCTTGTGGGGTCCTCTTCAGCAGATGAGGAGGATCCCAGTAGAGGGTCGATATATACAGACCAATTAATCTTCTGAGTTTCTGCCTCCCTGTGGATTATTATTGAGTACTTTAGTTATCCATTGTCAATGTGTTATCCAGTGTCTTATCCCTGTTAGTTATTATCCCTGTTCCGTTATCCTCCTCTGTCTTTCTTCTGTTACTTATTCTGTCCCATCAGTTAGTCGTCCTATCTTCCTCATGTGATTCATTTTTTGTCCTCTCATTCCTGTGCTTTATTTCTCCCTCTCCTCTGTCCCTTCCTCCCGTGACTCAGTGGGAAGTCTAGGAAAGCTGAGTGGCGACTCAGTGTAGGTGAGTCAGTGGTCGTGCCAAACACACACACCCACTCACACACACACACACATACACAGCTTTCCAAGAGGAGCTAATGGCAGCAGTATGTAAGCAAGATGACAGTGTGAGTCTTGTTCCAGCAGTCTGGAGTCTTGTTCCAGCAGTCTGGAGTCTCGTTCTAGCAATCTGGAGTCTCGTTCTAGCAATCTGGAGTCTTGTTCTTCTAGCAGTCTGGTGCCTTCCAGCAGTCTGGAGTCATGTTCCAGCAGCCTGGTGCCTTCCAGCAGTCTGGAATCTCTTTCCAGCAGTCTGGAGTCTTGTTCCAGCAATCTGGAGACTTGTTCTAGCAGTCTGGTGCCTTCCAGCAATCTGGAGTCATGTTCCAGCAGTCTGGAGTCTTGTTCCAGCAGTCTGGAGTCTTGTTCCAGCAGTCTGGAGTCTTGTTCCAGCAGTCTGGAGTCTTGTTCCTGGCTAGCAGTACTGGATCTGTCCAGCAGTCTGAGTCTTGTTCCACAATCTGAGACTTGTTCTAGCAGTCTGTGCCTTCAGCATCTGGTCAGTTCCAGCAGTCTGGAGTCTTGTTCCAGCAGTCTGGAGTCTTGTTCCAGCAGTCTGGAGTCTTGTTCCTGGCTGATACTGCTGACACACTTCTTAGGGAAATTTCAATGGGATTCACTTGCTGGAAAGTGAGAACTTTCACTCTACGTAAAATGGCGTGAGTGTAGGTGTTGTTGCCTCGATCCTTCCTCCAGTCCTCTCCAGATGACCTGCTACCATTCTCACTCCAAGAATGATACACGTCAGTCATTCTCACCCCAAGAATGATAAACAACAGCGGATGCAGCAACAATAGCATTAATAAGTATCACATTCTTTGAAGGATTACAGGACATGTCCTGCCATGTTGCAGGAAGGATTCTCAGGATAAAAGAGCATGTCCTGCCATGTTGCAGGAAGGATTCTCAGGATAAAAGAGCATGTCCTGCCATGTTGCAGGAAGGATTCTCAGGATAACGGGATACAGGGTCTGACAGCCCTGGCAGATGGCACATCACAACACCTGTTTGTTGACAGCCTCACTCTCAGCCTCAAAGGTCACATCGTGCCTTGGTGGGCAAGGTCATTAGTGGTGGGCAAGGTCTTTAGTAGTGGGCAAAGTCTTTAATGGTGGGCAAGGTCTTTAACGAAGTCTTTTCGCCCACCAGTGGCTTTATCAATACAAGAACCAAATGTAAACACTGAAGAACTCCATACAAAAGATGAGGTAATCAGTCCCTCAGACTTCAAGACTGAGGGACTGATTCCCTCATCTTCTTATAGTGCCTGGCGAAACGTCGCTAGTAAAGGACCGCGTTCAACTGTATGTGTAGCTTTCTCCTATTGGCCCGTGCTAGGTAGGTCCCTCTCAGATCCGTCTTGTGTGGACCAGTAGGCCTGCTGCAGTGCTCCTCCGTTGTGTCTGCAGCAGCAGACATGTAAATATGCCCTGGTAACACCAGCAAGCTCTGGGAGAAGACATTCACTCGAATACAGTTCAAAGACATTTACTAACAGAACAGTGGTCAGCTGGCTAGCACACTAGAGTAGGGGTCAGCTGGCTAGCACACTAGAGTAGGGGTCAGCTGGCTAGCACACTAGAGTAGGGGTCAGCTGGCTAGCACACTAGAGTAGGGGTCACCGGCTGGCTAGCACACTAGAGTAGGGGTCAGCTGGCTAGCACACTAGAGTAGGGGTCAGCTGGCTAGCACACTAGAGTAGGGGTCAGCTGGCTAGCACACTAGAGTAGGGGTCAGCTGGCTAGCACACTAGAGTAGGGGTCAGCTGGCTAGCACACTAGAGTAGGGGTCAGCTGGCTAGCACACTAGAGTAGGGGTCAGCTGGCTAGCACACTAGAGTAGGGGTCAGCTGGCTAGCACACTAGAGTAGGGGTCAGCTGGCTAGCACACTAGAGTAGGGGTCAGCTAGCACACTAGAGTAGGGGTCAGCTGGCTAGCACACTAGAGTAGGGGTCAGCTGGCTAGCACACTAGAGTAGGGGTCAGCTGGCTAGCACACTAGAGTAGGGGTCAGCTGGCTAGCACACTAGAGTAGGGGTCAGCTGGCTAGCACACTAGAGTAGGGTCAGCTGGCTAGCACACTAGAGTAGGGGTCAGCTGGCTAGCACACTAGAGTAGGGTCAGCTGGCTAGCACACTAGAGTAGGGTCAGCTGGCTAGCACACTAGAGTAGGGTCAGCTGGCTAGCACACTAGAGTAGGGTCAGCTGGCTAGACCTAGAGTAGGGGTCAGCTGTAGACATAGAGTAGGGAGTGGCTAGCCTAGAGTGGCAGTGGCTAGCACACTAGAGTAGGATTTGTGAGTGCAGCACTACGAAAGATGGGTGGTGATGAGAGGGATGGTGGTAGTGGTGGTGGTGATGTGAGAGGGATGTTGGTGGTGGTGGTGGTGAGGTGAGAGGGATGGTGGTAGTGGTGATAGTGGTTGTGGTGGTAGTGCATGACAGCCTGGTTAGGGGCGTGGCACACCTCTCAAACATCATCGACCCCTTAACCAACACACTCAACCAACACACTCAACCAAAACACTTAACCAGCACACTCAACCAATACACTCAACCAACACACTCAACCAAAACACTTAACCAATACACTCAACCAATACACTCAACCAACACACTCAACCAACGCACTCAACCAACATAACCAACGCACTCAACCAACATAACCAACGCACTCAACCAACATAACCAACGCACTCAACCAACATACTCAACCAATACACTCAACCAACACACTCAACCAACACACTCAACCAACACACTCAATCAACACACTCAACCAACATACTCAACCAATACACTCAACCAACACACTCAACCAACACACTCAACCAACACACTCAACCAACACACTCAACCATCACACTCAACCAACACACTCAACCAACACACTCAATCAACACACTCAACCAACACACTCAACCAACACACTCAACCAACACACTCAACCAACACACTCAACCAACACAATCAACACACTCAACCAACATACTCAACCAACACTCAACCAACACACTCAACCAACACACTCAACCAACACAACCACATTGTGCTTATTCCATGGAGTTTTATGTGTGGTGTGTGTGTAGAGTGTGTGTGTGTAGAGTGTGTGTGTGTAGAGTGTGTGTGTGTAGTGTGTGTGTGTGTGTAGTGTGTGTGTAGTGTGTGTGTAGTGTGTGTGTGTGTTAGTTACCATTTTGTCCTAGGCACATGTCAATTAGACACTAGGCCTGTTGTATATATGTGTGTGTGTAAGGAAACACTTCGAAATGTTTCTACCCCACCGGGAATTGAACCCGGGCCCTCCGTGCGTCAAGCAAGAGCTTTACCCACTAGGCCACCGAGTGTGTGTGTGTGTACTCACCTACATGTGCTTGCAGGGGGTCGAGTCACAGTATACATGTTTTACACACACACTGATGCTGGCTTCTCTCTCTCTCTCTCTCTTTCTCCTGCTGCCGCCGCCGCCTCCGCCGCCGCCATCTACTGCCGCTGGTTGAAGCGCTCAGTTGCGTGGCACGAGGTGTAGCGTGCGGGTGTAAGTTGCTCTGACCACCTTGCTTACACCTCCTCCTCCACACTCTCTCCCCAGTGCTCACACCTCGCTCACACCCTCCTCACATCCGTGTCTGCTGACACCCAGTGTGTGTGTGCGTGTCTGTGTGTGTGTGTGGTTGCAACCTGTGACGCAATGTACTTCAAGGACACGTCCCCACGGACGTGGCAGTGTGACGCAAGACACCGGCACTATATACTCTCCGTCCGTTGCGTCACAACATGACTTGTAGTGATTCGACAGTGACGCAGATCCTTGATTCACCAGTGACGCAGCTCCTGGATTCACAAGTGATGCCTGTCCGTGATTCACAAGTGACGCAGCTCCGTGATTCACGTGAGGCCTGTCCGTGATTCACGTGATGCAGCTCCGTGATTCACGAGTGACGCAGATCCGTGATTCACGAGTGACGCAGATCCGTGATTCACGAGTGACGCAGATCCGTGATTCACGAGTGACGCAGATCCGTGATTCACGTAGAGGAGATCCCTGATTCACGGGTGATGCCTATCCGTGATTCAGGAGTGACGCAGCTTCCTGATTCACGAGTGACGCATGTCTGTGATTCACAAGTGACACACGTCCGTGATTCACGAGTATTGCCTGTCCGTGCTTCACGTGATGCAGATTCCCGATTCACGAGTGACGCAGCTCCCTGATTCACGAGTGATGCCTGTCCGTGAATCACGAGTGACGCAACTCCGTGAGTCATGAGTGATGCCTGTCCGTTATTCACGAGTGACGCAACTCCTTGCTTTACGAGTGACGCAGCTCCGTGACGCACCACACCTGTGCTTCACCTCCAGGTAAGCATTAATTGTCTTCAAGCAGTGTAGGCCTACCTGGGTGGTATAAGTGTCTTATAGGCCTATGTGGGTGGTATGAGTGTCTTATAGGCCTATCTGGGTGCCATGAGTGTCTTATAGGCCTAAATGGGTGGTATGAGTGTCTTATAGGCCTACATGGGTGCCATGAGTGTCTTATAGGCCTTAATTGGTGGTATGAGTGTCTTATAGGCCTAAATGGGTGCCATGAGTGTCTTATAGGCCTTAATTGGTGGTATGAGTGTCTTATAGGCCTAAATAGGTGCTATGAGTGTCTTATAGGCATAAATGGGTGTTATGAGTGTCTTATAGGCCTATATGGGTGCCATGAGTGTCTTATAGGCCTAAATGGGTGCTATGAGTGTGTTATTTTCCTATATGGGTGTCATGAGTGTCTTATAGGCCTAAATGGGTGGTATGAGTATCTTATAAACCTGTCTGGGTGGTATGAGTCTTATAGACCTACCTGGGTGGCATGAGTGTCTTATAGACTTACCTGGGTGTCTTATAGGCCTACCTGGGTGGCATGAGTCTTATAGGCCTATCTGGGTGGTATGAGTGTTATAGGCCTACTTGGGTGGCATGAGTGTCTTATAGGCCTACCTGGGTGGCATGAGTGTCTTATAGACTTACCTGGGTGTGTCTTATAGGCCTACCTGGGTGGCATGAGTGTCTTATAGGCCTACCTGGGTGGCATGAGTGTCTTATAGGCCTATCTGGGTGCCATGAGTGTCTTATAGGCCTAACTGGGTGGCATGAGTCTTATAGGCCTATCTGGGTGCCATGAGTGTCTTATAGGCCTATCTGGATGCCATGAGTGTCTTATAGGCCTATCTGGGTGCCATGAGTGTCTTATAGGCCTATATGGGTGCCATGAGTGTCTTATAGGCCTATATGGGTGCCATGAGTGTCTTATAGGCCTATCTGGGTGCCATGAGTGTCTTATAGGTCTATCTGGGTGCCATGAGTGTCTTATAGGCCTATCTGGGTGCCATGAGCACACACACAGGTCAAGTGTCTATCGACAAGTGGCTGTGACACACAATAACTCACCCTGCAGTGTATAGTCACTGCAGTTACCAAGGCTGGCAGTGTCTTGTACAGTGTATAGTCACTGCAGTTACCAAGGCTGGCAGTGTCTTGTACAGTGTATACTCACTGCAGTTACCAAGGCTGGCAGTGTCTTGTACAGTGTATAGTCACTGCAGTTACCAAGGCTGGCAGTGTCTTGTACAGTGTATAGTCACTGCAGTTACCAAGGCTGGCAGTGTCTTGTACAGTGTATAGTCACTGCAGTTACCAAGGCTGGCAGTGTCTTGTACAGTGTATAGTCACTGCAGTTACCAAGGCTGGCAGTGTCTTGTACAGTGTATAGTCACTGCAGTTACCAAGGCTGGCAGTGTCTTGTACAGTGTATAGTCACTGCAGTTACCAAGGCTGGCAGTGTCTTGTACAGTGTATAGTCACTGCAGTTACCAAGGCTGGCAGTGTCTTGTACAGTGTATAGTCACTGCAGTTACCAAGGCTGGCAGTGTCTTGTACAGTGTATAGTCACTGCAGTTACCAAGGCTGGCAGTGTCTTGTACAGTGTACACTCACTGCAGTTACCAAGGCTGGCAGTGTCTTGTACAGTGTATAGTCACTGCAGTTACCAAGGCTGGCAGTGTCTTGTACAGTGTATACTCACTGCAGTTACCAAGGCTGGCAGTGTCTTGTACAGTGTATACTCACTGCAGTTACCAAGGCTGGCAGTGTCTTGTACAGTGTATAGTCACTGCAGTTACCAAGGCTGGCAGTGTCTTGTACAGTGTATAGTCACTGCAGTTACCAAGGCTGGCAGTGTCTTGTACAGTGTATACTCACTGCAGTTACCAATAGTGTCACTGTTGCTCTTGGAGGCTGGCAGTGCCTTGTACAGTGGACAGAGGCACCTGGGTAAGCGCTTAACCCGCATGGGTCGTGGGAAATTGGAGGTAATTCAGGTGAGTTGATGGGTGAAATTCCCCCCTAAAGTGCTGGGAATTGCGCAAATATTAGGGACTGGGGGTATTTATCCCCCACTTGTCCCTTCCCCAGGGGGGACATGGGGTGGGGACACGGGGGGGTTGGGGCCCCTGCAGAAGGGACCAGCGGTGGGACCCTTCAGGAGGGAGCAAGGGTGGTTAGGGCCCCTTTGGGAGGGACCAGGGGAGGTTAGGGACCCCGGCAGTAGGGAGCAGGGGTGGTTAGGGACCCTGCAGGAGGGAGCAGTGACCCTTCAGGAGGGAGCAGGGGTGGTTAGGGACCCTGCAGGAGAGACCAGGGGAGGTTAAGGACCCTGCGGGAGGGACCAGAGGTGGTTAGGGACCCTGCATGAGGGAGCAGTGACCCTTCAAGAGGGACCAGGGGTAGTTAGGGACCCTGCAGCAGGGACCAGGGGTGATTAGCGCTCCTTCAGGAGTTACCAGGGGAGGTTAGGGACCCTGCAGGAGGGACCAGGGGTGATTAGGGCCCATTCAGGAGGGACCAGGGGAGGTTAGGCCCCCTTCAGGAGGGACTAGAGGTGGTTAGGGATCCCCCCAGATTACCAGAAGGCAGTGAAAACTACAAATGCGCCGCTAGACAAGAGCTCATGGCGTGACATGCGCCTGGAACCCCCTGCCTCTCCCTGTGGTATTGTCCTCTACCACCATTACTACCACCATCCACATGTTTCTAGAGTTGACACTGCCGCTGTGCAAAGCAGTGATAGTAGACACCTGTGTTCCAGCAGGCTGTTGTGAGTTGCATCCCGGGGATGGTGCGTCAGGACACTCCAGTACCTGCTGGAATGTGGAAGACAGCACTCCAGGAGGATGAGTAGTAATGGTCTGTCGCAGCCTGGTCATGGTAACCCATACCGCCCACATCAGCCCACGTTTCGAACACTCACAGTGAAACGTTGCTCCAGTAGACTCTAGTTCTTTAATAAGAAACGTTTAGTCTACACAGTAGGGGCTTCTTCAGTCAAATACAGAGGTGGCAGCAGCAGTACAGATGTACAGACCATGTAAACAGTCCTTCAGCCTTCAAGACGCCGTTTTGAGGGGGTCAGTCCCTCACCCTGGAGAATAGTTCTGGAACAATGTTCCACACGCTGGAACAGTGTTCCAGACACAGGAACAATGTTCCACACACTGGAACATTGATCACACACACACCCGAACAGTGTTCCAGACACTGGAACAATGTTCCACACCCGAAGTGTTCCAAACACTGGAACAATGGAACAGGGACTGAAGAAACATACTCTACAGGCGAAACGTTTCGCACACGTTCAGCACTGTCAGTACGACGTTTCGGTCTACACACAGCGATGTTTTTATCCTGTCTTAGAGACATACAGTGTTATCCAAGTTGCATTTGAGTGGGACTTGTACACGAGTGAGAGGGGTTGGATTTGAGTGGGACTTGTACACGAGTGAGAGGGGTTGGATTTGAGTGGGACTTGTACGTGAGTGGGAGAAGTTGGATTTGAGTGGGACTTGTGAGTGAGTGGGAGGGGTTGGATTTGAGTGGGGCTTGTACGTGAGTGGGAGGGGTTGGATTTGAGTGGGACTTGTACGTGAGTGGGAGGGTTGGATTTGAGTGGGGCTTGTACGTGAGTGGGAGGGGTTGGATTTGAGTGGGACTTGTACGTGAGTGGGAGGGTTGGATTTGAGTGGGCTTGTACGTGAGTGGGAGGTTGGATTTGAGTGGGACTTGTACGTGAGTGGGAGGGTTGGATTTGAGTGGGGCTTGTACGTGAGTGGGAGAGGTGAATTTGAGTGGGACTTGTGAGTGGGAGGGGTTGGATTTGAGTGGGACTTGTACGTGAGTGGGAGGGTTGGATTTAAGTGGGGCTTGTACGTGAGTGGGAGGGTTGGATTTGAGTGGGACTTGTACGTGAGTGGGAGGGTTGGATTTGAGGGGCTTGTACGTGAGTGGGAGGGGTTGGATTTGAGTGAGACTTGTACGTGAGTGGGAGAGGTGAATTTGAGTGGGACTTGTGAGTGGGAGGGGTTGGATTTGAGTGGGAACAGGGAGACGGGAAATACAGTGACGTATTAGACGTAAGAAAGGGCGGGCCGCCCCCCCACCACCACTGCGGCCCCACTGCAGCATAGAGGTGGTGGGAGGAAGGGGTGAAGGACCCCCCTTCCTCCCTCTTAGTAATCGACCTTCCCCCTCTTGTACCCCCTTAAGGTAAGTGGTAACTTACTGAAGTCAAGTGGGAAGTGGTGTGTATGATTCGTCATATAGGTTAAATTATCAGTGGTCAACCACTTACTATTATACAGTGGTCAACCACTTACTATTATACAGTGGTCAACCACTTACTATTATACAGTGGTCAACCACTTACTGTTATACAGTGGTCAACCACTTACTATTATACAGTGGTCAACCACTTACTATTATACAGTGGTCAACCACTTACTATTATACAGTGGTCAACCACTTACTATTATACAGTGGTCAACCACTTACTATTATACAGTGGTCAACCACTTACTATTATACAGTGGTCAACCACTTACTATTATACAGTGGTCAACTACTTATTATTATACAGTGGTCAACCACTTACTATTATACAGTGGTCAACCACTTACTATTATACAGTGGTCAAACACTTACTATTATACAGTGGTCAACCACTTACTGTTATACAGTGGTCAACCACTTACTGTTATACAGTGGTCAACCACTTACTATTATACAGTGGTCAACCACTTACTATTATACAGTGGTCAACCACTTACTATTATACAGTGGTCAACCACTTACTGTTATACAGTGGTCAACCACTTACTGTTATACAGTGGTCAACCACTTACTATTATACAGTGGTCAACCACTTACTATTATACAGTGGTCAACCACTTACTGTTATACAGTGGTCAACCACTTACTATTATACAGTGGTCAACCACTTACTATTATACAGTGGTCAACCACTTACTATTATACAGTGGTCAACCACTTACTGTTATACAGTGGTCAACCACTTACTGTTATACAGTGGTCAACCACTTACTATTATACAGTGGTCAACCACTTACTATTATACAGTGGTCAACCACTTACTGTTATACAGTGGTCAACCACTTACTATTATACAGTGGTCAACCACTTACTATTATACAGTGGTCAACCACTTACTGTTATACAGTGGTCAACCACTTACTGTTATACAGTGGTCAACCACTTACTATTATACAGTGGTCAACCACTTACTATTATACAGTGGTCAACCACTTACTGTTATACAGTGGTCAACCACTTACTGTTATACAGTGGTCAACCACTTACTATTATACAGTGGTCAACCACTTACTATTATACAGTGGTCAACCACTTACTGTTATACAGTGGTCAACCACTTACTATTATACAGTGGTCAACCACTTACTATTATACAGTGGTCAACCACTTACTGTTATACAGTGGTCAACCACTTACTATTATACAGTGGTCAACCACTTACTATTATACAGTGATCAACCACTTACTATTATACAGTGGTCAACCACTTACTGTTATACAGTGGTCAACCACTTACTGTTATACAGTGGTCAACCACTTACTATTATACAGTGGTCAACCACTTACTATTATACAGTGGTCAACCATTACTGTTATACAGTGGTCAACCACTTACTATTATACAGTGGTCAACCACTTACTATTATACAGTGGTCAACCACTTACTGTTATACAGTGGTCAACCACTTACTGTTATACAGTGGTCAACCACTTACTATTATACAGTGGTCAACCACTTACTATTATACAGTGGTCAACCACTTACTATTATACAGTGGTCAACCACTTACTATTATACAGTGGTCAACCACTTACTATTATACAGTGGTCAACCACTTACTATTATACAGTGGTCAACCACTTACTATTATACAGTGTTCCTTCAACTCTATTTTTTGCTAAGTTCACAACTGTCTTCTTGTTATCACTGTTATCACTGTTATCTTTGTTATCACTGTTATCTCTGTTATCACTGTTGCAGATTCTAAGATATATTCTGTATCCGGTCTTCGTGCACTGTTGTGACCTTTGTGCTTATCATGTACTGTTGTGACCTTTGTGCTTATCATGTACTGTTGTGACCTTTGTGGTTATCATGTACTGTTGTGACCTTTGTGGTTATCATGTACTGTTGTGACCTTTATGGTTATCATGTACTGTTGTGACCTTTGTGGTTATCATGTACTGTTGTGACCTTATTGTGTGGTTATCATGTTCTGTTATGACCTTGTTGTGTGGTTATGTTCTGTTGTGACCTCATTGTGTGGTTATTATGCAGTGTTGCAGTACCTTGACAGCAACACCTGTCAAGGAGACTGGCCACACCTGTCAAGGAGACTGGCCTGTAGTTTCAAGGTCTTTCCTTGTTTTAAGATATCGCCAGCATGCTTACCTTTTCCAGTATTATATTTAATGGTACATAGACAGCATACTTATACCTCGTTAAAAAGAACACAAAGTGCTCTTCCATCTGGTGTTGTTGATCTCTCCTCCTCAGCATCCAGCAGTAGTGTCTCCACTACCATCTGGTGTTGTTGATCTTCTCCTCAGCATTCAGCAGTAGTGTCACCACTACCATCTGGTGTTGTTGATCTCTCCTCAGCATCCAACAGTAGTGTCACCACTACCATCTGGTGTTGTTGATCTCTCCTCAGCATCCAGCAGTAGTGTCTCCACTACCATCTGGTGTTGTTGATCTTCTCCTCAGCATTCAGCAGTAGTGTCACCACTACCATCTGGTGTTGTTGATCTCTCCTCAGCATCCAACAGTAGTGTCACCACTACCATCTGGTGTTGTTGATCTTCTCCTCAGCATCCAGCAGTAGTGTCTCCACTACCATCTGGTGTTGTTGATCTCTCCTCAGCATCCAGCAATAGTGTTTCCACTACCATCTGGTGTTGTTGATCTTCCTCAGCATCCAGCAGTAGTGTCTCCACTACCATCTGGTGTTGTTGATCTTCTCCTCAGCATCCAGCAGTAGTGTCACCACTACCATCTGGTGTTGTTGATCTTCTCCTCAGCATCCAGCAGTAGTGTCACCACTACCATCTGGTGTTGTTGATCTTCTTCTCAGCATCCAACAGTAGTGTCTCCACTACCATCTGGTGTTGTTGATCTCTCCTCAGCATCCAACAGTAGTGTCACCACTACCGTCTGGTGTTGTTGATCTCTCATTCTCAGCATCCAGCAGTAGTGTCTCCACTACCATCTGGTGTTGTTGATCTTCTTCTCCTCAGCATCCAGCAGTAGTGTCACCACTACCATCTGGTGTTGTTGATATCTCCTCAGCATCCAGCAGTAGTGTCTCCACTACCATCTGGTGTTGTTGATCTCTCCTCAGCATCCAGCAATAGTGTCTCCACTACCATCTGGTGTTGTTGATCTCTCCTCAGCATCCAGCAATAGTGTTTCCACTACCATCTGGTGTTGTTGATCTCTCCTCAGCATCCAGCAATAGTGTCTCCACTACCATCTGGTGTTGTTGATCTCTCCTCAGCATCCAGCAGTAGTGTCACCACTACCATCTGGTGTTGTTGATCTCTCCTCAGCATCCAGCAGTAGTGTCTCCACTACCATCTGGTGTTGTTGATCTCTCCTCAGCATCCAGCAATAGTGTCTCCACTACCATCTGGTGTTGTTGATCTCTCCTCAGCATCCAGCAATAGTGTTTCCACTACCATCTGGTGTTGTTGATCTCTCCTCAGCATCCAGCAGTAGTGTCTCCACTACCATCTGGTGTTGTTGATCTCTCCTCAGCATCCAGCAGTGGTGTCTCCACTACCATCTGGTGTTGTTGATCTTCTTCTCAGCATCCAGCAGTAGTGTCACCACTACCATCTGGTGTTGTTGATCTCTCCTCAGCATCCAGCAGTAGTGTCTCCACTACCATCTGGTGTTGTTGATCTTCTCCTCAGCATCCAGCAATAGTGTCTCCACTACCATCTGGTGTTGTTGATCTTCTTCTCAGCATCCAGCAGTAGTGTCTCCACTACCATCTGGTGTTGTTGATCTTCTTCTCAGCATCCAGCAATAGTGTCTCCACTACCATCTGGTGTTGTTGATCTCTCCTCAGCATCCAGCAGTAGTGTCTCCACTACCATCTGGTGTTGTTGATCTTCTCAGCATCCAGCAGTAGTGTCTCCACTACCATCTGGTGTTGTTGATCTTCTCCTCAGCATCCAGCAGTAGTGTCTCCACTACCATCTGGTGTTGTTGATCTTCTTCTCCTCAGCATCCAGCAGTAGTGTCTCCACTACCATCTGGTGTTGTTGATCTCTCCTCAGCATCCAGCAGTAGTGTCTCCACTACCATCTGGTGTTGTTGATCTCTCCTCAGCATCCAGCAGTAGTGTCTCCACTACCATCTGGTGTTGTTGATCTCTCCTCAGCATCCAGCAATAGTGTCTCCACTACCATCTGGTGTTGTTGATCTCTCCTCAGCATCCAGCAATAGTGTCTCCACTACCATCTGGTGTTGTTGATCTTCTTCTCAGCATCCAGCAGTAGTGTCTCCACTACCATCTGGTGTTGTTGATCTCTCCTCAGCATCCAGCAGTAGTGTCTCCACTACCATCTGGTGTTGTTGATCTCTCCTCAGCATCCAGCAGTAGTGTCTCCACTACCATCTGGTGTTGTTGATCTCTCCTCAGCATCCAGCAATAGTGTCTCCACTACCATCTGGTGTTGTTGATCTTCTCTCAGCATCCAGCAGTAGTGTCTCCACTACCATCTGGTGTTGTTGATCTCTCCTCAGCATCCAGCAGTAGTGTCTCCACTACCATCTGGTGTTGTTGATCTCTCCTCAGCATCCAGCAGTAGTGTCTCCACTACCATCTGGTGTTGTTGATCTCTCCTCAGCATCCAGCAATAGTGTCTCCACTACCATCTGGTGTTGTTGATCTTCTTCTCAGCATCCAGCATAGTGTCTCCACTACCATCTGGTGTTGTTGATCTCTCTCAGCATCCAGCAATAGTGTCACCACTACCATCTGGTGTTGTTGATCTCTCCTCAGCATCCAGCATAGTGTCTCCACTACCATCTGGTGTTGTTGATCTCTCTCAGCATCCAGCAATAGTGTCTCCACTACCATCTGGTGTTGTTGATCTCCTCAGCATCCAGCATAGTGTCTCCACTACCATCTGGTGTTGTTGATCTCTCCTCAGCATCCAGCAGTAGTGTCTCCACTACCATCTGGTGTTGTTGATCTCTCCTCAGCATCCAGCAATAGTGTCCACTACCATCTGGTGTTGTTGATCTCTCTCAGCATCCAGCAATAGTGTCCCACTACCATCTGGTGTTGTTGATCTTCTTCTCAGCATCCAGCAATAGTGTCACCACTACCATCTGGTGTTGTTGATCTCTCCTCAGCATCCAGCAGTAGTGTCTCCACTACCATCTGGTGTTGTTGATCTTCTTCTCAGCATCCAGCAATAGTGTCACCACTACCATCTGGTGTTGTTGATCTTCTTCTCAGCATCCAGCAGTAGTGTCACCACTACCATCTGGTGTTGTTGATCTCTCCTCAGCATCCAGCAATAGTGTCTCCACTACCATCTGGTGTTGTTGATCTTCTTCTCAGCATCCAGCAATAGTGTCACCACTACCATCTGGTGTTGTTGATCTTCTTCTCAGCATCCAGCAATAGTGTCACCACTACCATCTGGTGTTGTTGATCTTCTCCTCAGCATCCAGCAATAGTGTCACCACTACCATCTGGTGTTGTTGATCTTCTTCTCAGCATCCAGCAATAGTGTCACCACTACCATCTGGTGTTGTTGATCTTCTTCTCAGCATCCAGCAATAGTGTCACCACTTCTCCACCGGATGTTTTAAGTTGGCATCACCTCATCTGTCTTGCTGGGGAATAAAAGACTCGAAATTGAAAATATCTTGTGGCGACACTCTGAAAACTTTCTGTTTATTGCTTCACACACATTCTCCCCTCTACCTCAGTGTTTTTGACCTCCTTTTCCTCTTCCTAGTTCTTTATTCTTTGTATTTTGTCTTTAGCGTTTTGTTTACTTTTTACAAACTTGAATAAAGTATTTTTTTTACCCTTCTCTTGGCTACTATTTTGTTTTTCAAAGTTTCTTCATCTATCCCTACTTTTGTTTGTTCATTTCTGGCCTGTGGTGAGATTTTTTCATTGATGCTATACTATAGTGTGTGTGTGTGTGTGAGAGAGAGAAAAGAGAGAAGTAAATGTTTAGTTTGGAAGCATTAAGAGCAGGAGTGCTGTGAAGGAAGGCATTTGGGTGTGAAGGAAGGCAGTGAGGGAAGGTAGCGTGTGAAGGAAGGCAGTGAGTGAAGGTAGCGTGAAGGAAGGCAGTGAGTGAAGGTAGCGTGTGAAGGAAGGCAGGAGGAAGGTAGGAAGGAAGGCAGTGAGGAAGGTAGCGTGTGAAGGAAGGCAGTGAGGAAGGTAGCGTGTGAAGGAAGGCAGTGAGGAAGTAGCGTGAAGGAAGGCAGTGAGGGAAGGTAGCGTGTGATGAGGGAAGGTAGCGTGTGAAGGAAGGCAGTGAGGAAGGTAGCGTGTGAAGGAAGGCAGGGGAGGAAGGTAGCGTGTGAAGGAAGGCAGTGAGAGAAGGAGCGTGTGAAGGAAGGCAGTGAGGGAAGGTAGCGTGTGATGAGGGAAGGTAGCGTGTGAAGGAAGGCAGTGAGGAAGGTAGCGTGTGAAGGAAGGCAGTGAGGGAAGGTAGCGTGTGAAGGAAGGCAGTGAGTGAAGGTAGCGTGTGAAGGAAGGCAGTGAGGGAAGGTAGCGTGTGAAGGAGTAGGCAGGGGGGAAGGAAGGTAGGTGGTGTAAGGAAGGCAGTGATGGAAGGTAGCGTGTGAAGGAAGGCAGTGAGAGAAGGTAGCGTGTGAAGGAAGGCAGTGAGGGAAGGTAGCGTGTGATGAGGGAAGGTAGCGTGTGAAGGAAGGCAGTGTGAGTGAAGGTAGTCGTGTGAAGGAAGGCAGTGAGGGAAGGTAGCGTGTGAAGGAAGGCAGTGAGAGAAGGCAGCGTGTGAAGGAAGGCAGTGAGGGAAGGTAGCGTGTGAAGGAAGGCAGTGAGGGAAGGTAGCGTGTGAAGGAAGGCAGTGAGGGAAGGTAGCGTGTGAAGGAAGGCAGTGAGGGAAGGTAGCGTGTGAAGGAAGGCAGTGAGTGAAGGTAGCGTGTGAAGGAAGGCAGTGAGGGAAGGTAGCGTGTGAAGGAAGGCAGTGAGAGAAGGTAGCGTGTGAAGGAAGGCAGTGATGGAAGGAGTCAATACATTCGCCAGGAGATACTTTTATAACAGTATATTCAGGTTTTGTCCTGGACGCAGTAACATAAGGTGTTGTGGGTCCTGTTCTCCGCTCGATTGTTTATGTTTGTGTGGTTGTTTGTTGTTATGAGTGTGTTTGTTGTTTGGCTTGTATCTCTGTAGCGTGCGTGGCCGCGTGCGCATGTAATTAGTCATTTGTGGTCATAATTGCTGCAAGAGTGGCGGAGGTACTCCGGGGAATAGAACATGTAAATCTTCTTGCTCTCATAGGAGTAGATATCTCATGGTCTTAGTGACGGAGGTTATCCTGGGAATGGAACATGTAAATCTTGTTGCACTCATAGCAGTAGATGGTCTTAGTGGCGGAGGTCATCCTGGGAATGGAATATGTAAATCTTGTTGCACTCATAGCAGTAGATGGTCTTAGTGGCGGAGGTCATCCTGGGAATGGAACATGTAAATCTTGTTGCTCTCATAGCAGTAGATGGTCTTAGTGGCGGAGGTCATCCTGGGAATGGAACATGTAAATCTTGTTGCACTCATAGCAGTAGATGGTCTTAGTGGCGGAGGTCATCCTGGGAATGGAACATGTAAATCTTGTTGCTCGCATAGCAGTAGATGGTCTTAGTGGCGGAGGTCATCCTGGGATTAGAACATGTAAATTTTGCTCTCATAGCAGTAGATATCTCATGGTCTTAGTGGCGGAGGTCCTCCTGGGAATAGAACATACAGAATCTTAGTTTCTTCAGTTAGGGAGGCTCCTTTACTAGTTATACTAGTGACCTGAAGGTTACAACCTAAAGACTATTTCAGGGGTCACATCCGTCCCTGCCCCGCCCAACATCAAACCTCCTGGTGGATACATTGACCATCCATGTTGTTGGTGCTAGCCGCGTGCGAGCCAGTGTACTCACAACACTCCCGCTGAGCAGAAACTGACAGGGAAATTATTGAGTGAATTACTATTATTATTATTGTTGTTGTTATTATTTTAATTATTGAAGGAAAGCGCTAAACCCTTCGGGATCACATAGATACTGAGGAACGTGTTCAAATTATCGGATGAATAATTGAAGAGTTGCTGAAATTGAGAGAAGACTAGCAAGACGTGAGAGTGGTGGGGGTGGGAGGTTAGGGGTGAAGGTGAAGGGGACAAAGGGGAGACTAAGGGACAAGGGGAATGGCACCATCCCCTGCCTCTCCTCTCCTCAGTTCAGATGGACAGTGACGGTGTAAGGGAGAGTGACGGTGTAAGGGAGAGTGTAAGGTGAAGGGAGGATGTAAGATACAGGGAGATTGTAAGGTACATGGAGGGAGATTGTAAGGTACATGGAGGGAGATGGGAGAGAGTAAGGAGGAGGAGATTCGAGAAGGTACATGGAGGGAGAGTGTGAGGTCGAAGGTACAGGGAGATTATAAAATAAAGGGAGGGAGATTGTATCTTACAAGGAGGGAGATTGTAAGGTACAGGGAGGGAGATTGTAAGGTACAAGAAGGAGATTGTAAGGTACATGGAGGGAGATGGAAGGTAAGAGGGAGATTCGAAGGTACAGGGAGGGAGAGTGTAAGGTACAGGGAGATTATAAAATAAAGGGAGGGAGATTGTATCTTACAAGGAGGGAGATTGTAAGGTACAGGGAGGGAGATTGTAAGGTAGAAGGAGGGAGATGGAAATCAAGATTGTTAACATGGACGGTAGAATATAGCAAATAGAGAAAGGGATGAATGAAGGTTAAATGGAGGAGGAAGAGAGAGCGAGGGAGGCATCAACGACTGCGTATGTTGCAAGGTGCGTGAGGTTGTTGCAGGAAGTACTATATACGCACTGCCTGGCGTCATCTCTCTCTCTCTCTATTTCTCTCATGCGTAAGTGGTGGTAGTGGCATTGTAGGGGGATATGTGTATGTATGTATATATATAATGTGTGTGTATACATGCAACTCATGCATAAATGATGACTTCGTAGTAGTATCAATAATGATAGTCGTAGTACTGTGTGTGTTTACTCACCTATTTGTGGTTGCAGGGGTCAATTTACAGCTCCTGGCCCCGCCTGTTCACTGGTCGTTACTAGGTCCACACTGTCTCTCTCTGCTCCAAGAGATTTATCTTGTGTATGTGTATGTGTGTACGATAGTTACGGGGTTATGACCACTTATAGTCCATTATTATATTATTATTGCTATTGTTGTTATTATTATTATTGTAAGTGCCATAGAGCACCTGGAAGAGGGAAGGTAATGAGGCTTGATCCGAAAAATGGCTGGTGGTGGCTACAGCCTACTAGGCCAGGCCAAGCCAGGCTTAAGACTATGTAGGAAGCTGGGTTAAATTTAGGTTAAAAAAATGAGACAGTGGTGCGACATTTTGCGAATCTTTATTGTGGGGACGTTTCGCTAGCTAGTGGCTTCTTCAGTCCTATGCAGAGACGAATGGTAGGAGATGAGGAGGAGTTTGAGGTGGTCAGTCCCTCAACCTGGAGTCGGTTAGGCTAGGACGGTAAGTCAGCATAGACTGCGTTAGGCTAGACTACGTTTTTTCTAAGCAAATTAGGTTAGGCTAGGACAAGGAATATCAGGATAGGCTACGTTAGGATAGGCTACTTTAGGCTAGACTAAGATGGCTACGTTATGTTAGGCTAGGCTAGGTTTCTCCAAAAAACAGGGTAGATCAAGATAGGCCACGTTAGGCTAGGCTAGGTTTTCCCCCCTCTGGCCTCTTGTAAACGCCAGAGGCTTGGGACGCCAGGGTAGGAAGACCCTTGACAGCGGTTACAGGTATAGTACATAGACGGGGGCAGGGGGAAACTCCCCCGTTTAAGCATCCTGGATGCTGCTGCTTGCATCTCTGCTGGTAATGCTGGAGATGAAGTCTGCTTGTGGGTTTTTATTCAGTTTTAGCTTTCTGGATTATAATGTTGAGAGAGAGAGAGATTGACTGATTGATTGATTGATTGATTACAAGGTGAATGTTGTTACACCTCATCTGGTGCATTGAAATTGATCCCTCCCTCTCTCTCCCCCTCCACCATCTTAAAACCAGAGTGTACCACGCCCCTACCCTCCCCCCTCCCTCTCATGGTCTGCAGAGGGAGGTGTGGGGGGAGAAGCAAGGGGTTGGAGGTTCAGGCTAGCGATTATTGACCGCCTCACACCCAACCCCCCCTTCCAACCCCCTCCTCCAACCCCCTCTCCCCCCTTTTCCCAACTCACTGACAATTGTAATGTTTTGGTGAGTGTTCAGCGTGTGGCAGTGATATGTGAACAGTGACAATGTCACCCGGGGGGGGAGAGGGGAGGGGTTGATGTCCTCCCTCCACCAGAGGTAGATTGGAATCCCGGTTAGGTAGGTTCAACGCACACGCACCCGGAGGCCTGGTCACAGGCCGGGCCTCGGGCGCATTGATCCCCGAAAACTCTATTAGCAAATCAGCGCTTTCCCGTCTCCTTTCTAATTCTAAATCTTTCTATCTTGAATCCATTCCTTTCTTGGTTTGTTCACATGTGGGCGTAGAAACTTGGTTTGTGGAGATATCCTAGCTATCATTCCTAGGAACGTGTTTTAAAGTGTCATAAGTACAGTGTTACGGACTCCCACACTACGTACAGGTGACTCAGGACCGTTCCTGGGAGTAGTGTCATAAGTACAGTACCACGGACTATCACACTGTGTAAGTTTATTTAGGCACACGTACAAATTAGGTACAATTATTGTGCATAGTGTAAATTACCTAGGATAACTAAAACAAAATCACGGTGACTTATTTACATTGGGGATCCTGGACCGTGCGTGTGTCACAAGTACAGTACCACGGACTCCCAGACCCAGCAGAAGTGGCAGTAGGAGCTACAACAGTAGGAAGCGGCAGCAGGAGCCAGCAGTGAGCTGGTTACCAACAGGTAAACAAGAGAGCAGTATATTGACCTCTCAGATGAGAGGAGATCGTAGGGTGCGTGGCCACGTACCTACGTCCTCAGTGCCCTCTCGTCGTACTGTACTACGTCTGCGCTCGTCAGGGGACGGCTTAAAGGGGTGTTTAGGGGAGGGGAAGGATGGTAGGATAGATCCTGGCTAGGGGAATCACCAGCACGTGGTAGGTTGACTCACGTTCGTCCTCACCACGTGTTGCCTGGCCACGCCCACCATGGCGTCAGAACTAACCCACACTAACTAACCTGCCAAGATGTATATTTCACAGACACCGCCACCTTTCGCGTGTTTGTAACGCGTATTTAGTGAGTCACGCCGAGGACTGTTTTGTGAAATTGGAAGGTAGAAAGGCAGTAAGTAGTGAGGTGGAGGAGGGTACATAGCTGGTCGTTCTCTTTTATCACGCTATTCACCAGTTTTGTACGCAGCCAAACATTGACTTTGTCCGAGGCTCAAAATATTGCTCTTTATTGATATTTAACTAAATTTCACAGTTTTTCAGATGAATATCACCGTTTGCTGTTTTTTATGGTGCAGTGGTGTGGTATGTACAAGAATAATGTATTTAAAGTGTAAGAAAGAGAGTGTATAGGGAGATATGATGAATGACGTCATATCGTTGTTGAGAGAGAAGTGCGCCTCGGACGCCGCGCCACCGAGGTGAGCAAGGTTGCCAAATCAACTTTTCTTTGTTATTCACGGGAGGCTATTGAAGGTGTTCCATTTTTGTCAAGGTATTGCATCAGGTGTTTGAGGTAGCGTGTTGCGTCAGGGTGAAGAATAGGTAGGTGTAAGATGAATGACATCGTAGGGTAATGTTAGACGCAGTGAAGATAGTAAAACACGTCACTTAACATGGTAGCCTCACCAGCTTTCCAGAAGGCAAGAAATCTATCGATTTTTCACACTATGTATAGCTCTAATAGATACATGTAGTGGGTGTTATGAGTGAATGAGGTGTGGTTGAGTGTGGTGGCGCCTGTGGTTGGGGTAGGGTAAGGATAAAGGAGAGTAAATAGTGGAAATATGAAGGAGGGTGGTGAGATGCGGAGATCATAATAACCTTGAACTTGAATCGAGGGCGGGTGCCTGGCGTGCCACCACCTGCAACCACACATACCTGATGTCCTAGTGCCTCCTGCTGCCTCTCTCCTCTTCTAGGTGGCACTGCTGGTGGGTGCCTGCCTCGCTGGAGGTGTCAGGGTTGGTTCTAGGTGCTGGAGGCAGTGGTGTAAGGTGTGGTGGGCCCCGCAGTAACCTTGACCTTGCAGTGGTAGTCTCCCACTGAGGGCCCCTCACTGTATTGATCCTCACACAGGGGCCACGCAGCTGCTGCTGCTGCTGCTGCTGCTGCTGCTGCTGCCGCTGTTGCTGCTGCTGCTGCTGCTGTTGCTGCTGCTGCTGTTGTTGTTGCTGCTGTTGCTGCTGCTGCTGTTGCTGCTGCTACTGCTGTTGCTGCTGTTGCTGCTGCTACTGTTGCTGCCGCTGCTGTTGCTGCTGCCACTGCCGCTGCTGCTACTGTTGCTGCCGCTGCTGCTGCTGCCGCTACTGCCGCTGCTGCTGCTGCTGTTGTTGCCGCTGATGCTGCTGCTACTGGTGTTGCCGTTGCTGCTGCTGCCGCTGCTGCTGCTGCCGCTGCTGCTGTTGCCGCTGCTGCTGCTGCTGCTGCTGCTGCTGTCGCTGCTGCTGCTGCTGCTGCCAAATCTATATCTATAGGGGTGTCACTCCCTTTTGTAAGGTATGGTAATTGTGCTGGTATTGTGGTTGATCATGCTAGTAGCCCTTTGTATGGTATTGTGGTTGATCATGCTAGTAGCCCTTTGTATGGTATTGTGGTTGATCATGCTAGTAGCCCTTTGTATGGTATTATGGTTGATCATGCTAGTAGCCCTTTGTATGTTGTGGTTGATCATGCTAGTAGCCCTTTGTATGGTGTTGTGGTTGGTTGATCATGCTAGTAGCCCCTTGTATGGTGTTGTGGTTGGTTGATCATGCTAGTAGCCCCTTGTATTGTGTTATGGTTGACTGGTTGATCATTGTAGCCAACCATTAAGGTCCCCGGGTGGCCACCTGAAAGAAGTTCTATTGATTCTTGCAAGAATTTAGATGATTGCTGTTGTTGTTGCAGAGAAAGGCAGTATCTATGGTAAGAGAGGCAGTAACCATGGTAAGAGGAGCAGTAACCATGGTAAGAGAGGCAGTAACCATGGTAAGAGAGCAGTAACCATGGTAAGAGAGGCAGTAACCATGGTAAGAGAGGCAGTAACCATGGTAAGAGAGCAGTAACCATGGTAAGAGAGGCAGTAACCATGGTAAGAGAGGCAGTAACCATGGTAAGAGAGGCAGTAACCATGGTAAGAGAGGCAGTAACCATGGTAAGAGGGCAGTAACCATGGTAAGAGAGGCAGTAACCATGGTAAGAGAGGCAGTAACCATGGTAAGAGGCAGTAACCATGGTAAGAGAGGCAGTAACCATGGTAAGAGGGCAGTAACCATGGTAAGAGAGGCAGTAACCATGGTAAGAGGGGCAGTAACCATGGTAAGAGGGCAGTAACCATGGTAAGAGAGGCAGTAACCATGGTAAGAGGGCAGTAACCATGGTAAGAGAGGCAGTAACCATGGTAAGAGGAGCAGTAACCATGGTAAGAGAGGCAGTAACCATGGTAAGAGGGGCAGTAACCATGGTAAGAGAGGCAGTAACCATGGTAAGAGGGGCAGTAACCATGGTAAGAGGAGCAGTAACCATGGTAAGAGAGGCAGTAACCATGGTAAGAGAGGCAGTAACGATGGTAAGAGGGCAGTAACCATGGTAAGAGGGGCAGTAACCATGGTAAGAGAGGCAGTAACCATGGTAAGAGAGGCAGTAACCATGGTAAGAGAGGCAGTAACCATGGTAAGAGGGCAGTAACCATGGTAAGAGGGCAGTAACCATGGTAAGAGGGCAGTAACCATGGTAAGAGAGGCAGTAACCATGGTAAGAGAGGCAGTAACGATGGTAAGAGGCAGTAACCATGGTAAGAGGGCAGTAACCATGGTAAGAGGGGCAGTAACCATGGTAAGAGAGGCAGTAACCATGGTAAGAGAGGCAGTAACCATGGTAAGAGGCAGTAACCATGGTAAGATAGGCAGTAACCATGGTAAGAGGGCAGTAACCATGGTAAGAGAGGCAGTAACCATGGTAAGAGAGGCAGTAACCATGGTAAGAGGCGTAACCATGGTAAGAGGGCAGTAACCATGGTAAGAGGGCAGTAACATGGTAAGAGAGGCAGTAACCATGGTAAGAGGCAGTAACCATGGTAAGAGGGCAGTAACCATGGTAAGAGGGCAGTAACCATGGTAAGAGGGCAGTAACCATGGTAGAGAGGGCAGTAACCATGGTAAGGGCAGTAACCATGGTAAGAGGGCAGAACATGGTAAGAGGGCAGTAACCATGGTAGAGAGGAGTAACCATGGTAAGGCAGTAACATGGTAAGAGGGCAGTAACCATGGTAAGAGAGGCAGTAACCATGGTAAGATGGCAGTAACCATGGTGAGGCAGTAACCATGTAAGAGTGCAGTAACATGTGTTATGGAAGGGCAGTACCATGGTAAGAGGCAGAACATGGTAAGAGGGGCAGTAACCATGGTAGAGGCAGTAACCATGTAGAGAGGCAGTACCATGTAAGAGGCAGTACCATGGTAAGAGGGCAGTAACCATGGTAAGAGGGCAGTAACCAGTAAGAGGGCAGTAACCATGGTAGAGGGCAGTAACGAGGCCCATGTAGAGAGCAACTATGGTAAGAGAGGCAGTAACCATGTAGGCAGTACTGGTAAGAGGGTAACTATGTTAAGAGGGCAGTACTCATGGTAAGAGAGACTTGTTGAGGGATCAGGTTCCCTCAGTAGTTGCTAACACTTGGTAATTGAGGAGGCAGTCCTGAACAGGTTGAAGACTAATGTTGAGAGGTCAGTCCTGTGCGTCACTGTTAGAAGCAGTCGTGAGGGCAGTACCAGTCCTCAGTGTTGAAGACTTGTTTTGAGGGGTCAGTCCCTAGTGTTGAAGACTTGTTTTGAGGGGTCAGTCCTCAGTTTGAAGACTTGTTTTGAGGGTCAGTCCCTCAGTGTTGAAGACTTGTTTTGAGGGTCAGTCCCTCAGTGTTGAAGACTTGTTTTGAGGGGTCAGTCCCTCAGTGTTGAAGACTTGTTTTGAGGGGTCAGTCCCTCAGTGTTGAAGACTTGTTTTGAGGGTCAGTCCCTCAGTGTTGAAGACTTGTTTTGAGGGGTCAGTCCCTCAGTGTTGAAGACTTGTTTTGAGGGTCAGTCCCTCAGTGTTGAAGACTTGTTTTGAGGGGTCAGTCCCTCAGTGTTGAAGACTTGTTTTGAGGGGTCAGTCCCTCAGTGTTGAAGACTTGTTTTGAGGGGTCAGTCCCTCAGTGTTGAAGACTTGTTTTGAGGGTCAGTCCCTCAGTGTTGAAGACTTGTTTTGAGGGGTCAGTCCCTCAGTGTTGAAGACTTGTTTTGAGGGGTCAGTCCCTCAGTGTTGAAGACTTGTTTTGAGGGGTCAGTCCCTCAGTGTTGAAGACTTGTTTTGAGGGGTCAGTCCCTCAGTGTTGAAGACTTGTTTTGAGGGTCAGTCCCTCAGTGTTGAAGACTTGTTTTGAGGGGTCAGTCCCTCAGTGTTGAAGACTTTTGGTCAGTCCTCAGTGTGAACTTGTTTGAGGGGTCAGTCCCTCAGTGTTGAAGACTTGTTTGAGGGGTCAGTCCTCAGTGTTGAAGACTTGTTTTGAGGGGTCAGTCCCTCAGTGTTGAAGACTTGTTTTGAGGGGTCAGTCCCTCAGTGTTGAAGACTTGTTTTGAGGGGTCAGTCCCTCAGTGTTGAAGACTTGTTTTGAGGGTCAGTCCTCAGTGTTGAAACTTGTTTTGAGGGTCAGTCCCAGTGTTGAAGACTTGTTTAGGGTCAGTCCCTCAGTGTTGAGACTTGTTTGAGGTCAGTCCTCAGTGTTGAGACTTTTTTAGGCAGTCCTCATGTGAAGCCGTTGAGGGGTCAGTAGTAAATTAGGGCACAGGGTTCTGGTCAGCACCTCAGTTTACGTTCTTGTGTCACCCCTGCTTGACTTCTGTGTCACCACCTGCGTTCTTACGTCCTTTTGTCACCACCTGCGTCTTGACGTTCCTTGTGTCACCACCTCTGCGTTCTTGTTCACTGTCTTACTTGCTTGTTCACCACCTGCGTCTTGACGTTCCTTGTGTCACCACCTGCGTCTTGACGTTGCCTTGTGTCACCACCTGCGTCTTGACGTTGCTTGTGTCACCACCTGCGTCTTGACGTTCCTTGTGTCACCACCTGCGTCTTGACGTTGCTTGTTTCACCACCTGCGTCTTAACGTTCCTTGTGTCACCACCTGCGTCTTGACGTTCCTTGTGTCACCACCTGCGTCTTGACGTTTACTGTCTGCTGGAAGACGTAGAAGGGAGGAGGAGGTAAATACGTAAGAAGAAAGAGATAGAGATAGTGAGAGGGAGAGAGATAGTGAGAGAGTCTCACGCCAGGAACTGTCAGTGAGAGAGGGGATTTTCACCCAAAATAGACCCTTAAGTGCTGTACTTCACCTCTGTTGTTCTTCACTGTTGTTCACCTCTTTTCACTGTTTACAGTTGTTGTTCACTGTTCACCTCTGTTGTTCATTGTTGTTCACTTCTGTTGTTCATCATTGTTCTTCACCTTTGTTGTTCATCACGGTTGTTCACTGTTCACCTTTGTTCATCACTGTTCACCTCTGTTGTTCACCATTCACCTTTGTTCACTGTTCACATTTGTTGTTCATAACTGCTCACCTCTGTTGTTCACTGTTCACCTTTTTTTCACTGCTGATCACTGTTCACCTCTGTTTTGCACTGTCCACCTCTGTTGTTGATCACTGTTGTTCACTTCTGTTATTCATCACTGTTGCTCACTGTTCGTCATTGTTATTCACCCCTGTTGTTCACTCCTGTTCATCACCGTTGTTCACTCCTGTTGTTCATCACTGTTGTGAACATGAGAAGTGGCAGTGTTGAGGTGTTAGTTACGTTACTCGTCTTACCTCCAACGTCTTCAAACGCACTTATTTACACGTATCGCTAAACCCTTATGTGGTAAACTCTGGGAGCGCCGTGGAGCCTCGATCCGCTGATGTTCCAAACAATAGGAAGATGGGGTGGATAATGAGAACTTTCAAAACAAGGGAAATAGTGCCAGTGGTGACACTCTTCAAATCACTTGTGCCACAGAAGTGGCTAGTTTATTGTGTACGTTGTATCCATGGTGTGGGTGGTAGTGGCTAGTTTATTTGGATACACAATAGGCCTAGGAACTAGGCCCCAAAAGGGTTAACAGGAGTACATCTGGATTTATATCTCGTTTAGAGTATTGTTCAGTTTTGACGGACCCGTTTAGGGCAGGAGAAATACCAGAGCTGGAACAGTATCGTCCAGGGCAGGAGAAATACCAGAGCTGGAACAGTATCGTCCAGGGCAGGAGAAATACCAGAGCTGAAACAGTATCGTCCAGGGCAGGAGAAATACCAGAGCTGGAACAGTATCGTCCAGGGCAGGAGAAATACCAGAGCTGGAACAGTATTGTCCAGGGCAGGAGAAATACCAGAGCTGGAACACACACAGAGATCGTTTATTACCCACATAGAGCCAATAAATTACTGGGAACGCCTTCAGGTCTTGAGCATGTACTCATTGGATAGGAGGAGACACAGATACACGATAATATATACCTGGAAGGTACTCGAGGACCTGGTCTCAAGTCTGTGCACACTGCCATAATAACATATTGTACCAGAATAACAGTGTATATTGTACAGGATAACAGTGTATATTGTACCAGGATAACAGTGTATATTGTACAGGATAACAGTGTATATTGTACCAGGATAACAGTGTATATTGTACCAGGATAACAGTCTGTATTGTACCAGGATAACAGTGTATATTGTACCAGTTACAGTATATATCGCACCAAGGTAACAGTATTGATTTACAAGATAGTGTAATAGCTATCATCCTGGGCATCAGAATTGCATCCCTGAAGGTGGGTATCACGTACCCTGGTGAATTACACAGTTGCAAGTGAGAGCAATGTATAATCTGGTATAATCCACCAGAGTTATACATTCATACACCCGTGTTATGGACACTCCAGAGCATGTGGTTAGTTATAATGTTGGTATTCAAGACAGGTAGTGATGCTGTGACCTTCTTGTACCTTTGTACTTGTTCTTTTGTACGTGTCACCTTGTACTCTCCTTAATGTGTTTGCGGGGGTCGATTCACAGCTCGTGGGAGCGCATTCACAGCTCGTGGGAGTGCCTCTACGGTTCATCTCGTTGCTGGATCTCTCGTGTCAAACATCTGACGTATCCTGTTGATGCCTATAGGGATTTTATACGCCCTGATCTCCTCTCCTCTCATATCTCAGGCTGACTGATTTAGGCTCTCAGGTCTCAACAGCTTGTCTTACCCCTGTCTCCTCTTCCGTGGGTGGATGATGGGCTCCCCCACACCCTGGGTGACCCATGGAACGCCCACGTGCGCAGATTACACCTTGTGAGGGAACTACACGCCCACGCACCTCCCACGCCACGCATTTTTCTCCCACGCCCTCCTACACTTTCTCGTATGTTATGTAGCTGTCAGCTATTTTGAGAGACAGGAGAGAGAGAGAGAGAGAGAGAGAGAGAGAGAGAGAGAGAGAGTGAGAGAGAGCTCGCACAGGCGCCCAGTGAACTTCAAATTGTGACTTTCTTAGAAGTCAATCAAGGAAGAATGTAAACAAAGAGAGAGAGAGGCTGGTATCATGTTCACACACACACACACACACACACAGTGTTTGACGTTGGTGTTTGGATTTAAATCTAAAGTGTTTTTTCTCTTATTTTCCAGGTAAGACGATTTTCCAGAGGCTGGGCTAAGGTAAGACAATAATAATAATAATAATAATAATATCCTTTGAGGCAAAAAGGAAAAATATGAGAGTGGAGAGGTACCAAGGCTCTTATATGGGTGTGAAGCCTGGGTTGTTGACGTTGCAGCGAGGAGGAGGCTGGAGGCAGTGAAGATGTCTCTGTGTGGTGTGAATATAATACACAGAATCCGTAGTTTGGATATTAGGAGGTGGATATTAGAAGGGGTTACTAAAAGTATTATCCAGAGGGCTGAGGAGGGGTTGTTGAGGTGGTTTGGATATTTAGAGAGGATGGAACAGAACAGGATGACTTGGAGGGTGTATGAATCTCTAGTGGAAGGAAGGCGGAGTAGGGGTCGGCCTAGGAAAGGTTGGAGGGAGGGGGTAAAGGGAGGTTTTTTGTGCTAGGGGCTTGACCATCTAGCAGGCTTGTGTGTGCTAGATCGGAGTTAGTGGAGACGAAGTGGTTTTTATGACGAGGTGCTGTTGGAGTGTGAGCAAGGTAACATTTATGGAGGGATTCAGGGAAATTGGTTAGCTGGACTTGAGTCCTGGAGGTGGGAAGTACAGTTTCTCCACTCTGAAGGAGTCCTGGAGGTGGGAAATACAGTACCTGTACTCTGAAGGAGTCCTAGAGGTGGGAAGTACAGTTTCTCCACTCTGAAGGAGTCCTGGAGGTGGGAAGTACAGTTTCTCCACTCTGAAGGAGTCCTGGAGGTGGGAAATACAGTACCTGTACTCTGAAGGAGTCCTAGAGGTGGGAAGTACAGTTTCTCCACTCTGAAGGAGTCCTAGAGGTGGGAAGTACAGTTTCTCCACTCTGAAGGAGTCCTGGAGGTGGGAAGTACAGTACCTGTACTCTTAAGGAGTCCTGGCCTTGTGTGTGTGTGTGTGTACTCATTTGTGGTTGCAGGGGTCGATTCACAGCTCCTGGTCGTGTGTGAGTCAGTGAGCCCTTACCACGAGCCAGTGTTATTCATCCAGAGGTATAGGATTACCACAGGATCACCCCGTGGGAGGAGAGGGGGAGACACGTGGTACAGAGGTGTGTAGATCTATATCACACACACACAGGTGAGTGTGTGTGTGTGTTTGACTCACCTGGGTAATGATTGTAACACTGCATGAACTCACCTGGGTAATGATTGCAACACTGCATGATTTGCTGTACTGAATGCTTGCTGTTGTTGTTGCTGTTGTTGTAGCTATCGTTGTTGGTGTTATTGTTGTTGTTAAGTGGGGCTGATGGTCAGGGATCTGAGGTATGATAACAGTTATCTTGTAAATTGCAACACATGGTGCCATGTTAGTGTACTACAACCAGGACACATGGTGCCATGTTGGTGTGCCACAACCAGGACACATGGTGCCATGTTAGTGTGCCATAACCAGGACACATGGTGCCATGTTGGTGTGCCACAACCAGGACACATGGTGCCATGTTGGTGTGCCACAACCAGGACACATGGTGCCATGTTGTGTGCCACAACCAGGACACATGGTGCCATGTTGGTGTGCCACAACCAGAACACATGGTGCCATGTTGGTGTGCCACAACCAGGACACATGGTGCCATGTTGGTGTGCCACAACCAGGACACATGGTGCCATGTTGGTGTGCCACAACCAGGACACATGGTGCCATGTTGGTGTGCCACAACCAGGACACATGGTGCCATGTTGGTGTGCCACAACCAGAACACATGGTGCCATGTTGGTGTGCCACAACCAGGACACATGGTGCCATGTTGGTGTGCCACAACCAGGACACATGGTGCCATGTTGGTGTGCCACAATCAGGACACATGGTGCCATGTTACAATGTCACAACCAGGACACATGGTGCCATGTTACAATGTCACAACCAGGACACATGGTGCCATGTTAGAGTGCCACAACCAGGACAGAAATTGTTTAGTTAGGTGGCACCGTGATCTTGCACTGCCTGACGGTGCTTACTCTAGAGGACGTCATGGCACTACCATATGTATGGCACTATCATATCCATGGCACTATCATATTTATGGCATTACCATATCCATGGCACTACCATATGTATGGCACTATCATATCCATGGCACTACCATATCCATGAAACTACCATATCGGTGGCATTAACATATCCATGGCACTACCATATCCATGGCACTACCATATCAGTGGCATTGCCATATCCATGGCACTACCATATACATGGCACTACCATATACATATCTCTGTGTCAACATGCGTGGTCCAAGACTCTTCAACCTGCCATTATTATTATTATTATTATTATTATTATTATCATATTATTTTTATATTGCAAGGCATGCGGTAAACCCGTACGGGGTCAAAGAGGTGAAGGGTGTGGAATGCCTGCCCGGTGACCACGCTTGTTCATGTGCGCCTGCATGACGTGATGCTGCGGCACTGCGCATGACCAGCAGTGCCAGCCTGCGCGGCGCTGGTGGTGGTCAGTGTCACTGTCCTGGCACTGGCACTCCCCCTCTGGCCCTCACTACAGCAGTGCCACTCTCCCTACAGTGATGGTTCACCCTGCCACTAGGGTGCTTGGTACTGCCTTCTCTCCTTCCTTCCTTCCTGCCTTCCTTTCTTATTTCTTCCTGCCTTCCTTCTTGCCTTCCTTCCTTATTCCTGCCTTCCTGCTTTCCTTCCTTCATACCTTTCTAATTCCTTCCTTCCTGCCTTCCTAATTCCTTCCTTCCTTCCTTCCTTCCTTCCTTCCTTCCTGCCGTTCCTTTTATTGTTATACGTGGCACTGTGCCCGGGCGTTTCCAGCAGTGTTATAAACATAAGTGAAACGTGTTATAAACATGAGTGAAACATGATATAAACATGAGTGAAACGTGATATAAATATGAGTGAAACATTATGTAAACATGAGTGAAACGTGACAGTGACACTGTATATAAACATGAGTGGAACGTGACATGACGTACGTGGCAAGGAAGTGAATATGACACGAAATGATGATTTGTAGACGTGATGTAGAGGTGAAGACGTGATATAGCTGTAATTTGAACGCATTTTAGACATGATAACGTAAGGTGAGTGAAATGATGTGATAGTAACGTCAGTCAGACGTTATAGTAACGTCAGTCAGACGTGATAGTAACGTCTGTATGGCACTACGGAGCAGGTCAGTGCCAAGTATAGTGTCACTACGGTGTATAAGGCAGGTCAGTGCCAGGTATAGTGTCACGGTGGATAAGAAGGCAGGTCAGTGCCAAGTATAGCGTCATCACAGTGTATAAGGCAGGTCAGTGCCAAGTATAGTGTCATCACAGTGTATAAAGCAGGTCAGTGCCAAATATAGTGTCATCACAGTGTATAAAGCAGGTCAGTGCCAAGTATAGTGTTATCACAGTGTATAAGGCAGGTCAGTGCCAAGTATAGTGTCATCACAGTGTATAAGGTAGGTCAGTGCCAAGTATAGTGTCACTGGATAAGAAGGCAGGTCAGTGCCAAGTATAGTGTCACTGGATAAGAAGGCAGGTCAGTGCCAAGTATAGTGTCACTGGATAAGAAGGCAGGTCAGTGCCAAGTATAGTGTCACTGGATAAGAAGGCAGGTCAGTGCCAAGTATAGTGTCACCAGTAAGATGGATGGATACCACTAAGAAGTCAGGTCCTTAACTGTCATGATGTCTTCATGGCACAGTGACTGGTGCAGTGTCCAGGTTTACATCACTGAAAGGTAAACCCAGCATCACTGTAAACTAGTGTCACTGTAAACTAGTGTCAATTCTTTCTGTCTCCACTGTAATACTTCCTTAAATCTCATGTTGAGCTCCTCACATACTTCTTGGTCGTTTCTTGTGAACTCCCCACCTTCTTTCCTCAGCCTGATTACCTGGTCCTTGACTTGTTTTCCTCCTGACGTGGCTGTACAACAGCTTCGGGTCAGACTTGACTTTTGATGCTATGTTGTTTTTGTACTGTTGCTGGCCTTCCCTCCTTATCTATGCATACTCGTTTTTGACCTCTTTATTTTCCTGTGTCCTTTGTCTTCTGTACTTTTTCCATTCTCTAGTCACTTAGTTTTTGCCTCCCTACACCTTCGGGTAAACCAAGGGCTCGTTCTGATCTTCCCATTATTTCTGTTGCCCTTGGGAACAAACCTTTCCTCTGCCTCCTTGGATTTTGTTGTTACATAGTCCATCATTTCGTTTACTGACTTTCCTACCAATTCTCTGTCCCACTGAACCTCCTGCAGGAAGTTCCTCATACCTGTGTAGTCCCCACTTTTGTAGTTTGGCTTTTCCCATCCTACTTCTGTTACCCTCTCCACTTGTAACTCTATGTATTCAAAGCTCAGAACCACATGATCACTAGCTCCAAGGGGCCTTTTATATGGATGTCCTCAATGTCCGAGCTACTCAGGGTGAACACGAGGTCCAGTCTTGCTGGTTCATCCTCCCCTCTCTCTCTCTCTGGTAGTGTCCTTAACATGTTGATGCATGAGGTTTTCCAGTACCACATCCATCATCTTAGCTCTCCATGTTTTGGGACCCCCATGTGGCTCCAGGTTTTCTCAATCTCCTTGTGATTGAAATCACCCATAACTAGTAACTTTGCTCTACCCGTGTGAGCTCTTCTGGCCACCTCAGCCAGTGTGTCCATCATTGCTCTGTTGCTCTCTTCATATTCTTCTCTTGGCCTCCTGCAGTTCTGTGGTGGGTTATATATCACTGTAATGACTACCTTATGTCCCCCAGACTGTATTGTACCTACTATGTAATCCCTTTCACCAATTTCGTCCATTCCTTCCATTTCCTCAAATCCCCATCGGTTTTTAATGAGCAGTTCAACTCGTCCTTCCCCTCTGCTCCCTCTATCTTTCCTCAGGATCTGATATCCGTGGGAAGATTGCGTCTGTTATCATCCCAGTTTCGTTTCTGTGAGTGCTATGATGTCTGGGGACGTCTCCTTGATTTTTTCATGCCACTCCTCACATTTATTTGTTATTCCATCTGCATTCGTATACCAAACCTTCAGCTTCTTTTCTAAAACTGTGGTCTGGGGAGAACATTGGGGTTGGGGGAGCAGGAGACCTGGTGGGGAACTATGGGGGGTTGCTGTGGGAGTGGAGTTTGTGATGAGGGGGTGGGGGCAGAGGGTACAATGTGTGGGTTTTGGGCTAGATTGTTTGGTTGCATTGGGGTTGTTGTGTTTGAGGTTCTTCTGTGGGTGGCTCTGAGGGAGGTTGTGTTTGCTCTTCCTCCTGAGTCTGGGTTCTCCTGCTCATCTCCATCTTTGTCTCTCGTTCCTCCTTACGTCTTTGTACCCTCTCTTTCAGTTTCTGCCTTCTTGTGTTCTGTCGCGGTCGAGGTACACCCTCCGGTACTTCGGTATGTCCCTTAGTCGTGCTTTCTCCTTCAGGATCCTGTTTCGAGCTGATTCTGCCTTGAAAATCACTTTGGTCATTTTTTTCCCCTCTTACAAACTCCCCTATTCTCAGAAAATTTGTCAACTGGGTCATGTCGTCCTCTCCTATTTCTTTCATGATACTTTCAATTGTTTTTTTCTCCTCCTGTCTTCTTGCTTCATAAGTTTCCCCTTCAACTTCCTGGAGCCCGTAAACAAAAACTGACCTCTCCCTTTCGTCCTCCCACTGCATATCCCTTTGCATTCCCTCAGACGATTTAGTTGCCTCCGTTGCAGCGTACCTTCCTTCATTTTCTGTTCTAGCTGATGTCCCTGTGCTCAGTGGTGTGTCACTTTACCTTATAAGCTTTTCCTGGGCACTGTCTGTTAGGGCCTCTGCATATAGCTTAGCTCCTTCATTATCTACAGTCCTCTAGTGTGTTCCTGGTGTGCGTCTCGTCTTTTCCCAGGCTCCACATACAGTATAGCTCCTTTGTTCCCTACAGTCCCCTAATCTGTGACTGACGTAGCAGTTCCTGATGTCATGTCTGTCGTGTGTTCACCTGTTTGTGGTTGCAGGGGTCGATTCACAGCTCCTGGCCCCGCCTCTTCACTGGTCGCCACTAAGTCCTCTCCCTGCTCCATGAGCTTTATCAAACCTCGTCTTAAAACTATGTATGGTTCCTGCCTCCACTACGTGTGTGTGTGTGTGTGTGTCCACCTGTTTGTGCTCTCCTATTTGTGATTTCAGGGGTCGATTCACAGCCCAACACATTATTTTGTGATTCCTTTATTAGCGTCATGTCATGCAGTATTAGCGTCATGTCATTCAATATTAGCGTCATGTCATGCAATATTAGCGTCATGTCATGCAGTATTAGCGTCATGTCATGCAGCAGCAACAACAGCATCAGCAACAACAACAGCAGCAGCAGAATCCACGGCGTAGTAGAGACCCTTCCCCCCCGAGCCCGCCAGCTGGCCTGCCAGAGGCGCAGGGGGCGCTGACCCCTTCATGTGTCACCTAGCTCCTTCGTGTCACTTAGCTCCTTCACGTGTCACCTAGGACCTTCAGGTGTCACCTAGGACCTTCGTGTCGCCTAGGTGCTCCTTCAGGTGTTGTAGACACATGTATACATGTGCCGCAACACTATGTGTAAAAGAGAAAGGGGTATACGCCCCCCTTCTAGCGCTGCATCTACTCTCCACCTCTCTTCCACACAATATGTTAGCTAGGGGCGCTCGTTAGGGTCCCTCATCAGGGGCCTCGTTAGGGGCCCACTTCAGGAAGGGCCCAGGGCCCAATTGGAAAACATGAAATTGTTGACAGTGCTTCTAGTCAGCAGAACTCATGTCAGTCTCAGGCAACCAATCACAGAACAGCAGCTGACGTGAGACGTAGCAGTGTAGTTCTACACTTGATGTTGTAGTATTGATGTTGTAGCAGTGTAGTTGTAGTGTTGTTGTTAGCAGTGTAGTTGTAGTGTTGTTGTAGCAGTGTAGTTGTAGTGTTGTTGTAGCAGTGTAGTTGTAGTGTTGTTGTAGCAGTGTAGTTGTAGTGTTGTAGCAGTGTAGTTGTAGTGTTGTTGTTGTAGCAGTGTAGTTGTTGTATTGATGTTGTAGTAGTGTAGTTGTAGTGTTGTTGTAGCAGTGTAGTTGTAGTGTTGTTGTAGCAGTGTAGTTGTAGTATTGTTGTAGCAGTGTAGTTGTAGTATTGATGTTGTAGTAGTGTAGTTGTAGTGTTGTTGTAGCAGTGTAGTTGTAGTATTGATGTTGTAGTAGTGTAGTTGTAGTGTTGTTGTAGCAGTGTAGTTGTAGTGTTGTTGTAACAGTTTAGTTGTAGTGTTGTTGTAGCAGTGTAGTTGTAGTGTTGTAGCAGTGTAGTTGTAGTATTGATGTAGCAGTGTAGTTGTAGTATTGATGTTGTAGTAGTGTAGTTGTAGTGTTGTTGTAACAGTGTAGTTGTAGTGTTGTTGTAGCAGTGTAGTTGTAGTGTTGTTGTAACAGTGTAGTTGTAGTGTTGTTGTAGCAGTGTAGTTGTAGTGTTGTTGTAGCAGTGTAGTTGTAGTATTGTTGTAGCAGTGTAGTTGTAGTATTGATGTTGTAGTAGTGTAGTTGTAGTGTTGTTGTAGCAGTGTAGTTGTAGTGTTGTTGTAACAGTGTAGTTGTAGTGTTGTTGTAGCAGTGTAGTTGTTGTATTGATGTAGCAGTGTAGTTGTAGTATTGATGTTGTAGCAGTGTAGTTGTAGTGTTGTTGTAGCAGTGTAGTTGTAGTATTGATGTTGTAGCAGTGTAGTTGTAGTATTGATGTTGTAGTAGTGTAGTTGTAGTGTTGTTGTAGCAGTGTAGTTGTAGTGTTGTTGTAGCAGTGTAGTTGTAGTATTGATGTTGTAGCAGTGTAGTTGTTGTATTGATGTTGTAGCAGTGTAGTTGTAGTGTTGTTGTAGCAGTGTAGTTGTAGTATTGATGTTGTAGCAGTGTAGTTGTAGTGTTGTTGTAGCAGTGTAGTTGTAGTGTTGTTGTAGCAGTGTAGTTGTAGTGTTGTTGTAGCAGTGTAGTTGTAGTATTGATGTTGTAGCAGTGTAGTTGTAGTGTTGTTGTAACAGTGTAGTTGTAGTGTTGTTGTAGTAGTGTAGTTGTAGTGTTGTTGTAGCAGTGTAGTTGTAGTAGTGTTGTTGTAGTAGTGTAGTTGTAGTGTTGTTGTAGCAGTGTAGTTGTAGTGTTGTTGTAGCAGTGTAGTTGTAGTATTGATGTTGTAGTAGTGTAGTTGTAGTGTTGTTGTAACAGTGTAGTTGTAGTGTTGTTGTAACAGTGTTGTTGTAGCAGTGTAGTTGTAGTAGTGTTGTTGTAGTAGTGTAGTTGTAGTGTTGTTGTAGCAGTGTAGTTGTAGTGTTGTTGTAGCAGTGTAGTTGTAGTATTGATGTTGTAGCAGTGTAGTTGTTGTATTGATGTTGTAGCAGTGTAGTTGTAGTGTTGTTGTAGCAGTGTAGTTGTAGTATTGATGTAGCAGTGTAGTTGTAGTGTTGTTGTAGCAGTGTAGTTGTAGTGTTGTTGTAGCAGTGTAGTTGTAGTGTTGTTGTAGCAGTGTAGTTGTAGTATTGATGTTGTAGCAGTGTAGTTGTAGTATTGATGTTGTAGTAGTGTAGTTGTAGTGTTGTTGTAGCAGTGTAGTTGTAGTGTTGTTGTAGCAGTGTAGTTGTAGTATTGATGTTGTAGCAGTGTAGTTGTTGTATTGATGTTGTAGTAGTGTAGTTGTAGTGTTGTAGCAGTGTAGTTGTAGTATTGTTGTAGCAGTGTAGTTGTAGTATTGTTGTAGCAGTGTAGTTGTAGTATTGATGTTGTAGTAGTGTAGTTGTAGTGTTGTTGTAGCAGTGTAGTTGTATTGATGTAGCGGTGTAGTTGAAGTAAGGGAGGATTCAACCAGACGACGACTGTGAAAGTTAGAAGTAGGTTAGACAGTTTTAACAGAGGACCAGTCAATAGGATGACTGTGATCTTTGACATGTCCTCTGCTAAAACTGTCTACCCTACTTCTAACTTTCACAGTGGCCGTCTGGTTGAAGCCTCCCTCATACACAACTTTCCTTGTATGAATCTTAGTCGTGGCTTTGTAGATGCCTTCCTCTCCCATTACTTTGTTAAATGCTTCAAACTTCACAACACCAGTGACTTAACCTGATTTTTTTCCCCTTCTCCCTCTTCCCCTTTCCTCTTTCTTCTTTCTTCTTTGGGGTTTCTTTCTTCTGCCTTGTATTTGTCCTTTTTATTATTTTTTTCCCCTCTGTGTTTTTGCTCCTACCCTCTGTGGGCGCCTAGCTCCCTTGTGGGCCCCTAGCTCCCTTGTGGGCCCCTAGCTCCCTTGTGGGCCCCTAGCTCCCTTGCAGTGCTCCTCTTTCTTAGTATATGACTGACTCACTACTACTACTACTACTACTACTACTACTACTACTACTACTACTACTACTACTACTACCTCCATCATTACCTCTCTAGTCCCGTCCCTGTCTGCTGGCCTATATATACTCCCTCCTTCTCTCCTTTGTGTTAGTGTGACTTTGTGAATGGTCAAAGTGGGACCGAAACGTCGTCGTAAGTTCCTCTCTCCCATGTGCGAGTTATTTGTGTATTGTTCCAGTCACGATATTGTGACTTTTGTTATTAGTTGTAGTATTGATGTTGTAGCAGTGAGAGGTTGTTGAAGGTAATGTGTAGGGAGGAAGGTAGTAAGGAGGGAGAGAGGAAGGGAGAATAGAGGGAGAGAAGGAGGGAAAGGAGGGAGAGAAGGAGGGAGGGAAGAAGGGAGGGAAGGAGGGAGGGAAATATAAAATTAAAAGTGAACAGTCCAAAGGAAATGTAATTATAAAAGGTTCGTCCTGACTGTTGTTCCAATTAGCAAGACACAGTTGGAACAATGATTGTGAGATTGGTACAAACTTGAGAACACTCCATGGTAATATATAGAGGGAGACTAGCACACCTGGTCACTGGTCTCACCCCAAGTACAACTTGGTACGAACTGTTCTTAGTAGTACCACCACCACCGTGGTGTGATGGTACAATGTAGGACCTGGTATATTGTATTGTTCCAGTCATGGTATTGTGTCTTGTTCTTTATGTAGGACCTGGTACATGCTGGACCTGGTACACACAGAACCTGGTACACAGAACCTGTTACACACAGGACCTGGTACACACAGTACCTGGTACACACAGAACCTGGTACACACAGAACTTGGTATACACAGAACTTGGTACACACAGAACCTGGTACACACAGGATCTGGTACACACATAACCTGCTACACACAGGACTTAGTACACACATAACCTGGTACACATAGGACCTAGTACACACAGAACCTGGTACACATAGAATCTGGTACACACAGGACCTAGTACACAGAACCTGATACATAGAACCTGGTACATACAGGACCTAGTACACACAGAACCTGGTACATAGAACCTGGTACACACAGGACCTAGTACACACAGAACCTGGTACATAGAACCTGGTACACACAGGACCTAGTACACACAGAACCTGGTACATAGAACCTGGTACACACAGGACCTAGTACACACAGAACCTGGTACATAGAACCTGGTACACACAGGACCTAGTACACACAGGACCTAGTACACACAGAACCTGGTACATAGAACCTGGTACACACAGGACCTAGTACACACAGGACCTAGTACACACAGAACCTGGTACATAGAACCTGGTACACACAGGACCTAGTACACACAGGACCTGGTACACACATAACCTGGTACACACAGAACCTGGTACATAGAACCTGGTACACACAGGACCTAGTACACACAGGACCTGGTACACACAGAACCTTCTTCAGCTGCAGATTAATGAACTGAACATGACTCCAGGTTGAGGGACTGATTACCTCTTTCTCCTCATCTTCCACTGTTCTTCTTTGTATTGGACTGAAGAAGCCACTGGCTGGCGACACGTTTCCTCATTGAAGATTGCAGAATGTTGCACTTGTCTCAGTTTTCAACTTGTCATTTTCCTAAACATTTCTAAACCTTTGCTAGGTTGATACCTTTGTTATAGGCCATTGTGGAATATCCAGACTGCATATACTCTCTTCCAAGACTCTTCCAGTTTCCTTCCAGTCTCTTCCACCCTTTTCCCAGACTCTTCCAGTTTCTTTCCAGCCTATTTCCAGCCTCTTCCAGTCTCTTCCCAGACTCTTCCAGTTTCTTTCCAGCCTATTTCCAGCCTCTTCCAGTCTCTTCCCAGACTCTTCCAGTTTCTTTCCAGCCTATTTCCAGCCTCTTCCAGTCTCTTCCCAGACTCTTCCAGTTTCTTTCCAGCCTATTTCCAGCCTCTTCCAGTCTCTTCCCAGACTCTTCCAGTTTCTTTCCAGCCTATTTCCAGCCTCTTCCAATCTCTTTCAAGACTCTTCCAGCCTCTTTCCAGACTCTTCTCAGCCTCTTCCAGTGTCTTTCCAGCCTCTTCCAGACACTTTTTAGTCTCTTTCCAGCCTCTTTCCAGCCTCATTTCAGCCTCTTCCAGTCATTCCACTCTTCCAGTCTCTTTCCAGCCTCTTCCAGTTTCTTCCAAGACTCTTCCAGCCTATTTCCAGCATCTTCCAGCCTCTTCCAGCCTTTCCATCTTCATCTTATACACGAATAGTATACAATACCAACAAAGTGAAGAATTAGACACAGGTACAACATCTGGGTATGTTTATTTGTAGACGTTTCGCTCTCCAGTGGCTTTATCAGTACAATTCAAGCACATAATGAGAAGACTGTAGACCTATATACAAAAGACGAGGTAATCAGTCCCCCATCTTGTTAGTATGGTATACTATTCATGTACAACTTCTCAGATACAGTCATGGAATCTTCATACAGAGGACATCACAACCTTCTTGCCGTCCAGTGTAACTTGTTCAGCCATCAGAACTTTGTGGTACAGTCCCTGGAGCCATTATGTACCTCTGTGATGTTGAGGTACAGTCCCTGGAGCCATTATGTACCTCTGTGATGTTGAGGTACAGTCCCTGGACCCATTATGTACCTCTGTGATGTTGAGGTACAGTCCCTGGAGCCATTATGTACCTCTGTAATGTTGAGGTACAGTCCCTGGAGCCATTATGTACCTCTGTGATTTTGAGGTACAGTCCCTGGACCCATTATGTACCTCTGTGATGTTGAGGTACAGTCCCTGGACCCATTATGTACCTCTGTAATGTTGAGGTACAGTCCCTGGAGCCATTATGTACCTCTGTAATGTTGAGGTACAGTCCCTGGAGCCATTATGTACCTCTGTGATGTTGAGGTACAGTCCCTGGAGCCATTATGTACCTCTGGGATGTTGAGGTACAGTCCCTGGACCCATTATGTACCTCTGTACTCTTTTGACTAGCACAGGATGGGTATAGGGTAGGGTAGATAATAACTAACCATGGCCCATCCCTTGGGTATGACCTACTAACACTGGGAAATCCCTTCTACATCTTCCCAGAAAACAAGAGGGGCGCCGTGGGTACAATAAGAGAACACTGCATCAATATCCGTAGCCCCAGAATATTCAACATTTATCTGGAGTAGTCCTAGAGAGATTGATTGGAGGAGGAGTAAGAGATGGAGGAGGAGGCAATAGAAATAGATTTTTTTTCATTAAATTCAGAATGATTTTTGCGAAGTTATATCCAGCGTTGAAGAACGTTTTGTACGTTACTAAGAACGTACGGAAAGTAATGTACGTTAAGGCATCGTATGAACAACGTACTTTAGGGAGGAGCTGGACGGTAACGTAACGTTAGTAATAAGGACGTTAACAAGGACGTTAATCTTGTGGTGTTAACAGCGGGAGGTTAATTATGTGCGTTAGTGGAGCACTGTGTTCTTGTTCTATCACTGTGTTCTGTGTCCTTGTTAACACTGTTGTGTGTTCTTGTTCTTCTTAACACTGTGTCCTTGTTCTTGTTCTTGTTATGTGGTTATCATTGTGTTCTCTTTGTTCTTGTTCTGGTTGTTTGTTGTTTGTTATTATTGGATATAACCCAGGATATAACGCGGAATATAACCCAGTATATAACCCGGAATATAACCCAGGATATAACCCAGTATATAACCCAGGATACAAACCGGAATATAAGCCATGTTATGGTAATCTGCCTCAAGGTGGGTCATTGTGTATGTAAGCGGCTTAACCCACACAGTTGAAGGCTTAACCAGGTTCTCTGAACTCTTTGTGGGGGTCACATTATTTAAACACCAGATATTTTACCTCTGTGTTAATCTTCACTTTTTACAAGTTAACCAAGACTTGATATATATCCTTGGTATATCCTTGGTATATCCTTGGTATATCTTCTTGGTATATCTTCTTGGTATAGCTCCTTGGTATATATCCTTGGTATATCTTCTTGGTATAGCTCCTTGGTATATCGTCTTGCTATATCTCTTTGTTATAGTATAATATATATATATATATATATATATATATATATATATATATATATATATATATATATATATATATATATATATATGGTAAGTATATTGTATGACAGACATGACCTCTTGCAGTGCAGATGTGAAGTGTGTGACCTTTGTAAACTAGATCTAGGACACTGAGTACAAGCAGTGACCTGGTGTGACCTTTGTAAATTAGATCTAGGAAACTGAGTACAAGCAACCAGTGACCTGGTGTGACCTTTGTAAACTAGATCTAGGACACTGAGTACAAGCAATCAGTAACCTGGTGTGACCTTTGTAAACTAGATCTAGGACACTGAGTACAAGCAATCAGTGACCTGGTGTGACCTTTCTAAACTAGATCTAGGACACTGAGTACAAGCAATCAGTGACCTGGTGTGACCTTTCTAAACTAGATCTAGGACACTGAGTACAAGCAACCAGTGACCTGGTGTGACCTTTATAAATCAGATTAAGGACGTATTACAAACGATCAGTGACCTGATGTGACCTTTGTAGACCAGATTTTGAATATTTGTAACCTGTGACCTCTTGTGACCTGTCTACACCGGGCCATTCAGTGCTGTAGAGCGGCCCGGTATGGGTCGCTGAGCAGCGTCCAGCGACCGTAAGGTCTAAAATCAGATACGTTGATAATGGTATAAGATGCCGTTGTTGCAGCCTTTTTCAGCCAGATACAGAGGCAGGTGCTGGACTCTTCTCCAGGTTGAGGGTCTGACCACCTTGTTCCAGACCATGGAGCTAGACTCTTCTCCAGGCTGAGGCACTGACCACCTTGTTCCAGACCATGGAGCTGGACTCTTCTCCAGGCTGAGGCACTGACCACCTTGTTCCAGACCATGGAGCTGGACTCTTCTCCAGGCTGAGGGACTGACCACCTTGTTCCAGACCATGGAGCTGGACTCTTCTCCAGGCTGAGGGACTGACCACCTTGTTCCAGACCATGGAGCTGACTCTTTCCAGGCTGAGGACTGACCACCTTGTTCCAGACCATGGGCTGGACTCTTCTCCAGGCTGAGGACTGACCACCTTGTTCCAGACCATGGGCTGGAACTCTTCTCCAGGCTGAGGCATGACCACCTTGTTCCAGACCATGGGCTGGACTCTTTCCAGGCTGAGGACTGACCACCTTGTTCCAGACCATGGACTGAACTCTTCTCCAGGCTGAGGGACTGACCACCTTGTTCCAGACCATGGGCTGACTCTTCTCCAGGCTGAGGGACTGACCACCTTGTTCCAGACCATGGGCTGGACTCTTCTCCAGGCTGAGGACTGACCACCTTGTTCCAGACCATGGAGCTGACCTTCTCCAGGCTGAGGACTACCACCTGTTCAGACCATGGTGCTGACTCTTCTCCAGGCTGAGGACTGACCACCTTGTTCCAGACCATGGGCTGAACTTCTCCAGGCTGAGGACTGACCACCTTGTTCCAGACCATGGGCTGACTCTCTCCAGCTGAGGACTGACCACTGTTCCAGACCATGGAGCTGACTCTTCTCAGCTGGGACTGACCACCTTGTTCCAGACCATGGGCTGAATCTTCTCCAGGCTGAGGACTGACCACCTTGTTCAGACCATGGGCTGACTCTTCTCAGGCTGAGGACTGACCACTTGTCCAGACCATGGGCTGACTTCCAGGCTGAGGACTGACCACCTTGTTCCAGACCATGGGCTGAACTTCTCCAGGCTGAGGACTGACCACCTTGTTCCAGCCATGGGCGACTCTTCCAGGCTGAGGACTGACCACCTTGTTCCGACCATGGGCTGAACTTTCTCCAGGCTAGATGACCACCTGTTCCAACCATGGAGCGAACTTTCTCCAGGCTGAGGACTGACACCTGTTCCAGACCATGGACTGAACTCTTCTCCAGGCTGAGGACTGACCACCTGTCCAGACCATGGGCTGACCTTCTCAGGCTGAGGACTGACCACCTTGTTCCACCATGGGCTGAACTTCTAGGCTGGACTGACCACCTGTCCACATGGGCGATCTCCAGGCTGGACTGAACCGTCCACCATGGGCTGCTTCAGGCTGAGACGCCACCTTGTCCAGACCATGGAGACCTTTCCAGGCTGCTGCCCTTGTTCCAGACCATCGATTCTCCAGGCTGAGGACTGACCACCTTGTTCCAGACCATGGAGCTGACTCTTCTCCAGGCTGAGGACTGACCACCTTGTTCCAGACCATGGAGCTGGACTCTTCTCCAGGCTGAGGACTGACCACCTTGTTCCAGACCATGGAGCTGACTCTTCTCCAGGCTGAGGACTGACCACCTTGTTCCAGACCATGGAGCTGAACTCTTCTCCAGGCTGAGGGACTGACCACCTTGTTCCAGACCATGGAGCTGAACTCTCTCCAGGCTGAGGGACTGACCACCTTGTTCCAGACCATGGAGCTGAACTTCTCCAGGCTGAGGGACTGACCACCTTGTTCCAGACCATGGAGCTGACTCTTCTCCAGGCTGAGGGACTGACCACCTTGTTCCAGACCATGGAGCTGAACTCTTCTCCAGGCTGAGGGACTGACCACCTGTTCCAGACCATGGGCTGACTCTTTCCAGGCTGAGGATGACACTTGTTCCAGACCATGGAGCTGAACTTCTCCAGGCTGAGGACTGACCACCTTGTTCCAGACCATGGAGCTGATCTTCTCAGGCTGAGGTGACACCTGTTCCAGACCATGGTGCTGACCTTTCTACTAGGCTAGTGACACCTTGTACTCAGACCATGGTGCTGACCTTTCAGGCTGAGGACTGACACTTGTCCAGACAGGAGCTGAATTCCAGGTGAGGGACTGACCTTTTCAGACCATGGAGCGAACTCCTCCAGCTGAGGACTGATTACCTTTGTCCAGACCATGGACTGAATTTTCAACTGAGGACTACTCCTTGTTCCAGACATGGGCTGATTCTCTCAGGCTGAGGATGCACTGTTCCAGCTCATGGAGCCGAACTCTTCCAGCTGAGGACTGACCACCTTGTTCCAGACATGGTGCGACTCTTCTCCAGGCTGAGAGGACCACCTGTCAGACCATGGAGCTACTCTTCTCCAGGCTGAGGGGACTGACCACCTTGTTCCAGACCATGGAGCTGACTCTTCTCCAGGCTGAGGACTGACCACCTTGTTCCAGACCATGGAGCTGGACTCTTCTCCAGGCTGAGGACTGACCACCTTGTTCCAGACCATGGAGCTGGACTCTTCTCCAGGCTGAGGGACTGACCACCTTGTTCCAGACCATGGAGCTGGACTCTTCTCCAGGCTGAGGCACTGACCACCTTGTTCCAGACCATGGAGCTGGACTCTTCTCCAGGCTGAGGGACTGACCACCTTGTTCCAGACCATGGAGCTGGACTCTTCTCCAGGCTGAGGAACTGACCACCTTGTTCCAGACCATAGAGCTGGACTCTTCTCCAGGCTGAGGCACTGACCACCTTGTTCCAGACCATGGAGCTGACTCTTCTCCAGGCTGAGGACTGACCACCTTGTTCCAGACCATGGTGCTGAACTCTTCTCCAGGCTGAGGGACTGACCACCTTGTTCCAGACCATGGTGCTGGACTCTTCTCCAGGCTGAGGACTGACCACCTTGTTCCAGATCCCTGGTGCTGGACTCTTCTCCAGGCTGAGGCACTGACCACCTTGTTCCAGACCATGGAGCTGGACTCTTCTCCAGGCTGAGTGACTGACCACCTTGTTCCAGACCATGGTGCTGGACTCTTCTCCAGGCTGAGGCACTGACCACCTTGTTCCAGACCATGGTGCTGAACTCTTCTCCAGGCTGAGGCACTGACCACCTTGTTCCAGACCATGGTGCTGAACTCTTCTCCAGGCTGAGGACTGACCACCTTGTTCCAGACCATGGAGCTGACTCTTCTCCCGGCTGAGGGACTGACCACCTTGTTCCAGACCATGGAGCTGAACTCTTCTCCAGGCTGAAGGCACTGACCACCTTGTTCCAGACCATGGTGCTGGACTCTTCTCCAGGCTGAGGCACTGACCACCTTGTTTCAGACCATGGTGCTGGACTCTTCTGCAGGCTGAGGCACTGACCACCTTGTTCCAGACCATGGTGCTGAACTCTTCTCCAGGCTGAGGCACTGACCACCTTGTTCCAGACCATGGAGCTGACCTTTCTCAGGCTGAGGGCACTGACCACCTTGTTCCAGACCATGGAGCTGAACTCTTCTCCAGGCTGAGGACTGACCACCTTGTTCCAGACCATGGAGCTGAACTCTTCTCCAGGCTGAGGGACTGACCACCTTGTTCCAGACCATGGAGCTGAACTCTTCTCCAGGCTGAGGGACTGACCACCTTGTTCCAGACCATGGAGCTGAACTCTCTCCAGGCTGAGGGACTGACCACCTTGTTCCAGACCATGGATCTGAACTCTTCTCCAGGCTGAGGGACTGACCACCTTGTTCCAGACCATGGAGCTGAACTCTTCTCCAGGCTGAGGACTGACCACCTTGTTCCAGACCATGGAGCTGAACTCTTCTCCAGGCTGAGGGACTGACCACCTTGTTCCAGACCATGGAGCTGGACTCTTCTCCAGGCTGAGTGACTGACCACCTTGTTCCAGACCATGGAGCTGGAACTCTTCTCCAGGCTGAGGGACTGACACCTTGTTCCAGACCATGGAGCTGGACTCTTCTCCAGGCTGAGGACTGACCACCTTGTTCCAGACCATGGTGCTGGACTCTTCTCAGGCTGAGGACTGACCACCTTGTTCCAGACCATGGAGCTGGGAAATCTTCTCCAGGCTGAGGACTGACCACCTTGTTCCAGACCATGGAGCTGAAATCTTCTCCAGGCTGAGGACTGACCACCTTGTTCCAGACCATGGAGCTGAACTCTTCTCCAGGCTGAGGACTGACCACCTTGTTCCAGACCATGGAGCTGAACTCTTCTCCAGGCTGGAGGACTGACCACCTTGTTCCAGACCATGGAGCTGAACTCTTCTCCAGGCTGAGGGACTGACCACCTTGTTCCAGACCATGGTGCTGAACTCTTCTCCAGGCTGAGGACTGACCACCTTGTTCCAGACCATGGAGCTGACTCTTCTCCAGGCTGAGGACTGACCACCTTGTTCCAGACCATGGAGCTGAACTTCTCCAGGCTGAGGGACTGACCACCTTGTTCCAGACCATGGAGCTGAACTCTTCTCCAGGCTGAGGGACTGACCACCTTGTTCCAGACCATGGAGCTGAACTCTTCTCCAGGCTGAGGGACTGACCACCTTGTTCCAGACCATGGTGCTGGACTCTTCTCCAGGCTGAGGCACTGACCACCTTGTTCCAGACCATGGAGCTGAACTCTTCTCCAGGCTGAGGGACTGACCACCTTGTTCCAGACCATGGAGCTGAACTCTTCTCCAGGCTGAGGGACTGACCACCTTGTTCCAGACCATGGAGCTGAACTCTTCTCCAGGCTGAGGCACTGACCACCTTGTTCCAGACCATGGAGCTGAACTCTTCTCCAGGCTGAGGCACTGACCACCTTGTTCCAGACCATGGAGCTGAACTCTTCTCCAGGCTGAGGGACTGACCACCTCAAATACTATTTTCAATGACACCATCTTTAATACTACACCTGCTGACTCTGTATGTGACTGAAGAGGTCTGCTGTCTTAGGCTTTCAGAGCATATGGTGGAGTCAGGTATGTAGGGGCGTGTTGTAGGTGTTGTGATGGTTACCTAACACCTGCTAGACACACCTGTGTTGATAGAGAGAGAGAGAGAGACAACTCCACAGTTGACTTCCGGGTGTTTCAACTTTATCCAGGTTGCAATCTTGCAATATTTCGCCCAAAAAAGGTAAACTCTGCAGGACATTTTTACCTGGAACGTTTCGCTTTAGGGCGCCAGGAGCGAAACGTGGGTCTTTAAAACCCCTCCTTCTTTAGCTAAAAGGTGTAACGCTTGTGTAAATGGGTTGCAAATTGGTTGTAAGTTATTTGTAAATTGGTTGTAAATTTTGTTATGGGGCAATTTGTGGTGAAGCAGACTCTCACCTCGCTCAGCAGACTCTCAGCTCGCTCAGCAGACTCTCACCTCGCTCAGCAGACTCTCAGCTCGCTCAGCAGACTCTCACCTCGCTCAGCAGACTCTCAGCTCGCTCAGCAGACTCTCAGCTCGCTCAGCAGACTCTCACCTCGCTCAGCAGACTCTCACCTCGCTCAGCAGACTCTCACGCTCAGCAGACTCTCACCTCGCACAGCAGACTCTCGGCTCGCTCAGCAGACTCTCACCTCGCTCAACAGACTCTCGGCTCGCTCAGCAGACTCTCAGCTCACTCGGCAAACTGTCAGCTCACTCGGCAGACTATCAGCTCACTCGGCAAACTGTCAGCTCACTCAAACTCTCAGCTCACTCAGCAAACTCTTAGCTCACTCAGCAGACTTTCAGCTCACTCAACAGACTCTCAGCTCACTCAACATACTCAGCTCACTCAACAGACTCTCAGCTCACTCAACAAACTCAGCTCACTCAACAAACTCTCAGCTCACTCAACAGACTCTCAGCTCAAACTCTCAGCTCACTCAACAAGCTCTCAGCTCACTCATCAGACTCGCAGCTCACTCAACAAACTCTCAGCTCACTCAACAAATTCTCAGCTCACTCAGATTGATCGCAACTATCTTGTAATAGGTAAAGTTTGTGAGTTTGATGGTGTTGTGTGTGTGTGTGTGTGTGTGTGTGTGTGTTGAGTAACACACACACACACACACACACACACACACACACACACAAGTGAATTCTAGAAATGAACTAATGTTAAGACTTTTACTAAGTATTGCTTATATTTTTACAGGTAAGATGACGTACTGGCATCTGCAGTAACCCACTGGCATGAGGATTTACAGGTATTGTGTGTGAGGATCAGGTATTGTGTGTGAGGATCAGGTATTGTGTGTGAGGGTCAGGTCTTGTGTGTGAGGATCAGGTATTGTGTGTGAGGATCAGGTATTGTGTGTGAGGATCAGGTATTGTGTGTGAGGATCAGGTATTGTGTGTGAGGATCAGGTATTGTGTGTGAGGATCAGGTATTGTGTGTGAGGGTCAGGTATTGTGTGTGAGGGTCAGGTCTTGTGTGTGAGGATCAGGTATTGTGTGTGAGGATCAGGTATTGTGTGTGAGGATCAGGTATTGTGTGTGAGGATCAGGTATTGTGTGTGAGGATCAGGTATTGTGTGTGAGGATCAGGTATTGTGTGTGAGGATCAGGTATTGTGTGTGAGGGTCAGGTATTGTGTGTGAGGGTCAGGTATTGTGTGTGAGGGTCAGGTATTGTGGGTCAGATGCACTGAGTCAGTTGTGTGGGAAAGTGTTGTATGTGCATAGCCTTAATTGATGTAGAGAGAGTGTGTAAGAGGTGATTGTTATATCTGGTGGTGAGTATACTTGATGGTGAGTATATCTAGTATGTGTAGCGGTGATTATGTCTATGGTGGACACAGACAATAGATGTAGTATACACAGACTTTGTGAAAGCTTTGACAAAATGTCTGATAAAGGAATAACAGGAAAAGTTGGTAGGTGGATCTATAACTTCCTGACAAATAGAACACAAAGAGTAATAGTCAACAGAGTAAAGTCTGAGGCAGCTACGGTGAAAAGCTCTGTTCCACAAGGCACAGTACTTGCTCCCATCCTGTTCCTCATCCTCATATCTGACATAGATAGGGATGTAAGCCACAGCACTGTGTCCTCCTTTCCTGATGATACCAGAATTTGCATGACATGACTCACGAAATCGTAATGACACGATTGCAAACAAACCATACCACGGGTGGGGTTCGAACCCGCGGTCAGAGAGTCTCAAAACTCCAAACTCCTAACGGACATTAACCAAGCCTTAAATGGGCTGCAGAAAACAATATGAAGTTCAATGATGAGAAATTTCAATTACTCCGATATGGAAAACTCGAGGAAATTAAAACTGTATCGTGAAGGACCTGGGAGTGATAATGTCAGAGAATTTCACTTTCAAAGATCACCTCGTCTGCTAGGAAAATAATAGGATGGATAATGAGAGCCTTCAAAACTAGGGGCGCCAAGCATATGATGATTCTCTTCAAATCGCTTGTTCTCTCTAGGCTGGTATACAGCTGTACACTAACGGCCCCCTTCAAGACAAACGAAATTGCAGACCTGGAGAATGTAGAGAACTTTCACGGCACACATAAGTACCATAAAACACCTAAATTACTGGGAACGGTTGAAGTCCCTTGATTTGTATTCCCTGGAACGCAGGCGAGAAAGATACATTATAATATACACCTGGAAAATCTTAAGAGGGACTAGTCCCAAATCTACACACGAAAATCACTCCCAACGGAAGCAAAAGACTCAGCAGGAGATGCAACATTGCCCCCCCCCCCATGAAAAGCAGATAGATTCATGTTAGATAAGTTTAGATTTAGAAACGATATAGAAGGCGCTGGTTTGATAATAATGAGGAGACGTTTCTCCAGCCAGTGGCTTCTTCAGTCCATTATAGAGGAGAACGGTGGAGGAGGAAGAGGAGTTTGAGGTAATCAGTCCCTTAGCCTGGAGTCGATGTGATCAGTCCATCAGTCTGGAATAGATGGGTGGGCATGGTTGGTTTTGAGAAGGACCTGCCTTGCATGGGCCAGTAGGCCTGCTGCAGTGTTCCTCAATACCTATGTTCTTATATATACATAACGCTGTATAGGTGTTCATAACATCCGTGCGCCGGTTAAACCATTGTAAAAACATTGTTATGTATAAATTACGTATTTTGCCTTGTTAGTGTTCGAGTTTAGTAAAATAGGAAGCCCAAGCCAAGGTCGTAGTTTCTTACCTCAGTGTTCGTTTTCTAACTGGTATGAGACAAATCTAATATTTATAATAGGCTTTTAATACAGCCTTGAAATGTTATAATATTGCTGGTGATGTTGGTTGAGTGTGTGTCAACCCGTCTCTGTCAGTACCCCGTCTGTCAGTCCCTTTGTCAGCCCTTGTGTGTCAATCCGTCTGTCAGTCCCTGTGTCAGCCCTTGTGTGTCAATCCGTCTGTCAGTCCCTGTGTCAGCTCTTGTGTGTCAATCCGCCTCTGTCAGTCCCTGTGTGTCAGCACCGTGTGTGTGTCAAGCCGTACTGACAACCTCAGTCTGTCAATACCAGTCTGTCAACACCTGTGTCATGGCTGGTATTCTTTTCGAAGACATCTTCAACGTTAAAGACATTAATCCAGAGGGCAAGATGTTTGACAGAGGTGAGAGAGTGACTTCTGTTCCATATATTGTCCTCACACCAGAGTAACATTGTTCCACGGCTGGTATTATGCTTGTAACATTGTTCCAGGGTTGGTATTATGCTTGTAACATTGTTCCTAGGCTGGTATTATGCTTGTAACATTGTTCCAGGGCTGGTATTATGCTTGTAACATTGTTCCAGGGCTGGTATTATGCTTGTAACATTGTTCCAGGGCTGGTATTATGCTTGTAACATTGTTCCAGGGCTGGTATTATGCTTGTAACATTGTTCCAGGGCTGGTATTATGCTTGTAACATTGTTCCAGGGCTGGTATTATGCTTGTAACATTGTTCCTAGGCTGATATTATGCTTGTAACATTGTTCCAGGGCTGGTATTATGCTTGTAACATTGTTCCAGGGCTGGTATTATGCTTGTAACATTGTTCCAGGGCTGGTATTATGCTTGTAACATTGTTCCAGGGCTGGTATTATGCTTGTAACATTGTTCCAGAGCTGGTATGTGTTATGTTGTGTCTGTATGTTATATTGTCTGTATGTGTTATGTTGTCCCTATATGTGTTGATATGTTGTGCCTGTATGTGTTGATATGTTGTGCCTGTATGTGTTGATATGTTGTGCCTGTATGTGTTGATATGTTGTGCCTGTGTGTGTTGATATGTTGTGCCTGTGTGTGTTGATATGTTGTGCCTGTGTGTGTTGATATGTTGTGCCTGTGTGTGTGTTGATATGTTGTGCCTGTGTGTGTTGATATGTTGTGCCTGTGTGTGTTGATATGTTGTGCCTGTATGTGTTGATATGTTGTGCCTGTATGTGTTGATATGTTGTGCCTGTATGTGCTTAACATATTGGTATCAGTCACAGTAGGTATCAGTTAATTTTAATGGTATCAGTGGGTGTCGGATTTTGATAGTGGTATTGGAATCTGCCCAAAATCGAGAATTAATATAATTTTGGCAAAAAAATGCTACTCTTGGAGCCCGGCCATGGGCCAGGCTCATCTGGCACTAGCCTGGCCATGGGCCAGGCTCGTCTGGCACTAGCCTGGCCATGGGCCGGGCTCGTCGGCCTAGCCGGCCACGGGCCGGGCTCGTATGGCGCTAACCCAGCCACGGGCCGGGCTCGTATGGCGCTAGCCCGGCCACGGGCTGGGCTCGTCTCGTGCTAGCCCGGCCACGGGCTGGACTCGTCTCGCGCTAGCCCGGCCATGGGCCGGGCTCGTCTCGCGCTACGGGCCGGGCTCGTCTCGCGCTACGGGCCGGGCTCGTCTCGCGCTACGGGCCGGGCTCGTCTCGCGCTACGGGCCGGGCTCGTCTCGCGCTACGGGCCGGGCTCGTCTCGCGCTACGGGCCGGGCTCGTCTCGCGCTACGGGCCGGGCTCGTCTCGCGCTACGGGCCGGGCTCGTCTCGCGCTAGCCCGGTCAACCAGGGTGTTGCTGCTGGTGGCCCGCTGGCCCACATACCCATCACAGCCTGCTTTTTAGGGAGGAATTATTTGCTGTGAAAGAGGCTTTTCTTACCTAGCTGCCAGACTGTGCAGGCAGGCCCTGCTTTACAGCGCTTTGCTAATGCACCGGTATTCAATTACATGTATAGCCATTCTTCAATAAATATATTCACTCACTATAAGCTAAAGAGGAAAATATTTTCAGGCAAGTAATGTGTGTATTGTACTATATGCATTTTTTTAGGCCTAGCTCTATTGCTTACTTAATATGACAGTGTAAACATGTTATCAGGCTTTTATGTAGAACAGTAGCCTTGAACTTAACCTACTGTATAAGAAGGGCCCTACAGTAGCCAGAACTTAATCTAATGTATAAGAAGGGCCCTGCAGTAGTCTGGAACCTGACCTGCCTTTCTGTATAACAGGTTACCAGTGACTGGAACAATACACAAATAACCCACACATAGAGAGACTCATGATAATGTTTTGGTCCAACATGGACCGTTAACTGGTCCCTTACCTTCGTGAGTTAGTGTGTGACTAGTTGGTAGTCCTGTACGAATCAAAACATCGTCATTTCTTTCTTGTATGTTCTGGCTATTTGTGTATTGTTACCAGTGAATGTTTAAAGCTAAGGATCTGTTTCGTGCTTTTAAGACTCATGAAGTCGCAAATAACACGATTACAAACAAACCAGTGTATGGAGGGGGGGGGTTAGAACCCACTGCAAGTGAGTCTTAAAACTCCATCTGTCCCAGTGGCTTACACATTGGCCTGGGGTTTTACAGCTCACTACCCATGAGTTCTAACCCCACACATAACATGGATTTTTTCATGCTTTTAAAGTTTTGGTTGAAAGCAGATATCCCTTGTAGATCATCATACTGTCATTCAGTATTTTAATACTATACACCTCACTACATTCAACTACAATATAAGCTAGGTTTTTTTATTATTTTTCATAAATTTAAAAATTTAATAATATAGGAAGAAACTCGTTTGGCTTTTTTGAAGACAAATAGAACGTAACCATATTTTCCCCATATAGTCATCAGTTCACCTAACACGATTTCAGTTAAAATGCATTTTTCGGAAGTATAACTTGTGTTTATGGGAACTGTACTGTAACTCTGTGATCGACTGTAGAGTAGGTCCCCCGTATCAACAGGGATACATTCCAAGGACCTGCCGTGGATACCAAAAACCACGGATAGTAGCAAACCCTATACTATATTAAGTCCTATACATACCTATTATAAAGTTTAATTGATAAATTATGCACAATAAGTGGAGAATTATCACTTTTTCACAGATGGGAAGTACAGTGGTCCCTCTGTTTTCGCCGAAAATTCGTTCCAGAATGCTGCTCAAGTGCCATTACCGAACGAATTTACTTCCTTAAGAAATAATGTCGCATAGGTTAGTCTATTTCAGACCCCCAAAAATACACTTGCAACAGCACTTACGAAAATACACTTACATAAATGTTCGAGTTTGGGAGGGACCACTGTATACTTCACGGCTTCTCTTAGGCTTTGAAGAACTGCCAGTTTCTCTATTTTTGCACTTTGGGGCCACTATTATGCAAAATTAAGAGGTATTTTTTAGTCCACAGTAAACCGTGGATAACTTTAAACACGGATACTGTACTGTAATGTACTACACAGGTACAGCATGGATCCCTCTGTCTGCAATAGTTTATGTACGTATTGTTATACAGCCTCTCCTCACTTAACGAAGGAGTTGCATTCCTAAGACCACATCGGTAAACAAATTTGTCGCTAAGCAAGGAGCATACTATAATGGTAGTGGGTTTGTGTCAACCATCTTTGATATTGTTTAAATGTCACCTTTACACCATTTATAACATTTTTAGTATATTCTTAAATGTTTATACAGTAGTGTACTGTATATTGTAATAAACAGAATAAAGGATATCAGCTCTAATATACATTAGGTATGCATACTTAGTCAGACAGCCCGTCGTAAGTCCGAGTCGTCGGTAAACGAGTACGTCGCTAAGTGAGGAGAGGCTGTATTCTTGTTTATCACTTGTATTCAGTATTTACAAAATGAAGAATAAGACACATGTTAACATCTGGGTATCCCAGGTGTTGCACATGTTGTATTCCTTGTTCTTGTTTTTATAACGTTTGTTGTACTTGTGGTTAGATGTGCGAGCACTTGTGAACAACCACTCAAGAATTGTAGATTTTCAGTTTGTTGTTAATTTTTTGTTATCAGAACAGATCTGGTTTGTTGAGCTTGAAATTTTTTTTTGAGTTGTGTTGTTGAAAATTTCTGTGTATACAGTTAACAAGTTTGTTACAGTTAGGCCTGTGGATGAGGCTATTATTGTAGAGGGAGGCCTGCTGTTAAGATAAGAGATAAGATAAGATTTTCTTCGGATTTTTAACCCCGGAGGGTTAGCCACTCAGGATAACCCAAGAAAGTCAGTGCGTCATCGAGGACTGTCTGTAGGGGAGGTACACTGTTATTGTAGGAGTAGACCTGTTATTATTGTAGGGGAGGTCTGCTGTTATTAGGGATAGACCTGTTGTTATTGTAGGTGAGGTCCACTTGTTATTGTAGGGATAGACCTGTTGTTATTGTAAGTGAGGTCCACTGTTATTGTAGGGGTAGACCTGTTGTTATTGTAGGGGAGATCCACTGTTATTGTAGGGATAGACCTGTTGTTGTAGGGGAGGTCCGCTGTTATTGTAGGGGTAGTCCGCTGTTATTGTAGGGGTAGACCTGTTATCATAGGGAGGTCCACTGTTACTGAATACTAAGGTGCTACATGTTAGTTGCAGACAAAGCAACAATTTGTGCAATTAGAATGCAATTTGGAATGAGTAATCCAGATTGTGACTTGCAAACATTGACAAAGAGGTTAATACAGTGGACCCTCGGTTAACGAATACCCCGGAAATCGTGCAATTATGTAAGTATAATTTTGTAAGTTCTTGTGGAAGTGTAGTTTTGGGGGTCTGAAATAGACTAACCTACATGACATTATTTCTTAAGGACGTAAATTCGTTCTGTAATGGCACTTGAGCAGGCTTCTGCAATGAATTTTTTTCGTTAACCGAGGGTCCACTGTATAGGGAAACAAAACAAGAATGTTTCACCATTGAATATATAAACTGAGCAGACGACAAAAGGGGACCCCACTTAACACCCCTTAAATAAGTAAGAAAGATGGCAACACTGCATACGAGTGTTTGTTGTTTGTTTTGTTTCGGATAGTTTGGTTTAGTGTGCAGTCACCTGCATAATATAATATAAAGTCTACTGGGAAGAGTACATCTGTTCCTATGTACCCATGGGGTCCCAAGCTTACACCTTGGCCTAGTACAGCCATGCCAACGCTCTCCGTGTGTTTTAAATTCGACAAATATCACAAAGCAGAATTTAAGGCAAGACATAACATTGTATTTAACTACAGGTATTGTATTTCAATACTATACACCTCTCGCTACATTCGGTTACAGTATACCTGGAGATGGTTTCAGTGGTTAGCAGCCCCGCGGCTTGGTCTGAGACCAGGCCTCGTGGTGGATCAGGGTCTGATCAACCAGGCTGTTACTCTGATCAACCATAAGCTATAATTTTTTTTATTTATGAATTGCCAAACTAAAAAAAGAAAAAAACTAGTTTGGCTTTTTTTGAAGATGCAGGGAACGTAACCTTATTTTTCCCATGTAGTCTTCAGTTCACTTAACAAGATTTCAGTTAAAATGCTAGGATTTTAGCCAATGCTGGGATTTAGTCTATGCTAGGATTTTAGCCTAAGCTAGGGTTTAGCCTATGCTAGGATTTAGTCTAGGCTAGGATTGTATGGACTGTCTCTGCATTGTTAGCATCTACACACTGCAATTTGCAGTCAGTTTTGGAGTACATGGTGAGAGTACCAGTGTTGACACAGTGCTGGTGAGAGTACCAGTGTTGACACAGTGCTGGTGAGAGTACCAGTGTTGACACAGTGCTGGTGAGAGTACCAGTGTTGACACAGTGCTGGTGAGAGTACCAGTGTTGACACAGTGCTGGTGAGAGTACCAGTGTTGACACAGTGCTGGTGAGAGTACCAGTGTTGACACAGTGCTGGTGAGAGTACCAGTGTTGACACAGTGCTGGTGAGAGTACCAGTGTTGACACAGTGCTGGTGAGAGTACCAGTGTTGACACAGTGCTGGTGAGAGTACCAGTGTTGACACAGTGCTGGTGAGAGTACCAGTGTTGACACAGTGCTGGTGAGAGTACCAGTGTTGACACAGTGCTGGTGAGAGTACCAGTGTTGACACAGTGCTGGTGGAGTACCAGTGTTGACACAGTGCTGGTGAGAGTACCAGTGTTGACACAGTGCTGGTGAGAGTACCAGTGTTGACACAGTGCTGGTGAGAGTACCAGTGTTGACACAGTGCTGGTGAGAGTACCAGTGTTGACACAGTGCTGGTGAGAGTACCAGTGTTGACACAGTGCTGGTGAGAGTACCAGTGTTGACACAGTGCTGGTGAGAGTACCAGTGTTGACACAGTGCTGGTGAGAGTACCAGTGTTGACACAGTGGTGTACCAGTGTTGACACAGTGATGTACCAGTGTTGACACAGTGGTGTACCAGTGTTGACACAGTGCTGGTGAGTGTACCAGTGTTGACACAGTGCTGGTGAGAGTACCAGTGTTGACACAGTGCTGGTGAGAGTACCAGTGTTGACACAGTGCTGGTGAGAGTACCAGTGTTGACACAGTGCTGGTGAGAGTACCAGTGTTGACACAGTGCTGGTGAGAGTACCAGTGTTGACACAGTGCTGGTGAGAGTACCAGTGTTGACACAGTGCTGGTGAGAGTACCAGTGTTGACACAGTGCTGGTGAGAGTACCAGTGTTGACACAGTGCTGGTGAGAGTACCAGTGTTGACACAGTGCTGGTGAGAGTACCAGTGTTGACACAGTGCTGGTGAGAGTACCAGTGTTGACACAGTGCTGGTGAGAGTACCAGTGTTGACACAGTGCTGGTGAGAGTACCAGTGTTGACACAGTGCTGGTGAGAGTACCAGTGTTGACACAGTGCTGGTGAGAGTACCAGTGTTGACACAGTGCTGGTGAGAGTACCAGTGTTGACACAGTGCTGGTGAGAGTACCAGTGTTGACACAGTGCTGGTGAGAGTACCAGTGTTGACACAGTGCTGGTGAGAGTACCAGTGTTGACACAGTGCTGGTGAGAGTACCAGTGTTGACACAGTGCTGGTGAGAGTACCAGTGTTGACACAGTGCTGGTGAGAGTACCAGTGTTGACACAGTGCTGGTGAGAGTACCAGTGTTGACACAGTGCTGGTGAGAGTACCAGTGTTGACACAGTGCTGGTGAGAGTACCAGTGTTGACACAGTGCTGGTGAGAGTACCAGTGTTGACACAGTGCTGGTGAGAGTACCAGTGTTGACACAGTGCTGGTGAGAGTACCAGTGTTGACACAGTGCTGGTGAGAGTACCAGTGTTGACACAGTGCTGGTGAGAGTACCAGTGTTGACACAGTGCTGGTGAGAGTACCAGTGTTGACACAGTGCTGGTGAGAGTACCAGTGTTGACACAGTGCTGGTGAGAGTACCAGTGTTGACACAGTGCTGGTGAGAGTACCAGTGTTGACACAGTGCTGGTGAGAGTACCAGTGTTGACACAGTGCTGGTGAGAGTACCAGTGTTGACACAGTGCTGGTGAGAGTACCAGTGTTGACACTAGCAAGGATACTAGTGTCATTATCAATAAATCTCCTAGCACATCCTCCATTTTCTTGTCTGTATCATCTCCCTTACCTACATTCCTATTTTCATATTGTTATCTCTTCCATATTTCCTCTGTTTTTTTCCTTCTAGTCTCTATTCTTTGTTATCGAAGCTTCTCATTTTCCTCTTCCACAACACAGACCATATTGTAACTGCTTATAATGTAGTTCTGTTTTTGTGGGTTGGGAAATTACTGGGGTGACTGTAGGGACCTCTGGGGTCTTTAATAATTTCCAGGGTGGCAAGGGATGTGCCAGGTCAGTGCTGAGTGATGTAGCACTTTGTATAGCTGCTATTAGTGTGTGTGTGTGTGAAGGCTGTGGATGGTAGGTGAATGTTATTGGGGCAGTGACGCAGGTGAGTCAATTACTGTGTGACAGAAATAGCCACACCTGCACTACCAGCCTGTGGGAGGTCATAGCCTCCTCGAGGAGGAGGAGGAGGAGGAGGAGCAGCAGCAGCAGCAGCAGCAGCACCTTCACATCCACCTGATATCACTGAATTAATTCCAAGCTATTGAAGTTACCCTTCAAAACGGGTGATACCACACTATAAATGCCACACCACTGGTGCCACACCACTGATACCACTCTTCAAAACACGCGAATTCCAACCCCCCCCCATCACTATTGATGACACGCCAATGAATCTGACACAGGCGAACTAGCCATCAATCTCTCTACATCAACACTATAATCAAGGAAGATCCGTACACGCTTGTTACACCAGTAAGTGAAATATTTACACAATGGTGGGGCCTGCGTGTAAATATTTACACAATGGTGGGACCTGCGTGTAAATATTTACACAATGGTGGGACCTGCGTGTAAATATTTACACAATGGTGGGGCCTGCGTGTAAATATTTACACAATGGTGGGACCTGCGTGTAAATATTTACACAATGGTGGGACCTGCGTGTAAATATTTACACAATGGTGGACCTGCGTGTAAATATTTACACAATGGTGGGACCTGCGTGTAAATATTTACACAATGGTGGGATTCCTGCGTGAAATATTTACACAATGGTGGGACCTGCGTGTAAATATTTACACAATGGTGGGACCTGCGTGTAAATATTTACACAATGGTGGGACCTGCGTGTAAATATTTACACAATGGTGGGACCTGCGTGTAAATATTTACACAATGGTGGTTCCTGCGTGTAAATATTTACACAATGGTGGGACCTGCGTGTAAATATTTACACAATGGTGGGACCTGCGTGTAAATATTTACACAATGGTGGGACCTGCGTGTAAATATTTACACAATGGTGGGACCTGCGTGTAAATATTTACACAATGGTGGACCTGCGTGTAAATATTTACACAATGGTGGACCTGCGTGTAAATATTTACACAATGGTGGGACCTGCTGTAAATATTTACACAATGGTGGACCTGCGTGTAAATATTTACACAATGGTGGGACCTGCGTGTAAATATTTACACAATGGTGGATCCTGCGTGTAAATATTTACACAATGGTGGACCTGCGTGTAAATATTTACACAATGGTGGATTCCTGCGTGTAAATATTTACACAATGGTGGATTCCTGCGTGTAAATATTTACACAATGGAATGGTTCCTGCGTGTAAATATTTACACAATGGCTGAATATTACACAATGGTTCCTGCGTGTAAATATTTACACAATGGTGGTTCCTGCGTGTAAATATTTACACAATGGTGGTTCCTGCGTGTAAATATTTACACAATGGTGGTTCCTGCGTGTAAATATTTACACAATGGTGGTTCCTGCGTGTAAATATTTACACAATGGTGGTTCCTGCGTGAAATATTTACACAATGGTGGTTCCTGCGTGTAAATATTTACACAATGGGTGGAATTCCTGGGTCGTGTAAATATTTACACAATGGTGGTTCCTGCGTGTAAATATTTACACAATGGTGGTTCCTGCGTGTAAATATTTACACAATGGTGGTTCCTGCGTGTAAATATTTAACAATGGTGGTTCCTGCGTGTAAATATTTAACAATGGTGGTTCCTGCGTGTAAATATTTACACAATGGTGGTTCCTGCGTGTAAATATTTACACAATGGTGGTTCCTGCGTGTAAATATTTACACAATGGTGGTTCCTGCGTGTAAATATTTACACAATGGTGGTTCCTGCGTGTAAATATTTACACAATGGTGGTTCCTGCGTGTAAATATTTACACAATGGTGGTTCCTGCGTGTAAATATTTACACAATGGTGGTTCCTGCGTGTAAATATTTACACAATGGAGGTTCCTGCGTGTAAATATTTACACAATGGAGGTTCCTGCGTGTAAATATTTACACAATGGAGGTTCCTGCGTGTAAATATTTACACAATGGAGGTTCCTGCGTGTAAATATTTACACAATGGAGGTTCCTGCGTGTAAATATTTACACAATGGAGGTTCCTGCGTGTAAATATTTACACAATGGAGGTTCCTGCGTGTAAATATTTACACAATGGAAAGGTTCCTTGCTTTGTAAATATTTACACAATGGAGGTTCCTGCGTGTAAATATTTACACAATGGAGGTTCCTGCGTGTAAGAGAGTCAGGTCCGGAATTAATTCTTGTTTATGTAAAACAAACTGTGTGGTCTCTCTTTCTCTCTCCCAGACTTTCTGCCCTTCTCGAAACATGTATGACCTTTTTTTTTATTATGAAACAACTGCGTGCCTCAATTGTGTATTGCTACACTATTCTATATGATAGTTACATTGTGGGAACACCAGCAGTGTTGCTACACTATTCTATATGATAGTTACATTGTGGGAACACCAGCAGTGTTGCTACACTATTCTATATGATAGTTACATTGTGGGAACACCAGCAGTGTTGCTACACTATTCTATATGATAGTTACATTGTGGGAACTAAAATTTACACTGTCTCCCTCTTATATTCCACACTGTGTGATGTGTGTATATATATATATATATACTATATATATAATATATATTAGAGAGAGAGATCTTAGACTCCATGTATATAGACATGCTGAGACTTAACAGACATCTGATTCCTGTTGGGAAATTCTACACAGACTGTTGGAATAATGATAAAAATGGTGTAAAATACCTATATGTTGATGGGTAAGACAGATGCTGGTTCTGACAGTCAATTTGAGAAGAGTAGAGAGACTTGAAACTCATCAAAGGTATGTGTATCAACAATAGTTACCCAAGTGTTGAATATATGTCTGTTGGGATAATGTTTGGTTATTTGTTCCCAGATTGAGAAAGTGAGAGTAAAGGGTTGGTTAACAGCTCTACTCTTGCTTCCCTGAAGTTCCTCCACTGTTCCATCCCGGTTGCCTTAATTACGGAGAATTACCGGGGTTATCAGGGGTGGTTAACACCTCATAGTTAGTTAACCCACTCGATGGTGGTTATCACTTGCTCCGCTACCCCCCAGCTGGGTTAGCTTAGTTTAGGTCAGGTTGGGTTAGGTTAGGTTAATTTAGGTCAGGTAAGGTTAATTTAGTTTAGGTCATATTATTTTAAGTCAGGTTAAGTTTGTTTAGGTCAGGTAGGACTGTTATACGTTATGAATATTTACAAACTATAACGTATGTTATTGTTTTATAAGGGGGGATGAGTTAGGTGAAGTGAAATTTTTTGTTGAGGGACTGATTACCTCTAGCTCCTTCTGATGTTGATCGTGCTTTGTATTGGACTGATGAAGCCACTGTGTGTCTAATTTATCAACTCTGTGGTCCTGAAACCTGGATCAATAATATCAGGTCAGAAGGAAATCTACCATGACCACAGAGCTGGTGTCTTCTCCTGCCTGAGGGACTGACCACCTCAAATACTTTTCCTCCCTCTGTATTTGACTGAAGAAGCCCACTGTATAGTCGAAACGTTTCGCCAATGAAGATACCCTCAGGAAAATCTTCCAATGAATATCTTGCATTGTTTTAAAGATCTTATCAAAGATAAAAATGTGAGTTGGCTGCCTTAAGAAGGTAAAGATAGTGGCGTGTTGTGGCTCACTGCCAGGTAGACTCCTGCCCAAACGATTTCATTACCTTAAACATATTGTGCCACGTAATGGTCAAATCCTGGTTGGCACACTGCCAGTAACTTCTCTCACAGGTATTCTATGTTGTCTGCGTCTACCAGGAGTGCCTAGTAGAGTGAGAGAGTGCGTGTGTGGGGTTCTGGTTGCAGGGGTAAGGATGGAAATCTTGGGCTTGGTTCTTAATCTCAACCAACCGGTTTGGCAAGTTTCCTGCTCTTGGGGTAGTCGTAACTATTCTTACTACTGTGTGTCTACTCAACTATTTTTGGTTGCAGGGGTCTAGTCACGGTTCCTGGCTCCGCCTCTTCCCTGGACGCTACTAGGTCCACTCTCTCTCCATGAGGCTTATCATACCTCTTCTTAAAGCTATGTATGGATCCTGCCTCCACTACCTCAGTGTGTGTTGTGGTCTTCAAGTACTTGTGTTAGGGAGGGTAGAGGTTAGACTGGTGACACTCACACTTCAGACAAGCTTCTTGACCTTACTGGTGACACTCGCACTTCAGACATGCTTCTTGACCTTACTGACGAAGATCACTGTTATTACTCAACACACCAAGACAACCACAGTCTTCCCACTGTTATCTCTGTGTATAGTTTTGCTTTAAGTCATAACAAATGTTTTTCCAAACAGATATTAGACTACGCTTCTTCCTGCACTAGGCTTTTTTTCATTTTGTTTTCGTTATTTTTTTCATTTGCTGAGCCTCAGTTGGTATATTCACAAGCAGAAGGCCTACTGGCCTACTAATATTTTACAACCCCCTGTAAATCGTAGTCTATCCTGTTATTTCCAGTAGTAATTGCGCTGAAGATAAGCACGTCATGATTATACTGGGAAAAGATGAACGCTTGTGTTTATGTACGACATTGTTGCCAGACGCTCGATGTGAATTTTTTTAGGCTGTAATATTATTGTCATGGCTATGATTTTTCAAGTGATGGAGGGTAAGCCAGTGGAAGGCCTCGGTCAGATGACCAAAAGCGCCAGCTGTGGGTTATCATATGACTTATGACCCGCGTCACGAAACACTTGTTCTGTTACCTAGCCTAGCCTAACCTAACCTTAGCCTAACCTAAGCTTAGCCTAGCCTAACCTAACCTAACCTTAGCCTAACCTAACCTTAGCCTAACCTAAGCTTAGCCTAACCTAAGCTTAGCCTAGCCTAACCTAAGCTTAGCCTAGCCTAACCTTAGCCTAACCTTAGCCTAGCCTAACCTTAGCCTAGCCTAACCTTAGCCTAGCCTAACCTTAGCCTAGCCTAACCTTAGCCTAGCCTAACCTTAGCCTAGCCTAACCTTACCCTAACCTTACCTTACCCTAACCTTAACCTTAACGTTAACCTTACCCTAACCTTACCCTACCCTACCCTAACGTAAGGTAAGCCAGTAAAGGAGTGTAAACCCGAGTCTGGTGAAAGGTACCCTCATCATGTCCTAACTTTACCCAGTGTCACCCAATACTCGCTCTAACTGCCAGCTACAGCCTCGTTCACTCAACATTTCCCTCATTATGTGATGTAGTGGCATCATTCTGCTCCTATTTGCATCGTTCTTCACTGTGTGTGACTGAAGAAGTCACGGCCTGACGAGACGTTCGTTCAGTAAGCATTGCAAAATGTTGCAATAAGTTAATTATTCTGCAACTTGTCGGGTTATTTAAACTATGTCAAGACCCCCATCGGGTTAACACTACCCTCCATGGGGTTAACACTATCCCCCATGGGGTTAACACTATCCCCCATGGGGTTAACACTATCCCCCATGGGGTTAACACTATCCCCATGGGGTTAACACTATCCCCATGGGGTTAAAGCATCATGGGGTTTAACTATCCCATGGTTAACTATCCCCCATGGGGTTAACACTATCCCCCATGGGGTTAACACTATCCCCCATGGGGTTAACACTATCCCCCATGGGGTTAACACTATCCCCCATGGGGTTAACACTATCCCCATGGGGTTAACACTATCCCCATGGGGTTAACACTATCCCCCATGGGGTTAACACTATCCCCCATGGGGTTAACACTATCCCCCATGGGGTTAACACTATCCCCATGGGGTTAACACTATCCCCATGAGGTTAACACTACCCCCATGGGGTTAACACTATCCCCATGGGGTTAACACTATCCCCATGGGGTTAACACTATCCCCATGGGGTTAACACTATCCCCATGGGGTTAACACTATCCCCATGGGGTTAACACTATCCCCCATGGGGTTAACACTATCCCCATGGGGTTAACACTATCCCCATGAGGTTAACACTACCCCCTATGGGGTTAACACTACCCCTATGGGGTTAACACTACCCCCTATGGGGTTAACACTACCCCCTATGGGGTTAACACTACCCCCTATGGGGTTAACACTACCCCCTATGGGGTAACACTCTTTCCCAAGGGGTTTTAACACTACCCCCTATGGGGTAACACGCTTTCCCAAGGGGTTTTAACACTACCCCCTATGGGGTAACACGCCATCCCAAGGGGTTTTAACACTACCCTCTATGGGGTAACGCCGTCCCAAGGGGTTTTAACACTACCCTCTATGGGGTAACACACCGCCCCATGGGGTTAACACTACTCCATAAACCCCAGCAGTATAAATTAATAATAATAATATGTTGGAGCGCCGATATAAACTAAGAGGACTCGCCTGGGTGTTGGTAACGACGGTTCACAATGTTATTGTTTCTGGATCAGTGTGAAGGCAATTGTTTTATTCTGAGGTCCGTCTCCAGCCCTGTTTAGCTCTGGTTATAACGTGTTAGGACACACGTGGCACAGTCTCCAGCCCTCACTGTGTACAACCCAGTACACCTTGTTTAGCTCTGGTTATAACGTGTTAGGACACACGTGGCACAGTCTCCAGCCCTCACTGTGTACAACCCAGTACACCTTGTTTAGCTCTGGTTATAACGTGTTAGGACACACGTGGCACAGTCTCCAGCCCTCACTGTGTACAACCCAGTACACCTTGTTTAGCTCTGGTTATAACGTGTTAGGACACACGTGGCACAGTCTCCAGCCCTCACTGTGTACAACCCAGTACACCTTGTTTAGCTCTGGTTATAACGTGTTAGGACACGCGTGGTATAAGCGCCAGTCTTCCTGCCTGTCTTTTAAGAGTCTTCAAGACTACGGTAATCTTCACCTGTTCCAAGAATGAGGGACTGATTACCTGGTAGTTCTACAGCCTTTCACATTATGCTCTTGTTATGTGGGGAATTACACATGTGCAACATCTGGGTATCTAGATTTTCCGCTATTTAGCTGCTAGTATACAAGCACCAGTCTTCCCGACTGTGCTTAGCGGAAGGCTCGGTCACATGACCAAAATCTCCAGTTGTGGGTCATTAAGACCCTCGTCAGGAAACACTTGTCCTGTTTCCTGACAAACCTTACCTAACCTGACTTGCCCTGTGCTTCAGTCTTCAAGACTACGGTGGTCTTCACCAACTTCAAGACTGAGAGGGACTGATTACCTTCAACTTCAAGACTGAGGGACTGACCACCACATCTACGTTTCCACTACTGTTGTGACGTTTTATCGTGGCTACGTTTTGCTCTCCAGGAGCTTTCTAACGCCTTGTGCTTGTGATTACTCTCCAAGGTTCGATCCCCGGTACGGGTGGAAACACTGGGGCGTGTTTCCTTAAGACACCTACTGTCCATGTTCACCTAGCAGTAAGTAGGTACCTGGGTGTTAGTCAACTGATGTGGGTGGCATCCTGGGGGGGATAAAATTAAACTAAGTTGTGGGAAATGCTCTACATAACCAGGGACTTTCTATATAGTATGTCATTGGTGTCAGCTATGGTCTGTATAAGTTGCATCATGTACTTGAGGAAATAAAGATTATTAGTATTGTCCACTGGACACCTGGGGTGCTTCTGTACGTCACCTAGGACCTAGGGGATGTCACCTAGGTGACGTACAAAATTGTTTTTGTATTAAGGTGCTTTGTAAACATGTGGGTGTGTGTACTCACCTATTTGTGGTTGCAGGGGTCGATTCATAGCTCCTGGCCGCGCCTCTTCACTGATCGCTACTAGGTCCTCTATCTCTCCCTGCTCCATGAGTTTTTCATACCTCGTCTTAAAACTATGTATGGTTCCTGCCTCCACTACGTCACTTGCCAGACTATTCCATTTCCTGACAACTCTATGACTAAAGAAATACTTCCTAACATCTGACCTAGAAAATGTACAGAGAACCTTCACGGCACGCATAATTGCGATAAACCACCTCAATTACTGGGAACGCTTGAAGTTCCTAAACCTGTACTCCCTAGAACGCAGGCGGGAGAGATACATTATTATATACACTTGGAAAATTCTCGACGGATTAGTACCAAACTTGCACACGAGAGTCACTCCCTACGAAAGCAAAAGACTCGGCAGGCGATGTAACATCCCCCCAATGAAGAGCAGGGGTGCCACTAGCACGTTGAGAGACAACACAATAAGTGTCAGGGCCCCAAGATTGTTCAACTACCTCCCAGCATACATCAGGGGGATTACCAACAAACCCCTGGCTGTCTTCAAGCAGGCACTGGACAGGCACCTAAAGTCGGTACCTGACCAGCCAGGCTGTGGTTCGTACGTTGGACTGCGTGCGGCCAGCAGTAACAGCCTGGTTGACCAGGCCCTGATCCAACATGAGGCCTGGTCACAGACCGGGCCGCAGGGGCGTTGACCCCTGGAACTCTCTCCGGGTAGACTCCAGACTCATCCGAGTCTTCAGCTTCCAACTGTGACCCCTTGTTTCTCTGTCCCATCTCTGTAACATCCTGTCTCTGTCCACCTTGTCAATTCCTGTGTGTGTCTGTGTAGCCTCATATCCCTGACTATTATGGATGTCACAAAGCATATATATCACCTGCCCTTCACTATAACCGCTTCCAGTTATCAATCTCTGCTTAACCTCCAGAAAAAAACACGCATCTTAACGACCTCTGGCTTAAGTAGCAACAAGAATGTCTTGCATCAAGCATCCAAGATTCTTGAAGACACATCCGGCAATATCTTAAGGCACCGTTAGATGTGAATCGTTTGCAATGGTACGATGCGATCCTGCCGGCTAGATCCGGGTGTGTACGAGTCGTGTCCTCTGAGCGTGGGTCAAGGCACCAATTTACCTGTATTCTGCATTTAGGGGTGATTTAATTATTCTGCTACTGATTGCAGGTGTATGTGTGTGCATTCACCTATTTATACTCTCTTATTTGTGGTTGCAGGGGTCGATTCACAGCTCCTGGTCTCTTCTCTTCGCTGGTCACTACTAGGTCCATATACAGATATGCATCTCTCAGTGTATTTGGGGTTCCCTAGCCAGATTTCTGACATAATTGAATTTACAGACTGACAGCTGTTATCCTATTTCAGCTTATTTACAGACTGACAGCTATTATCCTACCTGAGCTCATTTATATCCCTCCTAGGATGTCCACCACAGCATCCGACTGATAGCCAGATAGTTAAAATGCCCCATCCCCACACAGAACCATGAATCGACCCCTGCAGCCACAAATAAGCGAGTACACTAGGGGTGGTGGTGGTGTATAATGCAGTGGTGTTATTGTGGTAGCCTTGGTAGTGCTTGTGGTGATGGTGGTAGTAGTGGTGACCGTTGCTGGTGGCTAGTGTACTGTTTACCCGTGGTTTACCCTTGTGGTTTACCTGTGACTGGTTTTTAGAGTCCTAAGCCTCCCGCAGCCCGGCCTAGACGTTTCCGGTCAAACAAGCTGTTAGTGGTAGCAGCCAGCATGCCTACACTGGCTTTACATTACACTTCCTGCCATATCTCCCACTCCAGGATGTTGTTATGGCAGTGTGCAGATTTGTGACCAGGTTCTTGAGTACTTTCCAGGTATATATTATCATGTATCTCTCCTCCGCTCCATTGAGTACATATTTGACGTCTTAGTCTTAAATATGTACTCACTGGAGCGAAGGAGAGAGAGATACATGATAATATATACCTGGAAAGTACTCAAGGACCTGGTCCCAGATCTTGACACAGCTATAACAACATACTGGAGTGAGATATCTTTGTGGTATATCCACGAGATCTTTGTGGTATATCCACGTGACCTTGGTGGTATATCTACGTGACCTTTGTGGTATATCTACGTGACCTTTGTGGTATATCTACGTGACCTTTGTGGTATATCCACTTGACCTTTGTTAGTTTATTGTGTACCTCATATCCATCCTGTGGATGGTAGTGGCTAGTTTATTGTGTACCTCATATCCATCCTGTGGATGGTAGTGGCTAGTTTATTGTGTACCTCATATCCATCCTGTGGATGGTAGTGGCTAGTTTATTGTGTACCTCATATCCATCCTGTGGATGGTAGTGGCTAGTTTATTGTGTACCTCATATCCATCCTGTGGATGGTAGTGGCTAGTTTATTGTGTACCTCATATCCATCCTGTGGATGGTAGTGGCTAGTTTATTGTGTACCACATATCCATCCTGTGGATGGTAGTGGCTAGTTTATTGTGTATCTCATATCCTTCCTGTGGATGGTAGTGGATAGTTTATTGTGTACCTCATATCCATCCTGTGGATGGTAGTGGCTAGTTTATTGTGTACCACATATCCATCCTGTGGATGGTAGTGGCTAGTTTATTGTGTATCTCATATCCTTCCTGTGGATGGTAGTGGCTAGTTTATTGTGTACCTCATATCCATCCTGTGGATGGTAGTGGCTAGTTTATTGTGTACCTCATATCCATCCTGTGGATGGTAGTGGCTAGTTTATTGTGTACCTCATATCCATCCTGTGGATGGTAGTGGCTAGTTTATTGTGTACCTCATATCCATCCTGTGGATGGTAGTGGCTAGTTTATTGTGTACCTCATATCCATCCTGTGGATGGTAGTGGCTAGTTTATTGTGTACCTCATATCCATCCTGTGGATGGTAGTGGCTAGTTTATTGTGTACCTCATATCCATCCTGTGGATGGTAGTGGCTAGTTTATTGTGTACCTCATATCCATCCTGTGGATGGTAGTGGCTAGTTTATTGTGTACCTCATATCCATCCTGTGGATGGTAGTACTGGTAAATATAGATAAACAATAGGCCTATGAACCAGGCCCCCAAAATGTTAACAGGAGTACATCTGGATTTACATCTCTAGTTCACTTATCTGTTACAAGCAAATTTAGGAATTTTTTCTTAATATATCTGCTATCTTACTTTCATTAATAAGATATCTTGATACATCACGTCGTGGTAGTTACGATTTTGTGAATAATTACGGTGTTTTTTGAGAGGGAGGATCGCTGGCTTGGTATTTGAGTCGCCAGACACATGTCAAAACAGCGCTCAGGAACGTTAACAAAGAATGCTTTACAATACTCTAGACTACACATTTCAAGAGTATACCTGGGGTATACCTCGGGTATACCCCAGGTATACCTCAGCAGAAACATTGTTAATGAAAACTCTTGTCTTAATGAAGATAATTGACCAACGTGACGGGTTTACTGTACTGTATTAATGTGATTAGGTTAGGTTATAGCTAGGTTAGGTTATAGCTAGGTTAGGTTATAGCTAGGTTAGGTTATAGCTAGGTTAGGTTATAGCTAGGTTAGGTTATAGCTAGGTTAGGTTATAGCTAGGTTAGGTTATAGCTAGGTTAGGTTATAGCTAGGTTAGGTTATAGCTAGGTTAGGTTATAGCTAGGTTAGGTTATAGCTAGGTTAGGTTATAGCTAGGTTAGGTTATAGCTAGGTTAGGTTATAGCTAGGTTAGGTTATAGCTAGGTTAGGTTATAGCTAGGTTAGGTTATAGCTAGGTAGGTTATAAGTGAGGTTATAGCTAGGTTAGGTTATAGCTAGGTGAGGTTATAGCTAGGTAGGTTATAGCTAGGTGAGGTTATAGTTAGGTTATAGCTAGGTGAGGTTATAGTTAGGTTATAGCTAGGTGAGGTTATAGCTAGGTGAGGTTATAGTTAGGTTATAGCTAGGTGAGGTTATAGCTAGGTGAGGTTATAGCTAGGTGAGGTTATAGCTAGGTGAGGTTATAGTTAGGTTATAGCTAGGTGAGGTTATAGCTAGGTGAGGTTATAGTTAGGTTATAGCTAGGTGAGGTTATAGCTAGGTTATAGCTAGGTGAGGTTATAGCTAGGGTTATGTAGTATTAGTTTTAGCTGTAAGTGTGTCATTTAGTAAGTGTTGAAGTGTGCCAAGGCTGTGCACTTCTGTGTTGCCACCTCTCCTGTGTTTGTTGTCTGTGAATATGCAACATCAACATTCATATGTGCAACATTAACATCAACATTCATGTTAGTATGTGAAGTTGCCTCATTATTGTACCATCATGGTACAACACTGTTTGGTGCCTCTGACCATGGACTGGAACAGTGACAACAGGAGACTGGAACAGTGACAACAGGAGACTGGAACAGTGACAACAGGAGACTGGAACAGTGACAACAGGAGACTGGAACAGTGACAACAGGAGACTGGAACAGTGACAACAGGAGACTGGAACAGTGACAACAGGAGACTGAACAGTGACAACAGGAGACTGGAACAGTGACAACAGGAGACTGGAACAGTGACAACAGGAGACTGGAACAGTGACAACAGGAGACTGGAACAGTGACAACAGGAGACTGGAACAGTGACAACAGGAGACTGGAACAGTGACAACAGGAGACTGGAACAGTGACAACAGGAGACTGGAACAGTGACAACAGGAGACTGGAACAGTGACAACAGGAGACTGGAACAGTGACAACAGGAGACTGGAACAGTGACAACAGGAGACTGGAACAGTGACAACAGGAGACTGGAACAGTGACAACAGGAGACTGGAACAGTGACAACAGGAGACTGGAACAGTGACAACAGGAGACTGGAACAGTGACAACAGGAGACTGGAACAGTGACAACAGGAGACTGGAACAGTGACAACAGGAGACTGGAACAGTGACAACAGGAGACTGGAACAGTGACAACAGGAGACTGGAACAGTGACAACAGGAGACTGGAACAGTGACAACAGGAGACTGGAACAGTGACAACAGGAGACTGGAACTGGGACAACAGGAGACTGGAACTGGGACAACAGGAGACAACAGGATACAGTATCAACAGTTACAAAGAACAGGATACAGTATCAACAGTTACAAAGAACAGGATACAGCAGTATCAACAGTTACCAAGAACAGGATACAGCAGTATCAACAGTTACAAAGAACAGGATACAGTATCAACAGTTACAAAGAACAGGATACAGTATCAACAGTTACAAAGAACAGGATACAGCAGTATCAACAGTTACAAAGAACAGGATACAGCAGTATCAACAGTTACAAAGAACAGGATACAGCAGTATCAACAGTTACAAAGAACAGGATACAGCAGTATCAACAGTTACAAAGAACAGGATACAGTATCAACAGTTACAAAGAACAGGATACAGCAGTATCAACAGTTACAAAGAACAGGATACAGTATCAACAGCGAGTTATCAAACAGGATACAACGTCTGCTTTCAGCTTATTCACCATATTTATCAACTGGTATTGTGTATTATACACACTTGATTCATCAACTCATTGTAACCACCTGGAATAGTGTGTCTAGTAGTAGTTACTAGATTTCACATGCACTTGTCGATTGACACTTGATCTGTTTTGTGTGTGTTTGTGGTGTGTGTGTGAGTGTATGTTTGAGTGTGTGTGGTTGTTAGTGATTAGTGTGTGTGGTTAGTGGGTGTCAATGGTTGTTAGTGTGCGTGTTGGTGGTTATTGGGTGTTAGGGGTTGTTAGTGTGTGTTAGTGGTTGTTAGTAACGTCCTTGTTCCCGCTAAACACATTCCCGTATGCCTGTTAATGGGTGTTAGTAACGTGCTTGTTACACCCACTTAACTACTGTATGCTTATTAGAGATTCCAGAGACCTGTGTGACAGTTCTGCAAGGGTAACAAAGGTACATATCAAATACCCAGAATACTTTCATTGCTAGTATAGTAACGAAGTAATCTCAGTGTATATACATTAATACACACCTGTTGTGTATATATATATACACTGTGTGGAGGTAGCGACCAGGTGGGTAATGGTGACCAGGTGTGGTATCAACACCTGCCTTCATGTTCACACACATACCTGCCTAGCCACTCTGTTGTCAAGGTTACTGTTCAACGCCTACCTACCTTGTTCACTCTAACCTCACTCCTAGATCCACTCCTTCGATAGTTTCAAGCCTATCCACTACACGAGGCTGACTAAGGCTGCACCCCACCTGTACACCTCCAGTCAGGGAGGTGTACAGGTAATCTATGTGTATAGGAAAGCAGTGGGTTGACAGAGTTGTTAACAGATGCTACACTCCCGATTTTGGGTAACTGTGTAAAATAGGGTGTATAGATGTGTGAGTTTGATGCTCCTTGCATGGGCCAGTAGACCTGCTCCAGTGCTGTGGGGGCTGTATAGGCCTAGGGACAAACTAGCATTAAGAATATCCCCGGAGAGTGGAAGTATTACCACGAGAGAGAGTAATATTTGTAAGATATATATATATATATATTCTCTGGTTTAAAACGGGAGAATATTTGACGTGTAATCTTTTTAGGTATGATAAGATTGTGTTGGCGACGTGACAAGTGCACTTTGCTGGATTAAGATGATTCAGCTGTGTGCTAGTTCAACATTTCTGGTAGTAAACATGCCTAGGATGTGATGAATGTTGTTGGTAAACTGTGGGATGATATGGTGGTGTGTAGTGGTGGTGGTAGTTGTTGTGGTGTGGTGGTGGTTGTTGTGGTGTGTAGTGATTGAGGAGATTGTTGTGGTGTGTAATGGTTGTTGTGTGTAGTGGTGGTGGTAGTTGTGGTGTGTAGTGGTAGTTGTTGGTGTGTAGTGGTGGTTGTTGTGGTGTGTAGTGGTGGTTGTTGTGGTGTGTAGTGGTGGTGGGTGATGTGGTGGTGGTTTTTGTTGTGGTGGTTGTATGATGGTACCTGGTATAAGTACATTATTTGATACAGTCGTCCACATACCCCTCCACCCACATACCCTCCACCCACTTGTCTTGAAGTGTATCATAGAGGTGGTTTCCCCCTTAGTTTATCCTACATTTGACCCTTGACGACCTTCGCCCCAACACATGCAAATAATATTCCCAATAATAACATTGTATACATGATAAATATTCCTCTAAGAATATCCAAGCCTGAGAAATATACTTTCCATTGTGTGTGGATATATCCTGCCTGGGTATATGTTATCCATGACTTTTCTGAAACAATTCTGGTACACATATATACCAGGCCATCTTGAGTCAGTCCTGTGACTCGGAGTCGTCAGGGGGATGTTAGGAAGTATTTGTTCAGCCTTAAGAGTTGTCTGGAAGTGGAACAGTCTGGAGAAGCAAGTGGTGGAGGCAGGATCCATACATAGCTTTAAGAAGAGGTACGATATGGCTCTTGAAGCAGGGAGAGGCGGGGCCAGGAACTGTGATTCGACCTCTGCAATCACATATGAGTACACACATTGTGTGTGGGTATAATTAATGGGTGTGAATCGTGGGTGATGGGGGTCTCTCCATCACCCATGACTTCCCTTCCTTCGAGAAGGAATGGGTCTTGTTGGTGAAAGGCTCTTGATCCATGGAAATGGGGCTACTAACCCATTGCTCTCACCGTGGTTTAGGATTGAGAATTTGGAATTGTTGATAGTGTGGATAATGGGGTTACCATTGCCCATACTCCCACCCCCATTACTGTGTCCTAGTCTTCACCATGACTGTCCACGCTCTGTCCCCATTACTGGTGCTTGAGGCCTTCCCCATGACTAGTGCCCATGGCCTACCCATGACTGGCACAGTGCCAAGCAGTGAGTCTACCTGACTTGGCTCTGCTCTCTCTCTCAACATTAACCAGCTGAACATTGTTCATGTTTTACTCTAACCCTCATGGGCGTAACGTAGCCAGAGTTGTAGAGAGAGAGAGAGAGAGGCAGGCTACCCTAGTTCCTGCCTCTCTCAAGAGCAAGTATCTTATCCTATCAGCTCAGCTGTACACAAACATGGAGTCAGTCTGTCAGCATCCTGGCTGTCAACATTACAGGCTTTATTAACGGAGTTGGTGAGTTTACAGCCGTTGTTGGCACTCTTGAATGATGGGACTTCGGCAAAACTTTGCTGTAATTGCTGGATACACCTCGTGGAAGCTAGTCCTGATTATATTTATACCCATAATTTTTAAAGTGGTGAGCCAGTGGAAGGCTTCGGTCAGATGACCAGAAGCTCCAGTGGGTGGGTCATCATATAACTAAGACCCGCATGAGGAAACACTTGTCCTGTTTCCTGACGAGCCTTACCAACCAGAGCCACTTGCCAACCCCTTGGCTATGTTGAATTATCTGACCACAAAACTGTTTTTACGACATTAGCGATTCTAAAACAACGAGGTATACCCACAGCCTAGCTGTGGGTTGTCTCCAGACTGCTAGCAGTGACGGTCCCATCCTGCCTGTTAAGAGGTGGATAATGCCATCAAGTGGATAACCTTGTCGGTCTTTGACCGAGGACCACCATGTTCTGGAGTCCACTCTGCCTGATGCTGGCTTTGTGTGTCAGCCTCCCATCTAGAGATGGCCCACTTTTGGACTTGTTTCATTTGCCAAGAGACTTGCCTGTGCAGGTTCCTGTTATAGATAGTGGGATGCGTCTTAATAATATAATAATATCTTTATTTACTACAAGTACATGTACAAGGTATACAGACCATATCTGACATCAATGACATACTACTATATAGAAAGCCCCTTGTTATGCTGAGCATTTCCCGCAAATTAGGTCAGTTTTGTCCCAGGATGCGACCCACACCAGTCCACTAACACCCAGGTACCCATTTTACTGATGGGTGAACATAGACAACCGGTGTAAAGAAAAACGTAAAATGTTTCTACCCTCGCTGGGAATCGAACGCAGACCCTCACCGTGTGAAGCGAAAGCTTTAGCCACCAGGCCACGTGGCACCATGTACAGTAAGTCTTCACATAACGTCGTCGACAGGTACTTGGAAATTGCGACTTTAACCGAAACGACGTAATAACAAGTCCAGTTTTACCATAGGCTAATTGATATAAACATCAGGAGTGCACAGTGCACCTTTAACACTCATTGCAACAGGGTTAAATCAAGGAATTAATGTTTGCAAGAACAAACGTGTAGACTCCACACTGACAATGGCCGTGGCCGGGAATTATTTTTTCTTAACGTTATAACGAAACGACGTTAAATGAGGACTTACTGTACTTAGCAGTAGCAACCTCTCTACAAGGAAAGCCGAACTAAGGCTTCCTTGGTTCAAACAGCACTACACTCTGGTTGTAACCTCCAGAACAACACCTCATCTGAGATCATTCAATCCCTGCACGACTCGAGTCTGGAACATCTGAGATCATTCAATCCCTGCACGACTCGAGTCTGGAACATCTGAGATCATTCAATCCCTGCACGACTCGAGTCTGGAACATCTGAGATCATTCAATCCCTGCACGACTCGAGTCTGGAACATCTGAGATCATTCAATCCCTGCACGACTCGAGTCTGGAACATCTGAGATCATTCAATCCCTGCACGACTCGAGTCTGGAACATCTGAGATCATTCAATCCCTGCACGACTCGAGTCTGGAACATCTGAGATCATTCAATCCCTGCACGACTCGAGTCTGGAACATCTGAGATCATTCAATCCCTGCACGACTCGAGTCTGGAACATCTGAGATCATTCAATCCCTGCACGACTCGAGTCTGGAACATGCTCGTAGAGCATAATAACGTTGATGCTCAGTTGACCAAATGAAATCCCCGGCCCACGGATGGCTCCAACTTCACCCTGTTCCCTATCTGTATGTCTCATAACAATAGGCTTTCAGATGAGATAGAGGTAGGTAAGAGCACTTAGCTTGTAAGAAAGAAACCCTTAATTTAACCTTGTAAAAACCATTGTGTGGAGAGGGAGGGAGGAAGGAAGGAAGGAAGGGGGGTTACAGTGTCTACTGGTATTTGAATGACCATATTCATGTTATGATTGGTGGAGGCGTTGACCTGACTCCTGTACCCCTCTCTCTCTCTCTCTCTCTCTCTCTCTCTCTCTCTCTCTTATACATTATTTTATCTATAATACCATTCATTTTGGGCCCAAGGTGCGACTGGTGCATTCAATATATCGAGTCATCCTTGGTTAATTAATACCCACTTTAAGTGTCGGATTAACCAGGCTGTGTTGAGTGCCGGATTAACCAGATCAGTCTACAACAGTGCTAGCAGGTAGTGTTAGGGACACCAGTGTCAAAACTGTTAAGGAGCCAACACACCGTGTTTCACTGCTCCAGGGGGGGTATCTACTCTGCCTGTTGTAGATTACTGGGGGGTCATCGCCCCCCTGCTGCCTGAGCAGGGATAGCTGCATCAGTTCAGGCAACCCCTTGATCGATATTCCTGTCATCTTGTGATTGTAACGCCTTGTGAATCTTGATATTTATCGACAGTTGCTGTGTTATTGTACCTCTGCCTATTTCGGTGTGCTGGGGGATGAGCTGCAGCTCTTGGTCGTGGTTATAAGCCTCACCACCACCTGGTGTGAATTGAACGAGTCGTACTCGGTACTGAAGTCGCTGTCTGGAGTGACTCAACAGTGTTGGTCCGTTCAACTTTACCACCATTACAAATGTTGATCACACATAGCCTAATATTCCAGCCATGCATTTCTTTCCTTGCTACATCCTGGTAAACACGCTCTTTCTTCAGAAAAGAGCACTGCAGCAGGCCTACTGGCCCATGCTAGACAGGTTTAAGTCACCTACTGGCCTAAGCTAGGCAGGTCCAGGTCACATCCACGGCAGGAGCACCACATCTCTATCAGGAAATGGTAACATCAAGGTTGCCATGGGTTCAAATCACTACCCGTTCCCTGATATATCCTTCTCTAGCCTATCTGCGTTCCGGGTATTGTGTATGTCGTGATCATATCCTCCCTTGCTCTTACCTCCTCCAGTGACAGTTTATTACAACTTAATCTGAGTTTGTGTATATATATATATATATATATATATATATATATATATATATATATATATATATATATATATATATATATTCCCATGTGTTCAGTGTTGATAGTGAACTAAGACGGTGAACACACACTGCCTGGCCACCAGTATATTAATCAATGAACTGGATTCTCGTGACGTCAGCAGGGGCCAAGGACACTATGTTTTGGCAAGTTGAACTGGGTGCGCAGCTGTTGCTGTCACTGCCGTTGACTTACTGTTGTAGCAGTTGCTGCAGTGCTTGTCACTGTATGCTGGACACTAAATGTTGTAGCAGTGAATTTACACATGTATCGTGTGGACACAGGAGTGAAAATGATCGTGTCACTGGAGGGATTGGTGCCAAACCTGAACGCTGAAATCACTCGCTATGACAACAAGAGACTTGGCAGACGGTGCAGAATACCTCCACTAAAAATCAGGGGCCATGACTGAGTACACTGAGAGAGAAGTAGAGGAGTGTAAGAGGTCCACGACTCAACACTTTCCCTCAGTACATATCGGGAATTACCAGCACTCCTCTGCCTGTTTACAAGAGGGAACTGCACAAGTTCCCCAAATCAGTGCCTCACCAGCCAGGCTGTGGTTCGTAGGTTAGGCTGCTAGCAGTAATAACCTGTTCGATCAGGTCTTGATTCAGACCAGGAGGCGTTGACCCCCTCGGCAACGTCCTTCACTTATCTCGTGTACCCGTCTGTTTAATTCCGTTCTTTGTATGCTTCCGTTTTCGACATAGTGGACACGCCAACAGATGGAGCTAAGCAACGGGAGCTAAACAGAATACTGAGGAAGGCAACAGTAGGAGTGTCGAGGATAGGAAAAAAGTTAGTATCACAGTGGAGTTACGAAACTTGTGTTGAGTCATGAAGCAACGTCATGTTGACATTAATGTGTCCGGAGGCACTGTAAGTCAGAGGTCACTGTGTGTGAGGGGTGTTGTACCGAAAAATAAGGAAGAAGACACTGGACCACTGGTCTCGTGTATTGTCATGGCCCCCGTGTATCGTGGTGGCCCCATGTATTGTCTTGGCCCCGTGTATTGTAGCCCCATGTATTGTCATGGCCCCGTGTATTGTGGTGGCCCCATGTATTGTCATGGCCCCGTGTATTGTAGCCCCCGTGTATTGTCATGGCCCCCGTGTATCGTGGTGGCCCCATGTATGTCTTGGCCCGTGTGTGAGCCCCATGTATTGTCATTGGCCCCGATTGTGGCATGTATTGTCAGGCCCGTTGTAGCCCATGTATTGTCATGGCCCCGTGTATGTGGTGGCCCCATGTACGGGGTGTCATGGCCCCGTGTATTTGTATGCCCCGTGTATTGTAGCCCCCGTGTATTGTCGTAGCCCCCGTGTATTGTCGTGGTCCCCGTGTATTGTCGTGGTCCCCGTGTATTGTCGTGGTCCCCGTGTATCGTAGTGACCCCGTGTATCGTGACCCCGTGTATCGTGACCCGCTATTCCCTGATGTACCAATCATCGATTAGAAAATAAATGGAATACACACAACAGTTAAGTGCCAATACAAGTCAATTTATTTAGATACAGCCACACATAAATACAGTTATCATACATAGTAATATGTGTCAGTCACCCACCAAGATTAACCCAAAAAAGTCGTGACTTATTTCCAGTATAGTCAGTCAATTTGACCTGTTTTTTCGTTATCCTTGGTAACATACACACGTTACTTTGTAATGTAATTGTAATCATCCAAAGTTGTGTGATTGTATGTTTGTGTGATTGTATGTGTGATTGTATGTGTGTGTGATTGTATGTGTGTGTGATTGTATGTGTGTGTGATTGTACGTGTGTGTAATTGTACGTGTGTGTAATTGTGTGTTACAGCTAGGCTTTAGGAGCCCGTGACCTGGTAGTCAACGCTATCGCTTCATACACTTGAGTGTCCGGGGTTCGATTCCTTGGCAAGGGTGGAAACATTGGACGTGTTTCCTTACACCTGCTGTCATTGTTCACCTAGCAGTAAGTAGGTACCTGGGTGTTACTGGACTGGTGTGGGTGGCATCCTGGTGGACAAGATTTAAGGACCACAATGGAAATAAGACACAGTCCTCGATGATTCGCTAACTTTCTTGGGTTATCCTGGGTGGTTAACCCTTCGAGGTTAAAAATCCGAACGAAATCTTATACGTTTATTCATGTACAGGTACACATAAGTTGGAACTAAAGATTTTTTTTTATTAACACATCGGCCGTTTCCCACCAAGGTAGGGTGTCCCGAAAAAGAAAAACTTTCATCATCATTCACTCCATCACTGTCTTGCGAGAGGCGCGCTTACACTACAGTTATAAAACTGCAAGACTCACGAAATCGTAATGACACGATTGCAAACAAAACATACCACGGGTGGGGTTCGAACCCGCGGTCAGTCTCTCAAAACTCCAGACCGTCGCGTAAGCCACTGGGCCAGCTAGGTCTGGAGTTTTGAGACTGACGCGGGTTCAACCCCACCCGTGGTATGGTTTGATAAAACTGCAACATTAACACCCCCTCCTTCAGAGTGCAGACACCTAAAAAATGCGAACCATTATTGAATCTAAACTAGCAACACTGGTAATTTATGATTATGGATTGTATTGTAATATTAATGACATGACCTCCAGTAATGGTTAATTGAAATATTGCATTTATTAGACTATTGTATATAGAGACTGGGTAACTATCTGGCATTTAAACATAAATATCTAAGTTATGGGAGATACTTCAGACATTATTCGTGTCACACCCATTAACACCTAACAGTTACAGTACACTGGCCAGGCAGACTAGTGAAGGGTGTACTAGGTGTAAATACAGACGATTCAGCGTCTCCATTTTCCCACAATTCCATCAATGTTGTAGACGTTTCAGAGAAAATTAGACCATTTACAGCAACCCACGATGTATATTTATTGGTCATGCAATTTAGCTGTTACACCCACTTTCGGCCTCGATGACACACAATTTATCACCACTAGTATATACAATCAATGTTACTCCAGTTGTGTTGAGTCTCCCCCAAGCAGTCCCCTGAGGTGCTGGTTCCTTCTTCATTTTCACTCCAAATTCCTCAAAAGTTAAACCAACACCATATATTAATGAATATTTATTATATATATTTTTTTGTACTTTAAATTCAGGAAAATTATAAAAATGGTCCACAGTAGATTACTTATAACCCAAGACAGAGGAAGTGACTTATTTCCATTGGGGTAAACAAACCATACCACGCGACGGTCTGGAGTTTTGAGACTCTCTGACAGCGGGTTCGAACCCCACCCGTGGTATGGAGTGTTTGAGTCAGTTCCATTGGGGTCCTCTTGATAATTGTTTAATGTTAAAAGTTAAAACAGGTAAGTAGTTTAACTGTTAAAAGTAGTTATATTGAAAGGAGATACACCAGGGGTAAAGTAGATTCAGTTATTTACATTAACATTAAAGACAGGATCAGATTGTCTTGAGATATTTATAAGATATGACAAGGACCCCAATGGAAATAAGTCACTGACTTTTTTGGGGTTTATCCTGGTTTGTAATTTACACATACGTTACTATGTTGATTATTGTACTTATGTGTACCTGTACCTAAATAAACTTGCTGGTTTACTTAGTAAAGTTAAGCTGGTTTGTCGACTACAGAGGAGAAACGGCAAAGTTGTTTTAGTTAGTCATGTAACGCTTCAGTTTTCTCTGAAATGTGGAGGTGGCTCGTTTTCTTTTACGTTGTGTGGGGTAAACTACGTCAAAGTGCGAGTGTCCTCTTATGTAAGTAAGTTTGTTCAGGTGTACACACACACAGAATATCATACATAGCAGCTTATGTATAGGAACCTAGGATAACCCAAAAAAAGTCAGTGATTTAGGAATACTTACTGTTTAATACGATTCTGTTTGTCTTGCATAGTAAAACGTGTTAGTTGGTCAGGACAACCCAGGGGGACTGACTGACTTATATTAATGGATTCCATGGATGTTGTAGTTTGAATACGTAATTCATACATGTAACATAATGTACATTATAACAAGAAAACTTTACATGTCTTTAAAATTAATTTATATATATATATATATATATATATATATATATATATATATATATATATATATATATATATATATATGATAACCCAAGATAGTGATGTAATGCGGTTGTCTATATTTTTCAGTATCTCGGCTTCACTGTGAGAGTGAGTCCTTCAAGATGGACCTCATACTTGATATCAACTCTATGATCTACCCCATGGATTTTGGTGAGTGATTGTTGGATTGTTGTAGTGGGGGAGGGTTGTGATCAGTAGGTAGATTATGGAGGGAGGTAAGGTAATGGGGCGTGCAGGCAGGTTAAGAGGGTATGTTGAGTGAAGGTGACCAGGTTGTGTGTAACAGGGGGCAGGTAACACTCACACTCACACTCACACTCACACTCACACTCACACTCACACTCTCTCTCTCTCTCTCTCTCGTCACAGGGATGTTAGGAAGTATTTCTTCAGCCACAGAGTTGTCAGGAAGTGGAACAATCTGGAGAGTGATGCAGTGGAGGCAGGATCCATACATATCTTTAAGAAGAGGTATGATAAACCTCATGGAGCGAGTGAACCTAGTAGCCACCAGTGAAGAGGCGGGGCCAGGAGCTGTGAATCGACCCCTGCAACCACAATTAGGTGAGCGCACACACACAGCAGGAGGTGCGCATACTCCACATTTCTCAGATATATTCAGGGCACATTGTGGGCGCCTGCTCAGGCAGCTTGCCTGAGCTGGGTATCTCCCTCATCCACCTTAACCCCCATATCCACTAAAGTCGAAGGAAATACAGAAGACAGGTCAAAACAAAAGGCTAGAAGGCCAAGATGAGGTCACTTTGCTAGTGTACCGATGATTCTAACATTTAGCAGTGTACTGGGAGAGCTAGATACCTACACAAAACCAAGACTAAAAGCAATATTATTAATTGTGCACGAGGCGCCGATTCAACAAGACGGCGCCTGTGAAGGCTAGAAGAAGGGTAGATAGTTTTAACAGAGGACCAGTTAATAGTATGACTGTAATCTCTAACTTGACAGAACAGAGCATTGATAGTGTTATCAAGGCCAGCACCTCCTTTGTGCTATTTGTCACCAAAGTATCAGAGAAGACAAAAGATGCAGTAAATAAAGTAAACACGGGAGGCATCGGTGATAGGAAAACCATGAAATAGATTACAATTGAAGTGGAATTGTGATATTTAAGAGAGTAGTTTTAGTGGGCCGAGAAATAGAAAGGGGAGTGAAGGGAGGCAATAGTAATGGTAGTAGCAATAGTAGTAGGTTTTGAAGATTGGAAATAGTAGCAAAGTTTAAGAGAGTTTGCAGAAGTGGGTTTGGGAGAGAAGAAAATGGGTTTACCATGAGAGTGAAATCAGGAGGAGAGTCAAGGTGAGAGGATAGGAGAGAATGTGAGGGTCAGAGAACTGGAGGACACGGTGAACACACATGCCACTGTTCATAACCTGGAGGTAAACAGGGAGGGGGGGAGAGTAGGTCTATCACAAAGAGGTGAACACGAACAACAAGGAAAGAAAGTAATGAGTTGATTCTCGTTCGGCTTTAAACGCGATAGATGGAACAAGATTGTGTGTGTGTTATTCAAGGCAGTGTTGGAAATTAGATAGATGGAACAACATCGTGTGTTAGTCAACACAGTGTTGGGAACATAGTGTTCCTCTCCAGGACTTCTGAGAGACTAGAGGGAATTTATTTGAGAAAAAAGCCAAGAAGTCATGTTTTCCTGTGAAGCCTTTAATGTCAGTATGTGTGTATCTATGGCTTCTCTTGCTGTGTGTTGATAAATCCTCACACAAGTATTTCTTTGTTTTACTTGTTGTCTTGGTAGAGGCACTTGACACAGCGTGTCTTTGTTTGCCCTGTCTCAGTGTCAGCAGCATCAGGCATCAGTATATATACTGCAGGATCATCATATACCAAAGGACAGTATGTTATGCACCGGATAATTCAGCCATTTTTTCAGCATGTTAGCAACAACAATCACAGTATTCACTGGGAGGATGCCACAGCCAAGCACAAATCACACTGTCGATAGTTCGTTACCACTGTAGCTTGTTTAGTTATCAAAATGTTGAGGTACAGTCCCTGACCCATTATGTAGCTCTGTGATGCTGAGGTACAGTCCCTAGACCCATTATGTACCTCTGTAATGTTGAGGTACAGTCCCTGGACCCATTATGTACCTCTGTGATGCTGAGGTACAGTCCCTGGAACCATTATGTGCCTCTGTAATGTTGAGGTACAGTCCCTGGAACCATTATGTGCCTCTGTAATGCTGAGGTACAGTCCCTAGACCCATTATGTACCTCTGTAATGTTGAGGTACAGTCCCTGACCCATTATGTACCACTGTAATCCTTTGACTACCGCCCACAGGATGGGTAATGGGATGCATAATAATGGTGTTAAAGCTAGGGTACAAACCCAACTAGACTCTAAATCCTACAAACACGATAGTCTTTAAGACAGCCCGAGTGAAGAATAATCCCAAATAGGGACTAGTTGGAATTAAAGTTTTAAGTGTATATATGCTGAGAAATATAGCCTTTCGCGTGTATATGCTATGTTGCTCTCGGCGTATATACCCAGGGATACTTATGCTAGCTTGTGTAATATTTTGTACGGGAAAGCACGGGTAAGTTTAGCACCTATCGACTTTGTCAAGGCTGCAGTAATGTCCATTAACATCAGTATCCTGTGTGGGGGAGTTATTTAAACTATAATATACTGTTGTTTGTGTGTGTGTACTCACCTAGTTGTGGTTGCAGGGGTCGAGTCATAGCTCCTGGCCCCGCGTGTGTGTGTTTACAAGTCATTCTTGCCTCTTCACTAGACTGACAGAAGTCAGGGTGAACCACGCCAGAGTGTATAACTTTTACCAACCTTCCAGTTTTACACTGGTATGACTGGAGGGCAGTGCCTCCCTCGGAGTGTTCATTGGCACTGTCCTCTCAGTTATGGCACTACTTCCGTCTCATTTACGTTGCATTTCTTGAACTCGACCAGCCATTTAAATCCAAATCCTGGCTTTCTCCCTCAGCCGCCTGGCTGGCTTCCTCAGCCGTCTGGCTGGCTTCTTCAGCCACCTGGCTGCCACTTATTTAAGGCTGAACAATGACTTATTGTATAAGGTCTTATCAGTAACTGGCTGTTTTATCATCCATTGTGGTTAACACTCTTCTTTCACTGTTTCCGTGTCTTCTTTCACTGTTTCCGTGTCTTCTTTCACTGTTTCCGTGTCTTCTTTCACTGTTTCCGTGTGTCTTCTTTCACTGTTTCCGTGTGTCTTCTTTCACTGTTTCCGTGTCTTCTTTCACTGTTTCCGTGTCTTCTTTCACTGTTTCCGTGTCTTCTTTCACTGTTTCCGTGTCTTCTTTCACTGTTTCCGTGTCTTCTTTCACTGTTTCCGTGTCTTCTTTCACTGTTTCCGTGTCTTCTTTCACTGTTTCCGTGTCTTCTTTCACTGTTTCCGTGTCTTCTTCACTGTTCCCGTGTCTCTTTCACTGTTTCCGTGTCTTCTTTCACTGTTTCCGTGTCTTCTTTCACTGTTTCCGTGTCTTTTTCTTTTCTTTCCACTGTTTCCGTGTCTTTCACTGTTTCCGTGTCTTCTTTCACTGTTTCCGTGTCTTCTTTCACTGTTTCCGTTGTCTTCTTTCACTGTTTCCGTGTGTCTTCTTTCACTGTTTCCGTGTGTCTTCTTTCACTGTTTCCGTGTGTCTTCTTTCACTGTTTCCGTGTCTTCTTTCACTGTTTGTGTGTCTTCTTTCACTGTTTCTGTGTGTCTTCTTTCACTGTTTCCGTGTGTCTTCTTTCACTGTTTCCGTGTGTCTTCTTTCACTGTTTCCGTGTGTCTTCTTTCACTGTTTCCTTGTCTTCTTTCACTGTTTCCGTGTGTCTTCTTTCACTGTTTCCGTGTGTCTTCTTTCACTGTTTCCGTGTGTTTTCTTTCACTGTTTCCGTGTGTCTTCTTTCACTGTTTCCGTGTGTCTTCTTTCACTGTTTCCGTGTGTCTTCTTTCACTGTTTCCGTGTGTCTTTCACTGTTTCCGTGTGTCTTCTTTCACTGTTTCCGTGTGTCTTCTTTCACTGTTTCCGTGTGTTTTCTTTCACTGTTTCCGTGTGTCTTCTTTCACTGTTTCCGTGTGTCTTCTTTCACTGTTTCCGTGTGTCTTCTTTCACTGTTTCCGTGTGTCTTCTTTCACTGTTTCCGTGTGTCTTCTTTCACTGTTTCCCTGTGTCTTCTTTCACTGTTTCCGTGTGTCTTCCTTCACTGTTTCCGTGTGTCTTCCTTCACTGTTTCCGTGTGTCTTCTTTCACTGTTTCCCTGTGTCTTCTTTCACTGTTTCCGTGTGTCTTCCTTCACTGTTTCCGTGTGTCTTCTTTCACTGTTTCCGTGTGTCTTCCTTCACTGTTTCCGTGTGTCTTCCTTCACTGTTTCCGTGTGTCTTCTTTCACTGTTTCCCTGTGTCTTCTTTCACTGTTTCCGTGTGTCTTCCTTCACTGTTTCCGTGTGTCTTCTTTCACTGTTTCCGTGTGTCTTCCTTCACTGTTTCCGTGTGTCTTCTTTCACTGTTTCCCTGTGTCTTCTTTCACTGTCCCTGTGTCTTCTTTCACTGTTTCCCTGTGTCTTCTTTCACTGTTTCCCTGTGTCTTCTTTCACTGTTTCCCTGTTAGAGGTGTGTGTACTCACCTAATTGTGGTTGCAGGGGTCGAGTCACAGCTCCTCTGTGTGTGTGTTTGGTTGGGTAAGCTTGGTATTCCTTTGTGTACAAGGGGGCGTTGACGGGGCGTACACCTTCCACCCTACCGGGCAGGGATAATGGGTAGTCAGTCCCCGGGGGACTGACCCCCCCTGTAAGAGATAAGGACCCACGCCCTCTACTGATAACACTGATATATAACTTGCAGGAACGCTATGTTTCAAGCAGTTCCAATCTCTCAGACAAGCTGTGTACATTGCTGCTGCTGCTGCTGCTGCTCTGCTTACAGGAGTTCACACTGCCTGTTGTTCATCAGTTTGTTCACTAACTTGCACCAGCAGTGCTATATCAAGTCTGCCTGGAATATCACACACACACAAACACACACCAACCACGTACACAATTTCACCTCTGTGATACATTTACGCCCTCGTGTTCACCAGAAGTTCACTCGTTCATCCCCTGTTCATGTTCATATGCCTTAACTACACTGAAAGGCCACCAGCGGAGTGGTCGATCCACTGAAATATATTGTTTGAAAGATGTCTTACGTTCCCCCCACACACACTAATGTATTAAAATAAAAGCAACGTGTACTTTTGTTTGTGTCTCTGTACAGGCGACAAGTTCCGGCTGGTGTTGGCTACGACACTTCGTGAGGATGGTTACCCAACTGACGGACCAGAGTACAATCCACTGGAGACTGGCCCCAGCAGGGCTGATCCCTTTGACTACGTCATGTACGGCAAAATCTATCGTATTGAGGGAGACGATGGACTGCTGGAGACGTCAGGCAGGCTGTGAGTACCTGTAGATGTAGGTTAGCAAGGGTGTGGAGTGGTGTAGGGTGAGGGAGGGTAGGCAGGCTGTCAGTACCTGTAGATGTAGGTTAGCAAGGGTGTGGAGTGGTGTGTGGTGTAGGGTGAGGGAGGGTAGGCAGGCTGTCAGTACCTGTAGATGTAGGTTATCCAGGGTGTAGGGTGAGAGAACATGAATGAAGGAAGGCAGGTTAGAATGAGATAACACAGAGTCTAGAATGACCTAGTAAAGGACCCATCATTGAATTATGTTACAGATGTGTTGCAGGTGTGTTGCAGGTGTCAACAACCATACCACAGGCCCTCAAGTTGACACCTGTCTCGTGTTTAGTTACTGCTTAGTGTAATTTCCTTGTGAATTACTCTTGTAAATAATTATTTAGACAGTACTCAGTGTGATTTTGTGTATATGTAATGGTAAGTACACCGAAGGACTTTTATGGTAAGTACACTGAAGTACTTTTATGGTAAGTACATTGAAGGACTTTTAAAATGAATATCCGTATAAGGTGGTTGCAAGATATCATTTTTTTTATAGTTTAAGATATATTCGTGATAATTAGTATTTTCCTAATATGCTAGGTGTGTGTGTACATGCAGGTGTGTAGGTGTGTGTGTGGACACCTGGTCCACATGCAGGTGTGTAGGCCAGGATACGTACAGATGTCGAGAGAGGGGCACAGTGGAGTGGACATAGTCTGGCTTCAGGCAGTCTTTTCAAACCAAGTCTAGACAGAAGCCATCTTACCTACAGAAAGCCTCTAACTTACTAAGCTACTTCCTAGATTGAGGTCACTAGGCTGTACACTAGCTTAGGTTACTAGTAAGTTACGTAACGCCAAGTAACGAACACCTGTAACATGTGTACATCGTTACATCTTGCGTTCCTCATTGGATATTATGTGTACTGTAAGCGGTTACGCTACTGTTCAATCTCACATTCTGTACATTGGTCTAAACTAGCAGGTCACTGCTTATTGCTTGTACATGCTCCCTGCTACAACGACCTGGATACTAGGTCGTTGCTTAGCTGCCTTGCTTCATCTGCCAGTCAACGTTCAATGCAAGGTATCAGTGCTACCGTCCTGCAAGATATGACCCAGATACCCAAGATAGCAGCCGTCAGTATTCAAAGGATATAACAAGAAAGATGACATCATTCTCTTTAAGATAAAGGCCCTTCAGATTACAAAGATAGCTGTAATCTCAAGTTAGCAACGTTGGTTCTAGCAACGGCAAATCTACTCGGTCGAGGATTGTAATTTCGACTCACTGTCGGGAAGGTTGTACTTGTTTTACGAGTGAGTTTGTCGGTGATGTTATTAGGAACCGACCAGTAGAGGCAAAACGACCAGGAAGCAGCCAAGATACGACCAGGAAGACTGTACAGTCTTGTACGACCAAGACTGAGGGTCGTGGAGGGTGGCAGCCAGGGAAGGAACGTGTGTTGTTATTGCCACTGCTGGAGACGGGCAGGTACCACGAGTACCATCCTGGGTTCACATGACTTAAACTATGTGAACACAGCTGGTGGTATCTCAGTGGTACCTGTACCACACACTGCAAGACCACTCCATCACACACACCCATCCACACACTCACCCACACACACCTAACCACACACACACCCACACACCTCAAACCATCACTGGTGCCGCACTCAAAATTGAATGGTAGGCGTGTTATTTATGTTATATATATATATATATATATATATATATATATATATATATATATATATATATATATATTATATATATATAATGCAGAGTAGGCATATTTAAAGTTTCAGATAATATGGCTCCGGGAGCGAGGCTGGACAAGGTTTGTACGTTTGTGTTCAAAACGTTTCATTTCTTTAACGCATTTTGTGTCTTTTTCCTAACACTTTTTCTTAGTGTTCTTTGTGGGATCTCCTGGGACGGTAGTGATCCCAGGTATACTTCCTCAAAGATCAATCTGCCTTGTTGTGGTCTGTATTGCCGAGAGGACTGTGAGTGTGAGAGTAGCCTACTCTTGTTTGAGGACCCCCTTCCTTGCCATAGTCTGACAGCAGTTGGGGAAAACAGCACAGCAGGAACAGTAGCAGCAGGAAAATCCAGTACATACCTCTGACCTGTAACGAAGGCTATCACCAGCAGGCTGACCTGTATCCAGGACTTGCCTTGTTGACAGCCTAGTCAACCCGCCACTTGCTTCTAGCAGCCCGTCACCTGACTTAAGCACGAAATGCTTAATTAAGTCACGAGTAACGCAGAGTTTGGTAACTAAACGTTAAGCGACGTTTCGGTCCGTGCTGGACTGTTGATAAGTGTGTTCAGGAAAGACCAGTGCGTCGGGGTTAGAGTTTGTTGTGTGCAAAGTCGTGGATTAGCTGTGTCACCTTGGGTAGTTAGGTTGATGTTAGTGTGGTGAGCTGAGAGGTGTCAAGTGTTGTCAGGGATTACTATTACTACTGCTATTACTACTGCTATTACTACTGCTACTGCTATTACTACTTCTATTACTACAGCTACTGCTATTACTACTGCTACTGCTATTACTACTGCTATTACTACTGCTACTGCTATTACTACTTCTATTACTACAGCTACTGCTATTACTACTGCTACTATTACTACTGCTAGTGGAGGCGTGCCACGGGGGTAGTAGTGGGAGAGTGCCACGGGGGTGGTAGTGGAGGCGTGCCACGGGGGTGGTAGTGGGGAAGTGCCACGGGGGTGGTAGTGGGGGCGTGTCACGGGGTTGGTAGTGGGAGAGTGCCACAGGGGTGGTAGTGGGGAGTGCCACGGGGTGGTAGTGGAGGCGTGTCACGGGGTTGGTAGTGGGAGAGTGCCACGGGGTGGTAGTGGGGCGTGCCACGGGGGTGGTAGTGGGGAGTGCCACGGGGTGGTAGTGGGGAGTGCCACGGGGTGGTAGTAGGGGAGTGCCACGGGGGTGGTAGTGGAGGCGTGTCACGGGGTTGGTAGTGGGAGAGTGCCACGGGGGTGGTAGTGGGGCGTGCCACGGGGTGGTAGTGGGGAGTGCCACGGAGGTGGTAGTGGAGGCGTGTCACGGGGTTGGTAGTGGGAGAGTGCCACGGGGTGGTAGTGGGGGTGCCACGGGGTGGTAGGGGAGTGCCACGGGGGTGGTAGTGGGGAAGTGCCACGGGGGTGGTAGTGGGGGCGTGTCACGGGGTTGGTAGTGGGAGAGTGCCACAGGGGTGGTAGTGGGGGCGTGCCACGGGGGTGGTAGTGGGAGAGTGCCACGGGGGTGGTAGTGGGGAGTGCCACGGGGTGGTAGTGGGGAGTGCCACGGGGTGGTAGTGGGAGAGTGCCACGGGGTGGTAGGGAGTGCCACGGGGTGGTAGGGAGAGTGCCATGGGGGTGGTAGTGGGGGAGTGCCACGGGGGTGGTAGTGGGGGAGTGCTCCCTCCCTTTCCCCCTCCCCAAGCGGCAGTCGATAGCATGACGCTGTTTTGGAATGTCACCTTACGTACCAGATAATCTTACGTGCCCGAGGATCTTACGTGCCCGAGGATCTTCGTGCCCGAGGATCTTGCGTGCTCGAGGATCTTGCGTGCCCGAGGATCTTGCGTGCCCGAGGATCTTGCGTGCCCGAGGATCTTGCGTGCCGAGGATCTTGCGTGCCCGAGGATCTTGCGTGCTCGAGGATCTTGCGTGCTCGAGGATCTTGCGTGCTCGAGGATCTTGCGTGCCCGAGGATCTTGCGTGCCCGAGGATCTTGCGTGCCCGAGGATCTTGCGTGCCCGAGGATCTTGCGTGCTCGAGGATCTTGCGTGCCCGAGGATCTTGCGTGCTCGAGGATCTTGCGTGCTCGAGGATCTTGCGTGCTCGAGGATCTTGCGTGTCGAGGATCTTGCGTGCTCGAGGATCTTGCGTGCTCGAGGATCTTGCGTGCCCGAGGATCTTGCGTGCCGAGGATCTTGCGTGCTCGAGGATCTTGCGTGCCGAGGATCTTGCGTGCCCGAGGATCTTGCGTGCTCAGGATCTTGCGTGCTCGAGGATCTTGCGTGCTCGAGGATCTTGCGTGCCCGAGGATCTTGCGTGCTCGAGGATCTTGCGTGCTCGAGGATCTTGCGTGCTCGAGGATCTTGCGTGCTCGAGGATCTTGCGTGCCGAGGATCTTGCGTGCCGAGGATCTTGCGTGCTCGAGGATCTTGCGTGCTCGAGGATCTTGCGTGCCCGAGGATCTTGCGTGCCCGAGGATCTTGCGTGCCCGAGGATCTTGCGTGCCCGAGGATCTTGCGTGCCCGAGGATCTTGCGTGCCCGAGGATCTTGCGTGCCCGAGGATCTTGCGTGCCCGAGGATCTTGCGTGCCCGAGGACCTTGCGTGCCCGAGGATCTTGCGTGCCCGAGGATCTTGCGTGCCCGAGGATCTTGCGTGCCCGAGGATCTTGCGTGCCCGAGGATCTTACCAACGATCTTACCAAGAATCTTAGGTGCCAAGAATCTTATGTATTTGTTACATTGGTAACAGTTAACACCTGCCACTGACACCTGTTCCCTCTCTTCACTGTTATTAATGTACACCTGTCTTGGTTTAACCTGGTAGGTAGACACCTGTCTTATACTTAGTGAGGTGCTGGTGGCACTAGTGCCTAGCACAGGTGGTGGCACTAGTGCCTAGCACAGGTGGTGGCACTAGTGCCTAGCACAGGTGGTGGCACTAGTGCCCGGCACAGGTGGTGGCTCTAGTGCCCGGCACAGGTGGTGGCTCTAGTGCCCGGCACAGGTGGTGGCTCTAGTGCCCGGCACAGGTGGTGGCTCTAGTGCCCGGCACAGGTGGTGGCTCTAGTGCCCGGCACAGGTGGTGGCTCTAGTGCCCGGCACAGGTGGTGGCTCTAGTGCCCGGCACAGGTGGTGGCACTAGTGCCCGGCACAGGTGGTGGCACTAGTGCCCGGCACAGGTGGTGGCACTAGTGCCCGGCACAGGTGGTGGCACTAGTGCCCGGCACATGTGGCTCTAGTGCCCGGCACATGTGGTGGCTCTAGTGCCCGGCACAGGTGGTGGCTCTAATGCCCGGCACAGGTGGTGGCTCTAGTGCCTGGCACAGGTGGTGGCTCTAGTGCCTGGCACAGGTGGTGGCTCTAGTGCCTGGCACAGGTGGTGGCTCTAGTGCCTGGCACAGGTGGTGGCACTAGTGCCTGGCACAGGTGGTGGCACTAGTGTCTGGCAGGGCTGGAAGGTGGAGGGGGGTCTACATGTCAGGTGACCTGACACTGGTGGTCATCCAGTGTCCTCAGGGCTGGGAACCATAGTCTGTAGAGGGCGTCTACATGTCAGGTGACCCTGAAACACTCCTCGTGATCCATACCAGTGTTTTTGCCTCAGGGCTCCTCTTGGTGATCCATACTCTTAGTTCAGGGATCAGTGTTCCTCTTGGTGATCCATACTCTTAGTTCAGGGATCAGTGTTCCTCTTGGTGATCCATACTCTTAGTTCAGGGATCAGTGTTCCTCTTGGTGATCCATACTCTTAGTTCAGGATCAGTAGATTATGGTGATGGATACAGTTAGTTCCCGGATCATGTTCCTTGGTATCTCTCCAGGGTCGGGATCAGTGACTCCTTGTGTCCATACCATAGTTGGACACAATTAGGCAGATGGTGAACTTGTTCCAGACCATGGAGCTTGACTCTTCTCCAGGCTGAGGCACTGACCACCTTGTTCCAGACCATGGAGCTTGACTCTTCTCCAGGCAGAGGGACTGACCACCTTGTTCCAGACCATGGAGCTGGACTCTTCTCCAGGCTGAGGCACTGACCACCTTGTTCCAGACCATGGAGCTGGACTCTTCTCCAGGCTGAGGCACTGACCACCTTGTTCCAGACCATGGAGCTGGACTCTTCTCCAGGCTGAGGCACTGACCACCTTGTTCCAGACCATGGTGCTGGACTCTTCTCCAGGCTGAGGGACTGACCACCTTGTTCCAGACCATGGAGCTGGACTCTTCTCCAGGCTGAGGCACTGACCACCTTGTTCCAGACCATGGAGCTGGACTCTTCTCCAGGCTGAGGCACTGACCACCTTGTTCCAGACCATGGTGCTGGACTCTTCTCCAGGCTGAGGCACTGACCACCTCAAATACTTTCACTGCTGCCTCTATATTTGACTGAAGAAGCCAACTGTGTAGGCGAAACTTGGGCCAATATATCGTAGCGTTTCGGTGAGCTACAGAGGGCGAAACTGGTTAGCGAAAAGTCTTCAGAGTAAAGGTACCCATGTGTTACACATATGACTTATCAATAAAAGTAAAGATAACCCAGATGTTTTACACGTGTCTTGTTTATCAATAAATGTACACAGATATTGCACGTGTTTTATTTATCAATGTTACATAAGTGTTGATAGATACCCAGGTGTTACACGTGTGTGTGTGTTATTCCTCTAACTCTCTCCCCTCGTTCTCTCTCTCTCTCTCTCTCTCACATCTGCTATATCTTAGTGGTTATAATTATAACCATATTTTTTTAAAGTGGGGGAGGGGTAAGCCAGTGGAAGGCCTCGGTCAGATGTCCAAAAGCTCCAGCTGTGGGTCGCCATTAAAACCCGCGTCAGGAAACACTTGTCCTGTTTCGTGGTAAACCTAACCTCGTTAACTTCACCAACTCCAGATTAAGATCAACCATTAGATTAACCGTCAACCTAGATTAACTTAATCTAACCTAGATTAACCTAACCTAACCTAGATTAACCTAATCTAACCTAGATTAACCTAATCTAACCTAGATTAACCTAATCTAACCTAGATTAACCTAATCTAACCTAGATTAACGTAACCTAGCTTAACCTAACAACCTAGCTTAACCTAACGTAACCTAGCTTAACCTAATAACCTGTAACTAACTAGATTAACCTAACTAACCTACAGCTTAACCTAACGTAACCTAGCTTAACCTAACGTAACCTAGCTTAACCTAACCTAGATTAACCTAACCTAAATTAACCTAACCTAAATTAACCTAACCTAGCCTAGATTAACCTAACCTAAATTAACCTAACCTAAATTAACCTAACCTAGCCTAGATTAACCTAACCTAAATTAACCTAACCTAGCCTAGATTAACCTTACCTGATACAATGTTGAGACTGGTATAAAACACACTGATGAGTCACTGATGTAAACAACAACTCCGGAAGTGAGTTGCCAAGTATCACAAGACTCTTAACATAAGACTGCTGTTAGTAAGTCTTTTTTAACCCGCGTTACTTATACCGGTTTACATTGTTAATTACAACCCAGTAAAGTGACTACTGGATATAAGCCACTCAGGATAACCCAGTGACTACTGGATATAAGCCACTCAGGATAACCCAGTGACTACTGGATATAAGCCACTCAGTATAACCCAGTGACTACTGGATATAAGCCACTCAGTATAACCCAGTGACTACTGGATATAAGCTACTCAGTATAACCCAGTGACTACTGGATATAAGCCACTCAGTATAACCCAGTGACTACTGGATATAAGCCACTCAGTATAACCCAGTGACTACTGGATATAAGCCACTCAGGATAACCCAGTGACTACTGGATATAAGCCACTCAGGATAACCCAGTGACTACTGGATATAAGCCACTCAGTATAACCCAGTGACTACTGGATATAAGCCACTCAGGATAACCCAGTGACTACTGGATATAAGCCACTCAGGATAACCCAGTGACTACTGGATATAAGCCACTCAGGATAACCCAGTGACTACTGGATATAAGCCACTCAGGATAACCCAGTGACTACTGGATATAAGCCACTCAGTATAACACAGTGACTACTGGATATAAGCCACTCAGTATAACCCAGTGACTACTGGATATAAGCCACTCAGTATAACCCAGTGACTACTGGATATAAGCCACTCAGTATAACCCAGTGACTACTGGATATAAGCCACTCAGTATAACCCAGTGACTACTGGATATAAGCCACTCAGTATAACCCAGTGACTACTGGATATAAGCCACTCAGTATAACCCAGTGACTACTGGATATAAGCCACTCAGGATAACCCAGTGACTACTGGATATAAGCTACTCAGGATAACCCAGTGACTACTGGATATAAGCCACTCAGTATAACCCAGTGACTACTGGATATAAGCCACTCAGTATAACCCAGTGACAACTGGATATAAGCTACTCAGAATAACCCAGTGACTACTGGATATAAGCCACTCAGTATAACCCAGTGACTACTGGATATAAGCTACTCAGGATAACCCAGTGACTACTGGATATAAGCTACTCAGTATAACCCAGTGACTACTGGATATAAGCCACTCAGGATAACCCAGTGACTACTGGATATAAGCCACTCAGGATAACCCAGTGACTACTGGATATGCTACCAGTATAACTAGTGACTACTGGATATAACCACTCAGATAACAGTGACTACTGGATATTCACTCAGTACAACCCAGTGACTACTGACATAATACTACCGTATAACCAGTACTACGGGTATAACTAGCTACTACATAACCCAGTACACTGGATAAGCTCACTAGTATACAACTACGATATATAAGCCACTACGATAATACAACTAGACTACTGGATATAAGCTATCTACAGTACGATAACTCAGTACTACTGATATAACTTACTCAGCTAAACCCAGTACTACGATGATAATTCAACTCAGTAATAACCAGTGACTACTGGAATTACAACTAGTGATAACCCAGTGACTACTGATATAACTACTCAGTATAACCCAGACTACTAATAGAAGCTACTCAGTATAACCCAGTGACTACTGGATATAAGCCACTCAGTATAACCCAGTGACTACTGGATATAAGCTACTCAGATAACCCTAGTACTACTGGATATACCAACTCGTATAACCCAGTGACTACTGGATATAAGCCACTCAGTATAACCCAGTGACTACTGGATATAAGCCACTCAGTATAACCCAGTGACTACTGGATATAAGCTACTCAGGATAACCCAGTCAGTTATTGCTAATTGGTCACATGTTAAGAATTATACAACTACGATAACTACAACTACGATAATTACAACTATACAACAACTACGATAACTACAACTATACTACAACTACGATAATTACAACTATACTACAACTACGATAACTACAACTATACTACAACTACGATAATTACAACTATACTACAACTACGATAACTACAACTATACTACAACTACGATAACTACAACTATACTACAACTACGATAACTACAACTATACTACAACTACGATAACTACAACTATACAACAACTACGATAATTACAACTATACTACAACTACGATAATTACAACTATACTACAACTACGATAACTACAACTATACTACAACTACGATAACTACAACTATACTACAACTACGATAATTACAACTATACCACAACTACGATAACTACAACTATACTACAACTACGATAATTACAACTATACTACAACTACGATAATTACAACTATACTACAACTACGATAACTACAACTATACAACTACGATAACTACAACTATACTACAACTACGATAACTACAACTATACACACTACGATAACTACAACTCAACGATAACTACAACTATACTACAACTACGATAACTACAACTATACTACAACTACGATAACTACAACTATACTACAACTACGATAACTACAACTATACTACAACTACGATAACTACCATCTACAACTACGATAACTACACTATACTAACTACGATAACTACAACTATACTACAACTACGATAACTACAACATACCAGAATTAATACTACAACTACGATAATTACAACTATACTACAACTACGATAACTACAACTATACTACAACTACGAATTACACTATACACAACTAATACTACAACTACGATAACTACAACTATACTACAACTACGATAACTACAACTATCTACAACTACGATAACTACAACTATACTACAACTACGATAATAACTATCAACACACGATAATAACTTTACAACTACGATAACTACAATATCTACACTACGATAACTACAACTATACTACAACTACGATAACTACAACTATACTACAACTACGATAATTACAACTATACTACAACTACGATAATTACAACTATACTACAACTACGATAACTACAACTATACAACTACGATAATTACAACTATACAACTACGATAATTACAACTATACTACAACTACGATAACTACAACTATACAACAACTACGATAACTACAACTATACTACAACTACGATAATTACAACTATACAACTACGATAATTACAACTATACTACACACGATAATACAACTTACAACTACGATAACTACAACTATACTACAACTACGATAACTACAACTATACACAACTACGATAATACAACTATCACAACTACGATAATACAACTATACACAACTACGATAATACAACTATACACAACTACGATAATTACAACTATACTACAACTACGATAACTACAACTATACTACAACTACGATAATTACAACTATACAACTACGATAATTACAACTATACTACAACTACGATAACTACAATAACTTCTTTAACCACAGTAACGACGATAACTACACTACAATAACTATACAATAACTACGATAACTAGGATAACGTGGTTGTTAAACAATAACAGTAAACAAGCAATAACAGACTTTGTTAGAGATGAGTATTGTATGTGGTGTATGTGGTGTTGTATGTGGTGTATGTGGTGTTGTATGTGGTGTTGTATGTGGTGTATGTGGTGTATTGTATGTGGTGTTGTATGTGGTGTTGTATGTGGTGTTGTATGTGGTGTATGTGGTATTGTATGTGGTGTTGTATGTGGTGTATGTGGTGTTGTATGTGGTATTGTATGTGGTGTATGTGGTGTATTGTATGTGGTGTTGTATGTGGTGTATGTGGTGTTGTATGTGGTGTTGTATGTGGTGTATGTGTGTATTGTATGTGGTGTTGTATGTGGTGTATGTGGTGTTGTATGTGGTGTATGTGGTGTTGTATGTGGTGTTGTATTGTATGTGGTGTTGTATGTGGTATTGTATGTGGTATTGTATGTGGTGTATGTGGTGTTGTATGTGGTGTATGTGGTGTATGTGGTGTTGTATGTGGTGTGTATGTGGTGTTGTATGTGGTGTATGTGGTGTTGTATGTGGTATTGTATGTGGTGTTGTATGTGGTGTATGTGGTGTTGTATGTGGTGTTGTATGTGGTGTTGTATGTGGTGTATGTGGTGTTGTATGTGGTATTGTATGTGGTGTATGTGTGTATGTGGTGTTGTATGTGGTATTGTATGTGGTGTATGTGGTGTTGTATGTGGTATTGTATGTGGTGTTGTATGTGTTGTATGTGGTATTGTATGTGGTGTTGTATGTGGTATTGTATGTGGTGTATGTGGTGTTGTATGTGGTGTGTATGTGGTATTGTATGTGGTGTATGTGTGTTGTATGTGGTGTATGTGTGTATGTGGTGTTAGTATTGTTAGTGTTGTTAGCACTTGTTAGTGTTAGTTAGATTGTTAGTGTTAGTACTTGTTATGTTGTTAGCACTTGTTAGTGTTAGTTAGCACTTGTTAGTGTTGTTAGACTTGTTAGTTAGTTAGACTTGTTAGTGTTGCACTTGTTAGTGTTAGTTAGCACTTGTTAGTGTTAGTTAGCACTTGTTAGTGTTAGTTAGCACTTGTTAGTGTTAGTTAGCACTTGTTAGTGTTAGTGAGCACTTGTTAGTGTTAGCACTTGTTAGTGTTAGTTAGCACTTGTTAGTGTTAGTTAGCACTTGTTAGTGTTAGTTAGCACTTGTTAGTGTTAGTTAGCACTTGTTAGTGTTAGTTAGCACTTGTTAGTGTTAGTAGCACTTGTTAGTGTTAGTTAGCACTTGTTAGTGTTAGTTAGCACTTGTTAGTGTTAGTTAGCACTTGTTAGTGTTAGTTAGCACTTGTTAGTGTTAGTAGCACTTGTTAGTGTTGTTAGCACTTGTTATGTTGTTAGCACTTGTTAGTGTTAGTACTTGTTAGTGTTAGTAGCACTTGTTAGTGTGTTATGGACTTGTTAGTGTTAGTGAGCACTTGTTAGTGTTATTAGCACTTGTTAGTTGTTAGTTAGCACTTGTTAGTGTTAGTAGCACTTGTTATGTGTGCACTTGTTAGTGTGTAGTGAGCACTTGTTAGTGTTATGTTGTTAGCACTTGTTATGTTAGTAGCACTTGTTAGTGTTGTGAGCACTGTTATGTTAGTTAGCACTTGTTAGTGTAGTAGCACTTGTTATGTGTTAGCACTTGTTATGTGTAGCAGTGTAGCACTTGTTAGTGTTGTAGCACTTGTTAGTGTGTTAGTGGCACTTGTTAGTGTGAGCACTTGTTAGTGTGTAGCATTGTTAGTGTTAGTGGCACTTGTTAGTGTTAGTAGCACTTGTTGGTGTTGTTTAGCACTTGTAGTGTAGTAGCACTTGTTAGTGTTAGATTGTATGTGTTAGTGTAGCACTTGTTAGTGTGTAGCACTTGTTAGTGTTATGCACTTGTGTAGTGTGTAGCACTTGTTAGTGTAGTAGCACTTGTTAGGTTGTTAGCACTTGTTAGTGTTATAGACTTGTTAGTGTTAGTAGCACTTGTTAGTGTTAGTAGCACTTGTTAGTGTTAGTAGCACTTGTTAGTGTTAGTAGCACTTGTTGGTGTTAGCATGTTAGTGTTAGCACTTGTTAGTGTTGAGTACACTTGTTATGTGTAGCATTGTAGTGAGCACTTGTAGGTAGTAGCACTTGTTAGTGTTAGTGAGCACTTGTTAGTGTTAGTGAGCACTTGTTAGTGTTAGCACTTGTTAGTGTGTTAGTGAGCACTTGTTAGTGTTAGCACTTGTTAGTGTTAGTTAGCACTTGTTAGTGTTAGTGAGCACTTGTTAGTGTTAGTGAGCACTTGTTAGTGTTAGTTAGCACTTGTTAGTGTTAGTGAGCACTTGTTAGTGTTAGTGAGCACTTGTTAGTGTTAGTGAGCACTTGTTAGTGAGCACTTGTTAGTGAGCACTTGTTAGTGTGTTAGTGAGCACTTGTTAGTGTTAGTGAGCACTTGTTAGTGTTAGCACTTGTTAGTGTGTTAGTGAGCACTTGTTAGTGTGTTAGTGAGCACTTGTTAGTGTTAGTGAGCACTTGTTAGTGTTAGTGAGCACTTGTTAGTGTGTAGTTGTTAGTGAGCACTTGATGTTGTTAGTGTTAGTGAGCACTTGTTAGTGTTAGCACTGTGTGTTAGTAGTGTTAGTGTTAGTAGCACTTGTTAGTGTGTTAGTGAGCACTTGTTAGTGTGTTAGTGAGCACTTGTTAGTGTTAGTGAGCACTTGTTATGTTGTAGCACTTGTTAGTGTGTAATTGTTAGTGAGCACTTGTTAGTGTGTTAGACACTTGTTAGTGTTAGTGAGCACTTGTTAGTGTTTAGTGAGCACTTGTTAGTGTTAGTGAGCACTTTGTTATGTTAGTGAGCACTTGTTAGTGTTAGGAGCACTTGTTAGTGTTAGTGAGCACTTGTTAGTGTTAGCACTTGTTAGTGTTAGTAGCACTTGTTAGTGTTAGTTAGCACTTGTTAGTGTTAGTGAGCACTTGTTAGTGTTAGTGAGCACTTGTTAGTGTTAGTGAGCACTTGTTAGTGTTAGCACTTGTTAGTGTGTTAGTGAGCACTTGTTAGTGTTAGTGAGCACTTGTTAGTGTGTTAGTGAGCACTTGTTAGTGTTAGTGAGCACTTGGTAGTGTTAGTGAGCACTTGTTAGTGTTAGTGAGCACTTGTTAGTGTGTTAGTGAGCACTTGTTAGTGTGTTAGTGAGCACTTGTTAGTGTTAGTGAGCACTTGTTAGTGTTAGTGAGCACTTGTTAGTGTTAGTGAGCACTTGTTAGTGTTAGTGAGCACTTGTTAGTGTTAGTGAGCACTTGTTAGTGTTAGTGAGCACTTGTTAGTGTTAGTGAGCACTTGTTAGTGTGTTAGTGATCACTTGTTAGTGAAGACTGTGTTGAGTGACCGGTTGTGACCTTGTTACTGAAACCTGACGTGCCATGTACGCAGATTTTACTGTGTGTTAGTTACCATTTTGTCCTAGGCACATGTCGATTAGACACTAGGCCTGTTGTATGTATGTGTGTGTGTGTGTGTGTGTGTGTGTGTGTGTGTGTAAGGAAACACTTCGAAATGTTTCTGCCCCACCGGGAATTGAACCCGGCCCCTCCGTGCGTCAAGCAAGAGCTTTACCCACTAGGCCACCTATTTGTACTCACCTATTTGTGGTTGCAGGGGTCGAATCATAGCTCCTGGCCCCGCCTCTTCACTGATTGCTACTAGGTCCTCTCTCTCCCTGCTCCATGAGCTTTATCATACCTCGTCTTAAAACTATGTATGGTTCCTGCCTCCACTACGTGTGTGTTTGTGTGTGTGTGTGTGTGGTATGTGTTCTATGTGTGTGTTCTGTGTGTGTGTGTGTGTGTATGGTGTGTGTTCTGTGTGTGTGGTGTGTGTTCTGTGTGTGTGGTGTGTGTTCTGTGTGTGTGGTGTGTGTTCTGTGTGTGTGGTGTGTGTTCTGTGTGTGTGGTGTGTGTTCTGTGTGTGTGGTGTGTGTTCTATGTGTGTGTTCTGTGTGTGTGGTGTGTGTTCTGTGTGTGTGTGTGGTGTGTGTTCTGTGTGTGTATGGTGTGTTCTGTGTGTGTATGGTGTGTGTTCTGTGTGTGTGGTGTGTGTTCTGTGTGTGTGGTGTGTGTTGTGTGTGTATGGTGTGTGTTCTGTGTGTGTATGGTGTGTTCTGTGTGTGTATGGTGTGTGTTCTGTGTGTGTGGTGTGTGTTCTGTGTGTGTATGGTGTGTGTGTGGTGTGTGTTCTGTGTGTGTGGTGTGTTCTGTGTGTGTATGGTGTGTGTTCTGTGTGTATGGTGTGTGTTCTGTGTGTATGGTGTGTGTTCTGTGTGTGTGGTGTGTGTTCTGTGTGTGTGGTGTGTTCTGTGTGTGTGGTGTGTGTTCTGTGTGTGTATGGTGTGTGTTCTGTGTGTGTGGTGTGTGTTCTATGTGTGTGTTCTGTGTGTGTGTTCTATGTGTGTGTTCTGTGTGTGTATGGTGTGTGTTCTGTGTGTGTGGTGTGTGTGTGTATGGTGTGTGTTCTGTGTGTGTGAGTGTGTGAGAGAGAGAGAGAGAGAGAGAGTTGGAGGGAGGGAGGGAGGGAGGGAGGGTCAGGTATACCACTTCCTGGCACCAGCAGTGGTGGTTTAATGGGGGTTTAAAGCCTATCTACTACACTATGCTCATTAAAGTTGCTTGTGACCTGTCTACCACCAGACAACAATAATTTAGTGCCTTAAACTGAGATTAAATTCTCAGTGTATATACACTGACAGTTTACATTAATAGCTATTTTAGGTATTAAAATATTCTTGACAGGTGTTAAACTGGTGACATGCGGCCTGGTGCAGTAGATAGACTTTAAACCTCAGTAACCACTCAACCAGTCAACCACAGCCTGGACTAACAGGAGAATAACGTACAAGTTTATATAGGATTTAGGTACGTGTTTAAGACAGGATTTAGGTACGTGTTTAAGACAGGATTTTGGTGATCGTGTCAGAGTGCAAGCAGAAGTTTGATCCAAGGCGAGGGAGTGGCCTCAATCCCTTGGATTAGGGTGTCTAAAGGAGTGGGGTAGACCTGGCTGGACCGGTCCACCGGGTTATGGCCCTCACTGGCTTTCCCAAGGTATCGGGTGACACCGTGTGACCCCGGGTACGATGTCACCCAAACCCGTGTGACCTATACCCGTGGTGAGACCCGCTAGTCTGCTGGCCTGCTAGACTGCTGGCCTGCTAGTCTGCTGAACTAGTATGCTGGTCTGCTGGCATGCTAGTCTGCTGGTCTGCTAGCCTGCTGGTCTTCTAGTATGCTGGTATGCTAGTCTGCTGGCCTGCTGGCCTCCTAGACTGCTGGCCTGCTAGTCTGCTGAACTAGTATGCTGGCCTGCTAGACTGCTGGCCTGCTAGTCTGCTGAACTAGTATGCTGGCCTGCTAGACTGATGGCCTGCTGGTCTGCTGAACTAGTATGCTGGTCTGCCGGCATGCTAGTCTGCTGGTCTGCTAGCCTGCTGGTCTTCTAGTATGCTGGTATGCTAGTCTGCTGGCCTAGACTGCTAGTCTGCTGGCCTTCTAGTCTGCTGGCCTTCTAGACTGCTAGTCTGCTGGCCTTCTAGTCTGCTGGCCTTCTAGTCTGCTGGCCTTCTAGTCTGCTGGCCTTCTAGACTGCTAGTCTGCTGGCCTTCTAGACTGCTAGTCTGCTGGCCTTCTAGACTGCTAGTCTGCTGGCCTTCTAGACTGCTAGTCTGCTGGCCTTCTAGACTGCTAGTCTGCTGGCCTTCTAGACTGCTAGTCTGCTGGCCTTCTAGACTGCTAGTCTGCTGGCCTGCTAGTATGCTGGCCTGCTAGTCTGCTGGCCTTCTAGACTGCTAGTCTGCTGGCCTGCTAGTATGCTGGCCTGCTAGTCTGCTGGCCTTCTAGACTGCTAGTCTGCTGGCCTGCTAGTCTGCTAGTCTGCTGGCCTGCTAGTCTGCTGGCCTGCTAGTCTGCTGGCCTGCTGGCCTCCTAGACTGCTGGCCTGCTAGTCTGCTGAACTAGTCTGCTGGCCTTCTAGACTGCTAGTCTGCTGGCCTTCTAGACTGCTAGTCTGCTGGCCTTCTAGACTGCTAGTCTGCTGGCCTTCTAGACTGCTAGTCTGCTGGCCTTCTAGACTGCTAGTCTGCTGGCCTTCTAGACTGCTAGTCTGCTGGCCTGCTAGTATGCTGGCCTGCTAGTCTGCTAGTCTGCTGGCCTGCTAGTCTGCTGGCCTGCTAGTCTGCTAAATCACCTATTTTTGCTAGTGTAGGTATCTACTAGTCAAGAAGAGTACAGTTGTACATGGAAGGTTGTACCAAGGGTACAGTAGTACATGGAAGGTTGCACCAAGGGTACAGTAGTACATGGAAGGTTGTACCAAGGGTACAGTAGTACATGGAAGGTTGTACCAAGGGTACAGTAGTACATGGAAGGTTGTACCAAGGGACAGTAGACATGGAAGGTTGTACCAGTAAGTAGTACATGGAAGGTTGTACCAAGGGTACAGTAGTACATGGAAGGTTGTACCAAGGGTACAGTAGTACATGGAAGGTTGTACCAAGGGTACAGTAGTACATGGAAGGTTGTACCAAAAGTACAGTAGTACATGGAAGGTTGTACCAAGGGTACAGTAGTACATGGAAGGTTGTACCAAGGGTACAGTAGTACATGGAAGGTTGTACAGCAGTGCTGGTGTTACACAGTACTTAAGGTAGAGGGGAGGTAGGGGTAGGTGGGGGATAGAGGGAGAAGGGTGGTTGTCACCAGTGCCTGGCCCAGTTGGCATTTGGCACCGTAAAGCAACGCGTGATTCACATTGTCGCCACGCCTGACACGCACGCCCTAGCTCCGTGGCACGCCGCCCTCCATGGCACGCCCTCCGTGGCACGCCCTCCTTCGTGGCACGCCCTCCTTCGTGGCACGCCCTCCTTCGTGGCACGCCCTCCTTCGTGGCACGCCCTCCTTCGTGGCACGCCCTCCCTCCGTGGCACTCCGTGGCACGCCCTCCTTCGTGGCACGCCCTCCCTCCGTGGCACGCCCTCCCTACGTAGCACGCCCTCCTTCGTGGCACGCACTCCGTGGCACGCCCTCCTTCGTGGCACGCACTCCTCCGTGGCACACCCTCCGTGGCACGCCGCCCTCCATGGCACGCCCTCCTTCGTGGCACGCCCTCCTTCGTGGCACGCCCTCCTTCGTGGCACGCCCTCCCTCCGTGGCACTCCGTGGCACGCCCTCCTTCGTGGCACGCCCTCCCTCCGTGGCACGCCCTCCGTAGCACGCCCTCCTTCGTGGCACGCACTCCGTGGCACGCCCTCCTTCGTGGCACGCACTCCTCCGTGGCACACCCTCCGTGGCACACCCTCCGTGGCACGCCCTCCCCCCATGGCACGTCCTCTGTGGCACGCCATCCGTGGCACACCATCCTCCGTGGCACGCCCGCTCTCCTCCGTGGCACGCCAAACTCCGTGGCACGCCCTCCGTGGCACGCCTTCCTCCGTGGCACGCCTTCCCTCCGTGGCATGCCCTCCGTGGCACGCCTTCCCTCCGTGGCATGCCCTCCGTGGCACGCCTTCCCTCCTCCATGGCACGTCCTCCATGGCACGCCATCTTCCGTGGCACGTCCTCCATGGCACGCCATCTTCCGTGGCACGTCCTCCATGGCACGCCATCTTCCGTGGCACGTCCTCCATGGCACTCCATCTTCCGTGGCACGTCCTTCATGGCACGCCATTTTCCATGGCACGCCATCTTCCATGGCACGCCATCTTCCGTGGCACGTCCTCCGTGGCACGCCATCTTCCGTGGCACGTCCTCCGTGGCACGCCATCTTCCGTGGCACGTCCTCCGTGGCACGCCATCTTCCGTGGCACGCCATCTTCCGTGGCACGTCCTCCGTGGCACGCCATCCGTGGCTGACACATCCGTGTCAGGATGTGTCAGCAGGTGTGTGCGTAAGGAGGTCAGTAGGTGTGTGTGTGTGCCAGGGTGTCAGCAGGTGTGTGTGTGTGCCAGGGTGTCATGAGGTGTGTGTGTGCCAGGGTGTCATGAGGTGTGTGTGTGCCAGGGTGTCATGAGGTGTGTGTGTGTGCCAGGGTGTCAGCAGGTGTGTGCGCGCGCGTCATGGTGTCAGCAGGTGTGTGCACGCGCGCCAGGGTGTCAGTAGGTGTGTGTGTGTGCTTGGAGCCAGGTGTCAGGTGTGAGTGTGTGTGCTTGGAGCCAGGTGTCAGGTGTGAGTGTGTGGTGGGAGCCAGGGTGTCAGCAGGTGTGTGTGTGCTCTTGGAGCCAGGGTGTCAGCAGGTGTATGTGTGTGCTTGGAGGCAGGGTGTCAGCAGGTGTGAGTGTGTGGTGGGAGCCAGGGTGTCAGCAGGTGAGTGTGTGGTGGGAGCCAGGGTGTCAGCAGGTGTGAGTGTGTGGTGGGAGCCAGGGTGTCAGCAGGTGTGAGTGTGTGGTGGGAGCCAGGGTGTCAGCAGGTGTGTGTGCGCGCTTGGAGCCAGGGTGTCAGCAGGTGTGTGTGTGTGTGCTTGGAGCCAGGGTGTCAGCAGGTGTGAGTGTGTGGTGGGAGCCAGGGTGTCAGCAGGTGTGAGTGTGTGGTGGGAGCCAGGGTGTCAGCAGGTGTGTGTGCGCGCTTGGAGCCAGGGTGTCAGCAGGTGTGTGTGTGTGTGCTTGGAGCCAGGGTGTCAGCAGGTGTGAGTGTGTGTGTGGTGGGAGCCAGGGTGTCAGCAGGCGAGTGTGTGGTGGGAGCCAGGGTGTCAGCAGGTGAGTGTGTGTGGTGGGAGCCAGGGTGTCAGCAGGTGTGAGTGTGTGTGTGCTTGGAGCCAGGGTGTGTGTGTGGTGGGAGCCAGGGTGTCAGCAGGTGTCAGCACACAGCTGCAGTGACTCCCTGGCATCCTCCTATTTAAAGATTTGTGCATAGTTGGTGGCCCCCTGGGGGAGGGGCAGGGGCAGGGGGGGCCACGTAGCATTGTGACTTGACACGCCCACCACACACTTTCCGCATGCTTACACGCCCACACCCCCACTCTCTCCCACGCCCACACCCGCCACCCCCGCCCAAGATGCCAGGCGGGTGGGTGGAAGAGCTAGCTAGCTACGTTTCTGTATCCTAGAGGGAGGGGATATGATCACGACATGACAGATACCTTAGAATATACTCTCTCCCCCCTTCCTAGTCATGATGGTTGTCAGTCCCCTAGTCATGATTGAAGGTTGTCAGTCCCCTAGTCATGATTGATGGTTGTCAGTCCCCTAGTCATGATTGATGGTTGTCAGTCCCCTAGTCATGATTGGAGGTTGTCAGTCCCCTAGTCATGATTGATGGTTGTCAGTCCCCTAGTCATGATTGATGGTTGTCAGTCCCCTAGTCATGATTGATGGTTGTCAGTCCCCTAGTCATGATTGAAGGTTGTCAGTCCCCTAGTCATGATTGATGGTTGTCAGTCCCCTAGTCATGATTGATGGTTGTCAGTCCCCTAGTCATGATTGATGGTTGTCAGTCCCCTAGTCATGATTGATGGTTGTCAGTCCCCTAGTCATGATTGATGGTTGTCAGTCCCCTAGTCATGATTGAAGGTTGTCAGTCCCCTAGTCATGATTGATGGTTGTCAGTCCCCTAGTCATGATTGAAGGTTCAGTCCCCTAGTCATGATTGATGGTTGTCAGTCCCCTAGTCATGATTGATGGTTGTCAGTCCCCTAGTCATGATTGAAGGTTGTCAGTCCCCTAGTCATGATTGATGGTTGTCAGTCCCCTAGTCATGATTGAAGGTTGTCAGTCCCCTAGTCATGATTGATGGTTGTCAGTCCCCTAGTCATGATTGATGGTTGTCAGTCCCCTAGTCATGATTGATGGTTGTCAGTCCCCTAGTCATGATTGACGGTTGTCAGTCCCCTAGTCATGATTGATGGTTGTCAGTCCCCTAGTCATGATTGATGGTTGTCAGTCCCCTAGTCAAGATTGATGGTTGTCAGTCCCCTAATCATGATTGATGGTTGTCAGTCCCCTAGTCTTGATTGAAGGGGGTCAGTCCCCTAGTCTTGATTGAAGGGGGTCAGTCCCCTAGTCTTGATTGAAGGGGGGTCAGTCCCCTAGTCTTGATTGAAGGGGGTCAGTCCCCTAGTCTTGATTGAAGGGGGTCAGTCCCCTAGTCTTGATTGAAGGGGGTCAGTCCCCTAGTCTTGATTGAAGGGGGTCAGTCCCCTAGTCTTGATTGAAGGGGGTCAGTCCCCTAGTCTTGATTGAAGGGGGTCAGTCCCTAGTCTTGATTGAAGGGGGTCAGTCCCTAGTCTTGATTGAAGGGGGTCAGTCCCTAGTCTTGATTGAAGGGGGTCAGTCCCTAGTCTTGATTGAAGGGGTCAGTCCCTAGTCTTGATTGAAGGGGTCAGTCCCTAGTCTTGATTGAAGGGGTCAGTCCCTAGTCTTGATTGAAGGGGTCAGTCCCCTAGTCTTGATTGAAGGGGGTCAGTCCCCTAGTCTTGATTGAAGGGGGTCAGTCCCCTAGTCTTGATTGAAGGGGGTCAGTCCCCTAGTCTGTGACTAAGGGACTGACCTCTTCAGTCACCTCTCCACGTCTTCCATTGTGTCTGACGAAGCCTGCTACGAGGGCGACACGTATCGTCATTTACCCCTGGCACCCTTGGTACGGCTGGTACTCTTGTTGCAGCTGGCACCCTTGTTACAGCTGACACCATTGTTACAGCCGGCACCCTTGGTACTACTGGCACCATTGGTACTGCTGGCACCATTGTTACAGCCGGCACCCTTGGTACTGCTGGCACCATTATTACAGCTGGCACCCTTGAAACCCTTGATACAGCTGGCACCTTTTTTGCAGCTGGCACCCTTGGCATTCTTGAAACCCTTGGTACAGCTGGCACCCTTGGCATCCTTGAAACCCTTGGTACAGCTGGCACCATTGTTACAGCCGGTACCCTTGATACTGCTGGCACCATTGTTACAGCCGGTACCCTTGGTACTACTGGCATCATTGGTACTGCTGGCACCATTGTTACAGCCGGCACCCTTGGTACTACTGGCATCATTATTACAGCTGGCACCCTTGAAACCCTTGATACAGCTGGCACCCTTTTTGCAGCTGGCACCCTTGGCATCCTTGAAACCCTTGGTACAACTGGCACCCTTGTTACAGCTGGCACCCTTGGCATTCTTGAAACCCTTGGTACAGCTGGCACCCTTGGCATCCTTGAAACCCTTTGTACAGCTGGCACCCTTGGTATGGCTGGCACCCTTGGTACGGCTTGCCCCTTTGGTATAGCTGTCTCCCTTGGTACAGCTGGCACCCTTATTACAGCTGGCACCCTTGGCACAGCTGGCACCCTTGCTATAGCTGGCACACTTGGCGCAGCTGGCGCCCTTGGTATAGCTGGCATACTTGGCACAGCTGGCAGCCTTGGTACAGCTGGCACCCTTGGCACAGCTGGCACCCTTGGTATAGCTGGCACACTTGGCGCAGCTGGCACCCTTGGTACAGCTGGCACCCTTGGTATAGCTGGCAGCCTTGGCACAGCTGGCACCCTTGTTACAGCTGGCACAGCTTGCATCCTTGGCATAGCTGGCACAGTTGGCACCCTTGGTACAGCTGGCACTATTGGCACCTCACCAAGATGGTTTATCTGCTTGTATTTGTTCAGTTAATACTTTTCTCTGTAAGTAAACCTGGGACTGTTTTATGTCTCGGAAAGCCTGGTTTAATTGCTTGTAACAAAGGCCTGGTTTAATTGTTTTAAATGCCTGGTTTAATTGCTTGTTTTAAATGCCTGGTTTAATTGCTTGTTTTAAATGTCTGGTTTAATTGCTTGTTTTAAATGCCTGGTTTAATTGCTTGTTTTAAAGACCTGGTTTAATTGCTTGTTTTAAAGACCTGGTTTAATTGCTTGTTTAAAAGCCTGGTTTAATTGCTTGTTTTAAAAGCCTGGTTTAATTGCTGGTTTTAAGAGCCTGGTTTAATTGCTTATTTTCAAAGGTCTGGTTTAATTGCTTGTTTTAATGACCTTTGGTTTTCTTCGTCTTAATTAAGTTGTTGTTAAAGCTAAATTCGTTTGTTTAAACCCAGGATGGTCTTGGTTTTAATTGTTGGTTTATAGTGGGTTTTTATTAGCTTTGTTTTGTATTGGTTTTTATTAGTTTTTATTGGTTTCTCTTGGTTTTTTATTGCTTTTTATTATTTTTTATTGGTTTCTCTTGTTTTTTATTAGTTTTTATTGGTTTCTCTTGGTTCTTTATTGTTTTTTAGTTTTTATTGGTTTCTCTTGGTTTTTTATTGGTTTCTATTTCGTTTTATTATTTTTTATTAGTTCTTATTGGTTTTTTAGTTTTTTCTTGGTTTTATTAGTTCTTGTTTTTATTAGTTTTTATTGATTTATATTAGTTATTGGTTTCTGTTGGTTTTTATTGTCTTTCGTTTTTTTTGGTTTACCTTTTTTTGTTTACCTTGGTTTTTCTTGGTTTACCTTGGTTTTACTTGGTTTACCTTGGTTTTTCTTGGTTTACCTTGGTTTTTCTTGGTTTACCTTGGTTTTTCTTGGTTTACCTTGGTTTTTCTTGGTTTACCTTGGTTTTTCTTGGTTTACCTTGGTTTTTCTTGGTTTACCTTGGTTTTACTTGGTTTACCTTGGTTTTTCTTGGTTTACCTTGGTTTTAATGTTCCGTGGGTGAATCAGAGATATCTTTACTGGTTTCAAGCCCAGAGTTTCACAGATGTTCTAATATGTGAGGAGGTAGTGTTGCAGGTGTGTGTGTGTGTGCAGGTGTGTGCTGGTGTAGGTGTGTGTGTGTGCAGGTGTGTGCTGGTGTTGTGTGTGCAGGTGTTGTAGGTGTTTCGAGTGAATTTGTTGTTAAAAGCTGTAGTGGTAATTGTGGTGGTGGGGAGGGGGTTGTGGTTGCCTAGGGAGGGGGAGGTTGGGTAGGGGTGTGGGTTGGAGGTGGTTGGTACCTGTCAGGTGAGTGATATGTGATATAGGGGAGGGATTAGGTCCCCCCCCTCTCTCCCCCTCCGTGAGAAACATACATGAGACACATTCCTCAGGTGGTGTACATGTTATGTACCACATCTGTGTCTGTGTCTGTGTGACCTCTTAAGTCACAGTCGTGGTGTGGAGGTGGTATAGCCAGAAGGTCACTTGTCACTGTTGGGCGAAATGATGGCTAGCGTTTCTCCAAGACAGTGGAGGTGGGGGAGGAAGTTTAGTCTCCCACGGTGGGGTAGTGGGGGAGACACCCCCACACCCACACACCCACACACACCCACATATAACCTGGAGCCAAGCTATACACATTATTTCTCCCGTAGCGTCCCTCCTAGCACCACCAGATTGACTTATAGAGCTCTCTACCTCTCTCTACCTCTCTCTCTACCTCTTGTAGAGAAGCACACTGTGCTTACTTACACCACAACTTACACCAACTTAACTACCAACATGAGAACGGTACTGCCTTGAGGTACCTACAGCAGGTACCTTGGTCCCTTTAGTGATTTCGAGTGTCGTTAGTGAGGTACCTTGATGGAGTGCAACAGTAGCCAGTGAGTGTTGTGGAGTGCAACAGTAGCCAGTGAGTGTTGTGGGGTGATGGAGTACAACTCTAGCCAACACAACTCAGAGTTCCAAGTGTTGAACAAAACCACTAAAGGAAACACACGTTACCCAACAAACACTGGAACGTTTTGCCCTCATTGCACTCTTTAGAGCCAAGTGTTGCATCCTACCACGGCACAACTTGATCAACAGAAACTTGATTACTTACAAAAGAACAACACTAAACCAGCTTTACCGTGGTGTTTTGCACGTCAGGAAATACAACAGTCTCTCCTGACGCTGGTGTCGGCTCACACGAGGACCCAGTTACTGCTTAGACATCCACTAGAACTTGGAAAGACTAGCGACACTTGAAATCACTAGAGGGGCCAAGCTACCTCCTTCAGGTGCCTCAAGCAGTATATATTAGGCGTGAATTCTAGTGGCCTTTAACAACAAGGTTAATATTTGGATGATCAGGTTTAATCTTTGTTTACAAGAGAGGTGGCTAGATGTATGTGAGGAATTGATGGAGGTGTGGTAGGATTTGATGGGGGGGGAGTGGTAATGAAGGGGTATGTATGGTAGGAGGTCGTGTTGTGGGTATAAAGGGAGCGACAACTCTGGTCAAGTTGTAAATGAGAGTGGGGGGCGAGGACGTGCATGTTAGGGGGCATTACCGTGGGTAGGGGGTGAGTAACACCATGGGAGGAGGCGGGTGAGTACATGGTGAGTCTTAGAATCATAGGTGAGGTGTGTATCATAGCTGTGAGTCAGGGTGAATCACCTATGGACCAAAATATTCATCCTTTGTCGACCTGAGTATTTCCTGACACTGCCTGGGTGGTGATGGCACTGGTTCACTACTGTGCCATCTCACAGTAGTGGCACTGGTCCACTGTGTCTACCATCTCTCACAGTAGTGGCACTGGTCCACTACTGTATCTACCATCTCTCACAGTAGTGGCACTGGTCCACTACTGTGTGTACCATCTCTCACAGTAGTGGCACTGGTCCACTACTGTCTACCATCTCTCACAGTAGTGGCACTGGTCCACTACTGTGTCTACTACCATCTCACAGTAGTGGCACTGGTCCACTACTGTCTACTACCATCTCACAGTAGTGGCACTGGTCCACTACTGTGTCTACTACCATCTCACAGTAGTGGCACTGGTCCACTACTGTGTCTACCATCTCTCACATTAGTGGCACTAGTCCAGTACTGTGTACCATCTCTCACATTAGTGGCACTAGTCCAGTACTGTGTACCATCTCTCACATTAGTGGCACTAGTCCACTACTGTGTCTGCCATCTCTCACAGTAGTGGCACTGGTCCACTACTGTGTCTACCATCTCACAGTAGTGGCACTAGTCCACTACTGTGTCTACCATCTCTCACAGTAGTGGCACTAGTCCACTACTGTGTCTACCATCTCTCACAGTAGTGGCACTGGTCCACTACTGTGTCTACCATCTCTCACAGTAGTGGCACTGGTCCACTACTGTGCATCTCTCAAACACACACACACACACACACACTAGTGATCTCCATTATTTTTTTATTTCAAAATACAAGACTAAAGGTGCATATATATATGGTGTATAGTATGGGAGAGTAGATAGTATGGGAGGTTATAGGGGGAGTAGATTTGCATGGGAGTCGTGAAGTGTGTATACGTATATTTCGTTCCAGTGTCTCCCATGGTCACCCATATTTTTTGAAGATTCTCATGGGATAGTGTTTTTCATGGGTGGGGAATGGGTATATGTGGGTGAGGTGGGGGATGGGTATGTGTGGGAGAGGTGGTGGTGTTGGGGAGAGGTGGGGGGTGTTGTGTGTGTGGGGGAAGTTAGACGAGTGTATGTTAGAGAGGTTGGTAAAGGTAGGGTTCGTGGTGGTGGTGGTTGGTGTTGGTTAATGGTGGTGATTTGTGGTTGGTGGTGGTGGTAGTGGTGGTTGATTGTGGTGGTTGGTGGTAGTGTTGGTGACGTAAGTAAGTGTGGGTTGCTTGCTCGCCTCCTTAACACCACACAAGACAGTATCCCGTAGCATCGTGTGCCATCAACAACAATACTGTCTCCTCACACACACACACACACACACTCGATCAACACACACACACACACACACTCAGGCAACACACACAACCTCAAGCACCACACACACACTCAACTCCCAACCATATAGACTTCATTCTGTTCCCGGAACTGGCAATTTAGAGGGACGGGAAGAAATACCCGTGAACGAAAATACCCAAGGCGCCCATCTAAGTGAAAATGGTTACAGCACTTCTTGGACACTTCAGAGTGCGAAACTTGGGTGTACGTTGCGTGTGGGTGGGGGCGTGTGGGCTGCACAGCCCCACGGTAACTGCACACGTCCTTCAGGGGGGCTGCTACTGCGTCCTTCAGGGGGCCGCTGCGTCCAGCACGGTTGCGTACCAGAAGTGCGTTTACATGTGGTTTCCCCGTTGTGATTCTGTAAATGCATTGTCTGGTATGTCATCCTGGCTCGGATCATAGCTGCTGTTACTGCTACTGTTCCTACTGCTGCTGTTCCTGCCGCTGTTTCTACTGCTGTTCCTGTTGCCCTACCTACACTGTCTCCTGTCTCCCATTGCTGAGGGGCTAAATGAACGCGGTGATACTCTTACCTGAATCTCTCTCACGAATTATTGCATATTTTTCTCTCTCTCTCTCTCTCTCTCTCTCTAAACTAGAATTATTGAATGACACTTATGCAACACTTGGGTATCTTAATAAGAGACGTTTCGCCCTCCAGCGGTTTTTACAGTCCTTTACAGAGGTTGTGCACTGGAGACAGTGGAATTGGAGAGGTCATTTTGTGGGTGGTCAGTCCCTCTGATTAGATAGAAGGTGGTCAGTCCCTTGTCTTGATAGAAGGTGGTCAGTCCCTTGATTTGATAGAAGGTGGTCAGTCCCTTTGATTTGATAGAAGGTGGTCAGTCCCTTTGATTTGATAGAAGGTGGTCAGTCCCTTTGATTTGATAGAAGGTGGTCAGTCCCTTTGATTTGATAGAAGGTGGTCAGTCCCTTGATTTGATAGAAGGTGGTCAGTCCCTTTGATTTGATAGAAGGTGGTCAGTCCCTTTGATTTGATAGAAAGTGGTCAGTCCCTTTGATTTGATAGAAGGTGGTCAGTCCCTTTGATTTGATAGAAGGTGGTCAGTCCCTTTGATTTGATAGAAGGTGGTCAGTCCCTTTGATTTGATAGAAGGTGGTCAGTCCCTTTGATTTGATAGAAGGTGGTCAGTCCCTTTGATTTGATAGAAGGTGGTCAGTCCCTTTGATTTGATAGAAGGTGGTCAGTCCCTTTGATTTGATAGAAGGTGGTCAGTCCCTTTGATTTGATAGAAGGTGGTCAGTCCCTTTGATTTGATAGAAGGTGGTCAGTCCCTTTGATTTGATAGAAGGTGGTCAGTCCCTTTGATTTGATAGAAGGTGGTCAGTCCCTTTGATTTGATAGAAGGTGGTCAGTCCCTTTGATTTGATAGAGGGGGTCAGTCCCTTTTATTTGATAGAAGGTGGTCAGTCCCTTTGATTTGATAGAAGGTGGTCAGTCCCTTTGATTTGATAGAAGGTGGTCAGTCCCTTTGATTTGATAGAAGGTGGTCAGTCCCTTTGATTTGATAGAAGGTGGTCAGTCCCTTTGATTTGATAGAAGGTGGTCAGTCCCTTTGATTTGATAGAAGGTGGTCAGTCCCTTTGATTTGATAGAAGGTGGTCAGTCCCTTTGATTTGATAGAAGGTGGTCAGTCCCTTTGATTTGATAGAAGGTGGTCAGTCCCTTTGATTTGATAGAAGGTGGTCAGTCCCTTTGATTTGATAGAAGGTGGTCAGTCCCTTTGATTTGATAGAAGGTGGTCAGTCCCTTTGATTTGATAGAAGGTGGTCAGTCCCTTTGATTTGATAGAAGGTGGTGAGTCCCTCAGTCTTGATGAAGGAGCTAGTTTGTAGAAGGTGTAGTCCCCTCAGTCTTGATAGAAGGTGGTGAGTCCCTCAGTCTTGATAGAAGGTGGTGAGTCGCCCTCAGTCTTGATAGAAGGTGGTGAGTCGCCCTCAGTCTTGATAGAAGGTGGTGAGTCGCCCTCAGTCTTGATAGAAGGTGGTGAGTCGCCCTCAGTCTTGATAGAAGGTGGTGAGTCGCCCTCAGTCTTGATAGAAGGTGGTGAGTCGCCCTCAGTCTTGATAGAAGGTGGTGAGTCGCCCTCAGTCTTGATAGAAGGTGGTGAGTCGCCCTCAGTCTTGATAGAAGGTGGTGAGTCGCCCTCAGTCTTGATAGAAGGTGGTGAGTCGCCCTCAGTCTTGATAGAAGGTGGTGAGTCGCCCTCAGTCTTGATAGAAGGTGGTGAGTCGCCCTCAGTCTTGATAGAAGGTGGTGAGTCGCCCTCAGTCTTGATAGAAGGTGGTGAGTCGCCCTCAGTCTTGATAGAAGGTGGTGAGTCGCCCTCAGTCTTGATAGAAGGTGGTGAGTCGCCCTCAGTCTTGATAGAAGGTGGTGAGTCGCCCTCAGTCTTGATAGAAGGTGGTGAGTCGCCCTCAGTCTTGATAGAAGGTGGTCAGTCGCCCTCAGTCTTGATAAAGGTGGTAGTGCCCTCAGTCTTGATACAAGGTGGTGAGTCGCCCTCAGTCTTGATACAAGGTGGTCAGTCGCCCTCAGTCTTGATACAAGGTGGTCAGTCGCCCTCAGTCTTGATAGAAGGTGGTCAGTCGCCCTCAGTCTTGATAGAAGGTGGTCAGTCGCCCTCAGTCTTGATAGAAGGTGAGTCCCAGTCTTGATAGAAGGTGGTGAGTCCCCAGTCTTGATAGAAGGTGTGAGTCCCCTCAGTCTGATAGAAGGTGGTGAGTCGCCCTCAGTCTTGATAGAAGGTGGTGAGTCGCCTCAGTCTTGATAGAAGGTGGTGATCGCCCTCAGTCTTGTAGAAGGTGGTGAGTCGCCCTCAGTCTTGATAGAAGGTGGTGAGTCGCCCTCAGTCTTGATACAAGGTGGTGAGTCGCCTCAGTCTTGATAAGGTGTGAGTCGCCTCAGTCTTGATAGAAGGTGGTGAGTCGCCTCAGTCTTGATAGAAGTGGTAGTGCCTCAGTCTTGATACAAGGTGGTCAGTCGCCCTCAGTCTTGATACAAGGTGGTCAGTCGCCCTCAGTCTTGATAGAAGTGGACCCTCGAGAGGTGTGAGTCGCCCTCAGTCTTGATACAAGGTGGTAGTCGCCTCAGTCTGATAAAGGTGGTGAGTCCAGCTTACAAGGTGGAGCGCCAGTCTTGATCAAGGTGGTGAGTCGCCCAGTTTGATACAAGGTGGTGTCCCCTCAGTCTTGATACAAGGTGAGTCGCCTCAGTTGATACAGGTGGTCATGCCTCAGTTTGATCAAGTGGTCAGTCGCCCTCAGTCTTGATAGCAATGTCAGTGCCCAGTCTTGACTAGGTCAGTCCCTCAGGTGACGTGTAGTGCCTAGTCTGATACAGTGTCAGTTGCTCATCTGGTTCTCACGCATAGTGACATCCAAGTGATAATGTGCCACGATACCTCAAGGTCTGTAACATGTCCCAGTGTATTAGACGTAGCCACAGGTGTTGTAGACGTACCATATAGAATACCCAGTGTTGTAGACGATACCCAGGTGTTGTAGACGATACCCAGGTGTTGTAGACGATACCCAGGTGTTGTAGACGATACCCAGGTGTTGTAGACGATACCCAGGTGTTGTAGAAGATACCCAGGTGTTGTAGAAGATACCCAGGTGTTGTACAAGATCCCAGTGTTGTAAACGTTCCGCAGTGTGTAGAATCCCAGTGTTATGTGAACTCCAGGTGTACATCTCTTACAGTGTGACTACCAGTGTTACATATGTGACTCACAGTGTGTCATATCCAGATGTGTACAATTGTTCATGTAACTGCAGTGTAGTGTGTATGTGTACTGTCATGTAAATGTGTATCACATACTGCAGTGTACAGTGTGCTTCATGTGATACTGCAGTGTACAATGTGCTTCATGTGATACTGCAGTGTACAATGTGCTTCATGTGATACTGCAGTGTACAGTGTGCCATGTATTGCAGTGTGATCTCATATACTGCAGTGTACAGTGTGCTTCATGTGATACTGCAGTGTACAATGTGCTTCATGTGATACTGCAGTGTACAATGTGCTTCATGTGATACTGCAGTGTACAGTGTGCTTCATGTGATACTGCAGTGTACAATGTGCTTCATGTGATACTGCAGTGTACAATGTGCTTCATGTGATACTGCAGTGTACAGTGTGCTTCATGTGATACTGCAGTGTACAATGTGCTTCATGTGATACTGCAGTGTACAGTGTGCTTCATGTGATACTGCAGTGTACAATGTGCTTCATGTGATACTGCAGTGTACAATGTGCTTCATGTGATACTGCAGTGTACAATGTGCTTCATGTGATACTGCAGTGTACAATGTGCTTCATGTGATACTGCAGTGTACAATGTGCTTCATGTGATACTGCAGTGTACAATGTGCTTCATGTGATACTGCAGTGTACAATGTGCTTCATGTGATACTGCAGTGTACAATGTGCTTCATGTGATACTGCAGTGTACAATGTGCTTCATGTGATACTGCAGTGTACAATGTGCTTCATGTGATACTGCAGTGTACAATGTGCTTCATGTGATACTGCAGTGTACAATGTGCTTCATGTGATACTGCAGTGTACAATGTGCTTCATGTGATACTGCAGTGTACAATGTGCTTCATGTGATACTGCAGTGTACAATGTGCTTCATGTGATACTGCAGTGTACAATGTGCTTTATGTGATACTGCAGTGTACAATGTGCTTCATGTGATACTGCAGTGTACAATGTGCTTCATGTGATACTGTGTACACTGCACACTGTGCTTCTTGTGATACTGTGGTGTACAATGTGCTTTATGTGATACTGTACTTTACACTGTTTCATGTGATATTATACTGTACACTGTGCTTCATGTGATACTGTACAATGTGCTTCATGTGATATTGTACTGTACACTGTACTTCATGTGATACTGTACACTGTGCTTCATGTGATACTGTACACTGTGCTTCATGTGATATTATACTGTACACTGTACTTCATGTGATACTGTACACTGTGCTTCATGTAGTTATTGATACTGTACACTGTACTTCATGTGATACTGTACACTGTGCTTCATGTGATACTGTACACTGTACTTCATGTGATACTGTACACTGTGCTTCATGTGATACTGTACACTGTACTTCATGTGATACTGTACACTGTACTTCATGTGATACTGTACACTGTACTTCATGTGATACTGTACACTGTACTTCATGTGATACTGTACACTGTGCTTCATGTGATACTGTACACTGTACTTCATGTGATACTGTACACTGTGCTTCATGTGATACTGTACACTGTACTTCATGTGATACTGTACACTGTGCTTCATGTGATACTGTACACTGTACTTCATGTGATACTGTACACTGTACTTCATGTGATACTGTACACTGTGCTTCATGTGATACTGTACACTGTACTTCATGTGATACTGTACACTGTGCTTCATGTGATACTGTACACTGTGCTTCATGTGATACTGTACACTGTACTTCATGTGATACTGTACACTGTGCTTCATGTGATACTGTACACTGTACTTCATGTGATACTGTACACTGTCTTCATGTGATACTGTACACTGTACTTCATGTGATACTGTACACTGTGCTTCATGTGATACTGTACACTGTACTTCATGTGATACTGTACACTGTGCTTCATGTGATACTGTACACTGTACTTCATGTGATACTGTACACTGTGCTTCATGTGATACTGTACACTGTGCTTCATGTGATACTGTACACTGTACTTCATGTGATACTGTACACTGTACTTCATGTGATACTGTACACTGTGCTTCATGTGATACTGTACACTGTGCTTCATGTGATACTGTACACTGTACTTCATGTGATACTGTACACTGTACTTCATGTGATACTGTACACTGTGCTTCATGTGATACTGTACACTGTGCTTCATGTGATACTGTACACTGTACTTCATGTGATACTGTACACTGTGCTTCATGTGATACTGTACACTGTGCTTCATGTGATACTGTACACTGTCTTCATGTGATACTGTACACTGTCTTCATGTGATACTGTACACTGTGCTTCATGTGTTACTGTAAGTGTCATGTGATACTGTACACTGTACTTCATGTGTACCTACACTGTGCTTCATGTACACGAAGGTCATGTACTGCAATAGATGCTTCAGTATGTACTTTCATTGTGTACACAGGCTTCAGTAATGATTCGTATACACCAGAGAAGTCTGGTTTATCTGGGTTATAAAGCTAGGATGAATTGACTATGGTACAACAGGCTTTATTGTAGTAATATGTAATTAACAGCCCAGGTTCTGGCTTTATTCGGATAAAGCTGGTAATAGGCTGGCTTTAAAGCAGGATAAAGTAAGTTTAACTAAATTTTGGTTTTCTTATCGGCTTATTAAGCAGGATAAGTAGACATAGGTCTGGCTTTTTAGCAGGTAATAAGTTTAACTAAATCTGGTTTTACCCGGCTTATTACTGGTGAAAGTCTGTACGATTGCACCTACGGATTTGTACATTTTTTTGGTTGTACACTGAGTGTACTTTGACGTTAGTAATGCTATGTAGCATTTTTCTGTACCTTGGCATTGTAAAGCTTTATTTTCCTACTGTTGCACGTCTTTACTGATTGTACGTACGTGATTGTGAGCCATCTTATTGAGATTGTACGTACGTGATTGTGAGCCATCTTTGAGATTGTACGTACGTGATTGTGAGCCATCTTTATTTGTACATATGTGATTGTGAGCCATTTTTATTGAGATTGTACGTACGTGATGGTGAGCCATCCTTATTTATTGTACTTACTGATTGCGAGGTATCCTTATTGATTGTACGTACGTGATTGTGAGCCATCTTTATTGTACGTACGTGATTGTGAGCCATCTTTGAGATTGTACGTACGTGATTGTGAGCCATCTTTACTGAGATTGTACGTACGTGATTGTGAGGTATCCTTATTGATTGTACGTACGTGATTGTGAGGTATCCTTATTGATTGTACGTACGTGATTGTGAGGTATCCTTATTGATTGTATGTACGTGATTGTGAGCCATCTTTATTGAGATTGTACGTACGTGATTGTGTGGTATCTTTATTGATTGTACGTACGTGATTGTGAGCCATCTTTACTAGATTGTACGTACGTGATTGTGAGCCATCTTTACTGATAGTGACTGTATATTTTCACTATATATCCATATTATATCTGTTATATCTATTATATCTATTGTTATTAAATCTGTGCCACTTTTGTTATAAATTTCTTTATTAAATATATCTCTACCACCTCTCTTTTTACTCTCGTTTTATTGATCACTTTGAGAGATTGTTCGTCGCTTTGTAAAACGTATTATTAGTGTTATTATTGGTGCTGTATTATCCCCTTATTTCTTGGGGGTGTCCCTGGATTCCTTTAAGGGGCTCTTGATGTGGGGATCAAGAATGGCTTGTAGGTCTGTGGGCACTCTGTGACCCCTGTGGGTTCAGTGCCTCACTGGATAACAGCCTTTGATATACTGGAGTTTTGTGTGTACTGCCGGAGCCCGGCCCTAGGTCAGGCTTGTCTGGTACTGGGTCGGGCTCGTCTGGTGCCGGGCTGGGCTTGTCTGGTGCCGGGCTGGGCTTGTCTGGTGCCGGGCTGGGCTTGTCTGGTGCCGGGCTGGGCTTGTCTGGTGCCGGGCTGGGCTTGTCTGGTGCCGGGCTGGGCTTGTCTGGTGCCGGGCTGGGCTTGTCTGGTGCCGGGCTGGGCTTGTCTGGTGCCGGGCTGGGCTGTCTGGTGCCGGGCTGGGCTCGTCTGGTGCCGGGCTGGGCTCGTCTGGTGCCGGGCTGGGCTTGTCTGGTGCCAGGCTGGGCTTGTCTGGTGCCGGCCTGGTCAACCAGGCTGTTGCTGTCATCTTGCATCTAGAAGAATGGGACAGCTTAGTCTCACCACTTAGTCCTACCACTTATTCTATTACCAAACCAATGCTATCCTATATCCTTTCTAAATCTAAAGTTTTTCAAGTTGGACCCATTTCTGCAAGACCTGTCTTGGTTAGATATTTTTAGCACGGTATTTATATCCCCTTGACTTATTCCTGTCTTCCATTTATACACCTCAATCATGTCTGAAGTGCATGTGACTGAGGTGTGAGGGATGACATGTATATTACTCGTGTTGGTATTCCTTTGAATGATGTTTCAATTGAATTTGTATATTGGTTATAAGCATGACCATAACTTTTAAAGGGGTGGACTGGTAAGCCAGTGGAAGGTCTCGGTCAGATGACCAAAAGCTCCAGCTGTGGGTCATCATATAACTAAGACCCGCATCAGGAAACACTTGTCCTGTCTCCTGACCAAGCTTACCTAACCTGGCTGCAAGAACAGGATTTGTGCCTCACAGTTTGAGGATGGAGCATCAGGCCTTCACACTGAATGCTCTATATGGGTTTAGCACTCCATGTTGATATAATTTTTTTTATTAACACATCAGCTGTTTCTCACTAAGGCAGGTTGAGTTGAGAAAGAAGCAGCACTGTCATCATCATTCACTCCAACACTGTCTTGCCAGAGGTGTGGATATACAGTTCAAAAACTGAAGCATATCTCCACCCCTCCTTCAGAGTACAGGCACTGTACTTTCCACCTCTAGGACTCAAGTCCAGCTAACCAGTTATCCTGAATCCCTTCATAAATGTTACTTTGCTCACACTCCAACAGCACATCAAATCATGAAAACCATTTGCCTCCACTCCCAATTTTCAGTGCTCTGTAGACCCTTGCGGGCTTAACGCTTACCCATGAATATGATAACTTACACATGAATATAATAACTTACACAAGTCAAGACGTGTGCTTTTATTGGACGCACTTAAGAAAAGCAAAATACTGATGTGATATACACACACACACACATGACGGAAGGTTTTGACAAGTGTGATGGTGGTATAAAAGGGCTGTGACAGCTTACACACCAGTTTATAATAACACTTTGAAAGGATGTTGATAGAACTGGAGGACAGTATTGAGCTTAAGAACAAAAAGGCTCAGTACCATGACTAGAACAATACACAAATAACCAGGCCCCGTGGCCTGGCTGGTAAAGCTCTTGCTTCACACGCTGAGGGTCTGGGTTCGATTCCCGGAGGGGTGGAAACATTGGATGTGTTTCCTTACACCAGTTGTCCTGTTCACCTAGCAAGTGGGTACCTGGGTGTTAGTCGACTGGTGTGGGTGTGATCCTGGGGGACAAGATTGAGGACCCCGATGGAAAGAAGACAGACAGTCCTCGATGGTGCACTCACTTTCTTGGGTTATCCTGGGTGGCTAACTCTCCGGGGTTAAAAATCCCAACAAAATCTTATCTAACGTGCACATACCAGAAATGCATATAAAAGCCAGATAACATGTTTACACTATCATATTCAGTGGTACCTCGGATTTCGTCAATAATTCATTTCAGAATGCTGTTCAAGCACCATTACCGAACGAATTTGTTCCCATAAGGACGAATGTAAATTAGATTAGTCCATTTCAGACCTCCAAAAATACACTTACATAATTGTTTGAGTTGGGAGCTGTACGAAATCCGGGGTACCACTATGTTAAGTGAGCAATAGAGCTAGGCCTAAAAAATGCATATACGTACAGTGGACCCCTGAGTTTCGATCATAATTCATTCCAGAAGGCTGCTCAAGTGCCATTACCGAACGAATTTTCTTCCTTAAGGAATAATGTCAAGTAGGTTAGTCCATTTCAGACCCCCAAAAATACACTTACAAAAGCACTTACAATATTACACTTACATAATTGTTCGATTTCCGAGGTGACCGAAACTTGGGGGTCCACTGAACATTACTTAAAATATTTTCATTGTTAGCTTATAGTGAGTGGTGAATATATTTATTATAGGAAGTCTGAATAAATGAAGAATGGGTATAATTGAAAACCGCTGCATTAGCGAAACGCCGTAAAGCAGGACCTTCCTCTACCATTAATGCAATAAGAAAGTCTTTACAATTTTTAAGAGTACTAAGAGAAGTTGCTGGATCAAGTTAGTGATGAAAGTAAGAACACTCACCTGGGTGTATGTGTAGCGACCACCACTAATACACCTTTCAAGGGTGTACTGGTGAAGGGCTCTTGAAGCAAGGAATTGGAGCTACCATCCCGTTGGATCAAAATTGGGTTTAGTGCTTATAGATGAATATTATAATTGACTTAAATTACATATGATGGTAAGTGATTTTTACAGTAATAATAATAATAGTGTATATGAGAAATTTATCCTTTACACCCATACCTTGTGGGTTTAGCGCTTATGAATATAATAATTTACAACCATAACTCCAGCTTCCTGTACCTCAACCCATGTATGAGGTCCAGGAACTGTATCTCAACCCATGTATGAGGTCCAGGAACTATATCAACCCATGTATGAGGTCCAGGAACTGTATCTCAACCCATGTATGAGGTCCAGGAACTGTACCTCAACCCATGTATGAGGTCCAGGAACTGTACCTCAACCCATGTATGAGGTCCAGGAACTGTACCTCAACCCATGTATGAGGTCCAGTAACTGTACCTCAACCCATGTATGAGGTCCAGTAACTGTACCTCAACCCATATATGAGGTCCAGTAACTGTATCTCAACCCATGTATGAGGTCCAGTAACTGTACCTCAACCCATGTATGAGGTCCAGTAACTGTACCTCAACCCATGTATGAAACCTAGTAAGTGTACCTCAAGGGGCTGAGGAGCTGCAGCTCAACTACATCAAGAGACATGAAGATAAATGGCCAAAGATACAGGTAGATCTGTGTGTGATGTGATAACACCCACTGTGTGGGCAAAACGTTGTCGATAAAGGATGACATTGTATTGCACTTGTTTGTTTCTAACAAGAGACTGGAGCCTTTAATTCAAGAAGTCGGGGAGCTGGAGCTCAACACCTGCACCTCAACGCACTCAGGAAGCCAAACAAGTGAACCTTAACACGCTCACAATTCCCAGAAGCTGTGAGTTAACACCCTTAAGAGGCCAAGAGCTGCAACTCAACCCAGTCAATCTCTTGAAATACCTGACATCACTGCCTATAATTGTACACTAAATTAGAGAAGAAATGGAATGGTAATGTGCATCCTATGGGCTTTTTAATTATTATATTTTTTATGGCTTGTGAAATAATATGAATGTAAACAAACCAGGGATCAGGTGGGATTTGAAACAATGGCAAGCGAGTCATAAAACTGCAGGCCAGTGCATTAACCACTGGGCCAACTGGTTTTAATAAGATTAATCCAACTAAGGTATATTTCTGTATACCATAGAGAGGTTAGCATGGGCCACCACTGTGACCACAAATGCAGGATTTTATCACGCCCATTCTGTGGTTTATTGTATTTTTTGTACACTAATTTGAAAAACGATGAAATGCGTGAGGTTTAAATCCATGGCGAGTGAGTTGCAAAACCCCAGGCCAGTACATTGACCACTGGGCCAGCTTACCATGGGTTCAACTCCACCTGTTCTGTGGTTTGTTTACAATCATGTTATTACAATTTCGTGAGGCAAATTTATATTTTGAATTTGAAAGTGTGTAGGAGTTGCTGTCGTACCACGGACACCAACAGACTGATCTTATTGAACCTCACCACAGCCGCTGTTCTCCGCAGGATGTGCTAGAGCACAGAATTTTAAAGAAGACAAAGGCACAATACCGTGACTGGAACTAAACACAAATAACCCGCACATAGGAGAGAGAAAAGCGCGTGTGTAGTTCTGTAAATGGTCCAAGTCGGCCCAAAATGTTGTTACAAGCTTTACTCTTTTCTATGCATGGGTTATTTGTGTACAGCATTCAGCGCTGTATGACCCTTGTGGGTTTAGCGCTTAGTTATGATTATAATAATGTGCACAGCATTTTAAATATGGAGATAGGTTGCAGTTTTTGAACTGTAGTGTAGGCATGCCTCTGGCAAGACAGTGATGGAGTGAGTGATGGTGAAAGTGCTTCTTCTTTTTCGAGTCACACTGCCTCTGTGGGAAGCGGCCGATGTGTTGATAAAAAATTAAAGGCTTGAATAATATTAATTTTTTTTCAATTTAATAAAGCTGGTAAAGTTGGACCTAATGTTCCAGTGAAAGAAATACAGTGGACCCCTGGATTTCATCAATAATTCTTTCCAGAAGGCTGTTAGAGTGCTGTTACCGAACGAATTTGTTCCCATAAGGACGAATGTAAATTAGATTAGTCCGTTTCAGACCCCCAAAAATACACTTACAAAAGTACTTACAAAAATACACTTACATAATTGTTCGAGTTGGGAGCTGTACGAAATCTGGGGGTCCACTGTAATTTGCACTTTTAATTGTTATAAAAATGGTGAATTTGTTTGTACACAATATAAGCGTACAGTGGTCCCTCGGTTTTCACCGAAAATTTGTTCCAGAATACTGCTCAAGTGCCATTACCGAACGAATTTACTTCCTTAAGAAATAATGTCACGTAGGTTAGTCTCACACCCCCAAAAATACACTTGCAACAGCACTTACGAAAATACACTTACATAAATGTTCGAGTTTGGAGATGCACGAAAACCGAGGGACCACTGTACTGCAGGATGAGCCTGTTGATGTAGGTTTGAAGCCGGTCTGAAGAAACACACTCAAGTTAGTCCATCGAGGGTATTTTGCCTTGTTCCTGGTGATGGGCTCTTGTTCCAAGAAACAGTGCTCTTACATGGGTGTGAATCATGGGTGGTGAATGTTGCAACAAGGAGAAGGCTGGAGGTAGTGGAAATGTCATATCTGAGGGCAATGTGCAGTGTAAACATTATGCAGAAAATCCATAGTTTGGAGATTAGAAGGAGGTGCAGGGACTTAACCGTCCCTTTCCTATAATGAATCTAAATGCCTGCCATTCATGTGTAAATAAATTTTTGAATTTCAATTTGAAAATTGTACAAACCCAAATACTACAAGCGTTTCTCTACCTACGATGGATCTGCTTACAATATTTTGATTTTACAATGGTGCAAAAGCAATTACTTTGGAGATGAAACTTAAGATCATTACCCAGCATGAAGGCAGCAAGTCCGTAACTTGTATTAATTTATTTACCTTTTGTTGCTGGTACTGTACAGTGGTTCCCCATATCAGCGAGGGGATACGTTCAAAGACCTGCTGTGGATACCTGAAACTGAGGACAGTAGCGAACCATATACGTACTATATAAGTCATTTTTCATTTACATACATACCTATGATAGTGTTTCAGTGATAAATTATGCAAAATAAGTCTAGAATTATAATTTTTCACTGATGGGAAGCACTTCATGGCTTCTCTTAGGCTTTTAAGAATTATCACCATCACTACTTTCTCACTTTGGTGTCATAATTAAGCAAAATTAAGGGTTATTTTTGGGCCACTGTAAACAGTGGATAACTTAAACAGTAAATGCTGAATCATCAGATATGGGGGTTCTACTGTATTTATTTACAGTAATTATTAGTTTATTTACTTATTCAATGACAGTAGTTATTTGCTTACTCATTTACCACATCATATTCGACTTAGGATGAGTTCGTCGGAACGTCATCCGATCGTAAGTCGAGGACCACCTGTATTAATACAGTGGACCCCCGGATTTCGTACAGCTCCCAACTCGAACAATTATGTAAGTGTATTTTTGAAAGTGCTTTTGTAAGTGTATTTTTGGGGGTCTGAAACGGACTAATCTAATTTACATTATTCCTTATGGGAACAAATTCATTCGGTAACGGCACTCGAACAGCCTTCTGGAAAGAATTATTGACGAAATCCGGGGTACCACTGTAATTCCTTTGCTTTATCCATTCTTTCCAGCTTGAATTTGAATATGATGGGGTTATGTTCCAATGAACCCATCATAAGTCAGGGGTCACCTGTTTAATAAAATGTGTGTTAATACTTTAGTCTCAAACCTGTGAACAACAAAGATGATGTGAGTGTATGTCCCCGGCTGTGTTACTTAAATATGAGATCAAAGATGAGGGACTGATACCCTCAAATTACCTCTGTGTCTTACACCGTTTCCAGTATTTTTCTGCATTGCACTGACAAAGCCACAAGTTAATAAATGAGACACTTGAGCAACATTTGGTAATATTTACTGAGGAACATTTCTCCAGCCAGTGGCTTCATCAGTCCAATACAGAGAAGAACGGAGGGACTGATTACCTCAAACTCCTCATCTTTCTCTGTTCTCTGTATTGGACTGAAGAAGCCACTGGCTGGTGAAACGTTTCTTCAAATGTTGCACAAATGTCTCATTTTTCCATGGGCTTTTGAAACATTTTTACAATAAAGATTACCAAGTATTGGACATATGTCTCATTCATCCTGTGTATCAATAATACTCAATAATAATAATAAAATAAATCAGCTTAGAAAGCTTCAAACTGACTAGAAATGGTTTTCAAATTATAGCATAAAATACTTTGAGAGAAGAAAAAAGAATAACGACAATTATACGTATCTCTGGGGGTATGTTGCAGTTTATGAACTGTAGTGTAGGTGCACCTCTGGCAAGACAGTGATGGAGTGAGTGATGGTGAAGGTTTTTCTTCTTTTTTGGGTCATCCTGCCTAAGTGGAAAACAGCCAATATTTAAAAAAAAAAAAAAATAGTCCATTTTGTATACAGAAAGGCCCCACTTATACAGCAGGCTAGGTTCCAGGTTACTGTAGGGCCCCACTTATACAGCAGGTTAGGTTCCAGGCTACTGCTGTACAGGTGGGCCCCACTTATACAGCAGGTTAGATTCCGGGCTATGGCTGTAAAGTGAAAATCATCGTAAAGTAAAACATATCTTTCTTTCACTTTCAGATGTACATATATAAAAGCCTGATAACATGTTTACACTATCATATACATATTAAGTGAGCCATAGAGCTAGGCTTAAAAAATGCTTATACAGTACACACATTACTTGCCTTAAAATATTTCCGTCCTTAGCTTATAGTAAGTGGTGAACATATTTATTGTAGGAAGTCTGAATAAATGAAGAATGGGTATACAGGGGACCCCAGAAATCGGACATAATTCGTTGCAGAATGCTGTTATAGTGCTGTTACCATTTGTTCCCATAAGGACAAACGTAAATTACAGATTAGTCAGTTTCAGACCCCCAAAAATACATTTACAAAAGCACTTGCAAAAATACACTTACATAATTGTTCGAGTTGGGAGCAGTACGATTTCCGGGGGTCCACTGTAATTAAAAAATTGCTGCATTAGTGGAACTCCATAAAGCAAAGCGCAGTAAGGAAGAGCCCGACTGTATTGTGACTGTTGCCCACAAGATAGGTGTGAGTGATGCAGTGAGCAAATGATAGGGTATACAGTGGAACCCCGGTTAACGAACACCCCGGAAATCGTGTAATTATGTAAGTATAATATTGTAAGTGCTTGTGGAAGTGTATTTTTGGGAGTCTGAAATAGACTAACCTAAATGACATTTTTTCTTAAGGAAGTAAATTCGTTCGGTAATAGCACTTGAGCAGGCTTCTGCAATGAATTTTTTTCGTTAACCGAGGTTCCACTGTACTTTGTGTCCATGAGTATGTTGAGTTTGGCCGAGGCCAAGAAGTAGATGAACCTCCAGCAACCCGAGGCCACGGTGAACCTCCAGCAACCCGAGGCCACGGTGAACCTCCAGCAACCCGAGGCCACGGTGAACCTCCAGCAACCCGAGGCCACGGTGAACCTCCAGCAACCCGAGGTCACGGTGAACCTCCAGCAACCCGAGGTCACGGTGAACCTCCAGCAACCCGAGGTCACGGTGAACCTCCAGCAACCCGAGGTCACGGTGAACCTCCAGCAACCGAGGTCACGGTGAACCTCCAGCAACCCGAGGTCACGGTGAACCTCCAGCAACCCGAGGTCACGGTGAACCTCCAGCAACCCGAGGTCACGGTGAACCTCCAGCAACCGAGGTCACGGTGAACCTCCAGCAACCCGAGGTCACGGTGAACCTCCAGCAACCCGAGGTCACGGTGAACCTCCAGCAACCCGAGGTCACGGTGAACCTCCAGCAACCCGAGGTCACGGTGAACCTCCAGCAACCCGAGGTCACGGTGAACCTCCAGCAACCCGAGGTCACGGTGAACCTCCAGCAACCCGAGGTCACGGTGAACCTCCAGCAACCCGAGTCACGGTGAACCTCCAGCAACCGAGGTCACGGTGAACCTCCAGCAACCCGAGGTCACGGTGAACCTCCAGCAACCCGAGGTCACGGTGAACCTCCAGCAACCCGAGGTCACGGTGAACCTCCAGCAACCCGAGGTCACGGTGAACCTGCAGCAACCCGAGGTCACGGTGAACCTGCAGCAACCCGAGGTCACGGTGAACCTGCAGCAACCCGAGGTCACGGTGAACCTGCAGCAACCCGAGGTCACGGTGAACCTGCAGCAACCCGAGGTCATTCTCTGGAGGCCCTGAACCCTTCCAACCAGTCTGAGACTCCTATGAGTATTCAGAGTACTCCTTGCAGCCTGCATCTGCACCATCATGCCAGGGTCTTTACATCAAAAAATGGGGCAGTTTCAATGGTGGTGTCAACCATAAAGGCAGCCTCCCCCATAGTCCTTCGCTCAGTGTATTAACTCCTGCAAAGAAATTCAGGGCATTAAACCCCATTTTGAAGACTCACAGTAGTAAAAAGTTAAAATAATGAATAATTACAATTTACTACTCTTAACCTGTCTAGTAGTTTTTAAGTACAACTTCTCCTCACTTAAGGACGGAGTTGCATTCCTAAGACCACGTCAGTAAACGAATTCTTTGCTAAGCAAGGAGCATATTATAATGGTAGTGGGTTTGTGTCAACCATCTTTGATATTGTTTTAATGTCACCTTTGCACCATTTATAACATTTTTAGTATATATTTTGTTAAATGTTTATACAGTAGTGTACTGTATATTGTAATAAACAGATTAGAGGAAATCAGCTCTAATACACATTATTTAGGTATGCATACTTGCCAGAGAGCCCGTCATAAGTTTGAGTCGTCGGTAAACAAGTACGTCGTTAAGTGAGGAAAGGCTGTATTAGTATTATTCTGCCCGAAATGCCCCGTCATGATAGTGGCTTTCTTTGTACCTAACAAATTATAAAATGTAATCACACATTTTAAACTTTGCAAAGATATCAATTTTGTATTTGTACATCCTTCAGGACTGTGGTCTGTCATTACTATGCTCGCAGGATGAACTCTAGACAACACACAGCATCCTGAGGTGAAAATAGGAAATAAAACTTGACCGCTTTTATGTGCTTACACACATATACAGTGGACCCCCGGATTTCGTCAGTAATTCATTCCAGAATGCTGTTCGAGTGCCGTTACCGAACGAATTTGTTCCCATAAGGAATAATGTAAATTAGATTAGTCCTTTTAGACCCCCAAAAATACACTTACAAAAGCACTTACAAAAATACACTTACATAATTGTTTAAGTTGGGAGCAGTACGAAATCCGGGGGTCCACTGTATCTTCAGATGTCTGAGGATGTGTGTGTAAACACACAAAAGCACTCAGGTTATATTTTTAATAATAATTGTGATATTTTTTTTTTCATTTCATGTAAACCACATTACCTGCATACTGAAGAAAAAAAAATTTTACTGTTATTATTATTATGACTGTCTGCCCCTCCTGGCACTGTTGCCAAGGAAAAATGTGGGTATCTTTGTACAGTGGACCCTCACTATTCAAACATTCTTCATTCCAGAATGCTGTTCAAGTGCTGTTACCAAACGAATTTATTCCCATAAGGAATGATGTAAATTAGATTAGTCCATTTCAGACCCCCAAAAATACACTTACAAAAGCACTTACAATAATAAACTTACATAAAAGGGCGAGTTTGGAGTGTTCGAATAGCGAGGGTCCACTGTATATAGTTCTACGGTCCTCACATTGTCCTTGTATTGGTGTAGCCGCTGGATGGCACAACATCTACAAATAAAGATACCCAGATGTTGCACACATGTCTGACTAATTCATCTTGATCCATGATGCTGTTTCTCCTTCAGGTTCCTCTGTGCTACACCCTCGAGCACTTCCAGATTAAGGCATGGGGTTTAGGTGCTGCAGGCAGGGCCTCTGCCAGCTGGAGGACCTCCAGGTGCTGCAGGCAGGGCCTCTGTCAGCTGGAGGACCTCCAGGTGCTGCAGTCCAGGGTCCTCTGCCAGCTGGAGGGCTTCCAGAGATGTTCTTAACATAAAATTTACTGATGTTTTGGAGAAATTTGTTACCAAGAAATTACACAAAGCAAATGTCTGAAGTTTAATTGTGCTTAGCCTTGTAAAAATAAATTTAATATTTCCTTAAGTTTTTTCCTTTTCAAAATATCACTTGGGCCCTCACAGTACCTGTAGCCCAGGTGGCCTCACAGTACCTGTAGCCCAGGGGGCCTCACAGTACCTGTAGCCCAGGGAGCCTCATAGTACCTGTAGCCCAAGGGGCCTCACAGTACCTGTAGCCCAGGGGCCTCACAGTACCTGTAGCCCAGGGGCCTCACAGTACCTGTAGCCCAGGGGCCTCACAGTACCTGTAGCCCAGGGGCCTCACAGTACCTGTAGCCCAGGGGGCCTCACAGTACCTGTAGCCCAGGGGCCTCACAGTACCTTAGCCCAGGGGCCTCACAGTACCTGTAGCCCAGGGGCCTCACAGTACCTGTAGCCCAGGGGGCCTCACAGTACCTGTAGACCCAGGGGGCCTCACAGTACCTGTAGCCCAGGGGCCTCACAGTACCTGTAGCCCAGGGGCCTCACAGTACCTGTAGCCCAGGGGGCCTCACAGTACCTGTAGCCCAGGGGGCCTCACAGTACCTGTAGCCCAGGGGGCCTCACAGTACCTGTAGCCCAGGGGGCCTCACAGTACCTGTAGCCCAGGGGGCCTCACAGTACCTGTAGCCCAGGGGGCCTCGCAGTACCTGTAGCCCAGGGCCTCGCAGTACCTGTAGCCCAGGGACCTCGCAGTACCTGTAGCCCAGGGACCTCGCAGTACCTGTAGCCCAGGGACCTCGCAGTACCTGTAGCCCAGGGACCTCGCAGTACCTGTAGCCCAGGGACCTCGCAGTACCTGTAGCCCAGGGACCTCGCAGTACCTGTAGCCCAGGGACCTCGCAGTACCTGTAGCCCAGGGACCTCGCAGTACCTGTAGCCCAGGGACCTCGCAGTACCTGTAGCCCAGGGACCTCGCAGTACCTGTAGCCCATGGCCCTCGCAGTACCTGTAGCCCATGGCCCTCGCAGTACCTGTAGCCCATGGCCTCGCAGTACCTGTAGCCCATGGCCCTCAGTACCTGTAGCCCATGGCCCTCACATTACCTGTAGCCCATGGCCCTCACAGTACCTGTAGCCCAGGGGCCTACAAAATCTCAATCTGGCTCTGCCCTGGAGGCTGTTGCTATCTAGGTGAGGTAGGGCGGCCTAGCCATGTGCTCTTTATAGCTCCCTCCAGTATCGGTTTAAGTGAACCCTGCACTTCCTGACTTAATTCACAAGCAACACCTCCCATTCTTGAAAGCATTTAATGCTTTCCACCTATGGGGAACACGAGCCATTGCGTGGCAAACAAGATGCAGGTGTCCCCTGGCTTGGTTGGTAGCACACTAGCCTCACACACTTGAGTGTCTGGGGTTCGATCCCCAGTATGGGTGGAATCATTGGGTATGTTTCCTTACAGCTTCTGTCACTGCTCACCTAACGGTAAGAAGGTACCTGGGTGTTAGTCACCTGATGTGGGTCGCATCCTGGTAAGTGGTATTATGCCTTAGGGCTTTGAAATGAACTGAGTTAATATAATATCTCTTAACCTGTAAAACTGATTTGCGTAGAAAAAGGTGGATGTTCTTCCAGAGTTCTTGCTGACTCCTTTGGATGTTATCCCGAATGATGGATGCCGGACTTATCATAATGGTCATGCAGGTGTCTTCTTGAGCATAGGCCTTTCTGTGTGTGCCAGTTCTGTGTATCTACTGCCCCTAATCCTGGAGGGGCCCCAGAAGTGACTATACCTTGAGATGGTTTTGGGGGTCAACGCCCCCGCTGCCTGGTCTGTGACCAGGCCTCACAGTGCTTAAAAATTTTGAGTCCACTGTATGAGAAGGGAGTTGATGGGGCCCCCAAGCTTTAGGGCCCCAAAAATGTAGGGCTGCCATTGTCTCCTACTACAAAGCATAGCAGAGTGTACTAGGTAGAATTGTTGTTTATACTTCATGAAGAAATTTACCTGATTATACTTTTAGATATATACTTCTGGACTGGTACAGCAGTAATCGTTTGATCTTCCTACTGGAGTCAGTGCAGTTCTTCCTTTCTGTTTGCCTTTGATTATTTCAGTGAAGTACAGGGAGCTTATGAGCCACCCGGACACTATGTAAATGTCTTGATGCCTTTATATCCACTAGGCTACCAAGGTAATGTGGTGGACTAGTGGATAAAGGCCTCGAGAAATTTATCTAGTGTCCTGAGAGGCTGCATAAATGTCATGGGTTCGATCCCCAGTCAGTCACAGTATTGTATATGATAAACTATGGAAGAAATCACAATAAAATGTGTGATTGCAAATATGTAAAAATACCAGTGGAAATAGGAAATAAAACCTGAGTGCTTTCATGTGCTTACACACACATCTTCAGATGTGTGTAAGCACATGAAAGCGCTCAGGTTTTGTTTCCTATTTTCTCTGTGGTATTTTTACACATTAAATATAATAATAATATCTTTATTTACTACAAGTACATGTACAAGGTATACAGACCATAGCTGACATCAATGACATACTACTATATAGAAAGCCCTTTGTCATTCTGAGCATTTCCCACAAATTAGGTCAGTTTTGTCCCAGGATGCGACCCACACCAGTCCACTAACACCCAGGTACCCATTTTACACTGATGGTTGAACATGGACAGCAGGTGTCTTATGGAAACACATCCCTAATATTTTCCAGCCGTACTGGAGGAGATTCAAACCCCGGACCTCAGTGTGTAATAATAATAATATAATAATAATAATATTTTTATTTCGATGCAAGTTACAAGTATACATAGTTATTGGTAGTTACAGTTATAAAACTGTAATGCAAGGAGAGCCACTGGCATGCCATGGCATTAGGGGCAGCTTATTCTAAAGACTTATTCACTAAGTACTTAATACTAGAGAAATTGATTGAGTTTATTCTAGTTATATATTATTTCAAATTATAATATGATTATACATACTATTAAAAGACAATACTAGAGAAATTGGTCGAGCTGAGTGTGCTAGTGATCGAGCTACGCGACTATGTATGATAATTGTACTTATGTGGACCTGTACCTAAATAACTTACAGTACGGAAAATATTGTGAAGCGGCTTAGTGTGGGTAATAAGTGTGTATGCAAGTGTTGGCGTGTGGATGTGGCAGTGTGGTTAGCTGGTTGTGTGTGTGGATCACAACCACTATCTGCACTGCTCCCTCCCCACAGCCCTCTCCCCCGCCCCTTCAACCGTCTGCCACCACCGATGCGAACATCACATCTCTTCGTCTGCAATCCACACTTCATTACTTCTCTCGTCGATAATATCAATTTTACTGTTAACGTTCAGTCATTGATGTTTTTTTTGCATTTCTGTGTTTCCACCCCCATGGGTTCATACACCGTGATTTATTAGTTTAATAGCTCATTATTGTGTTTATGTATCATTGCAATGTACAAGTGCTTCTTGACTTACAATGGTTCAACTTTACAATGGTGCAAATGCAATTATACTTTGGAGATTAAACTTAAGATAATTACCCAGTGTGAAGGCAGTTAGTCCATAACTTGTATTCATTTTATTTACTTTTCATTAATGGTATTTAGTTACAGTAATTATTTGTTTCCTTATTTAATAATGACACCAAAGCACAAAGTAGTGATGGTGACAGTTCCTCAGAGCCTAAGAGAAGCCGTGAAGTGCTTCTCAGCAGTGAAAAGTGATAATTATCCACTTATTGTGCATAATTTATCAATGAAACTTTATAATAGGTATTTATGTAAACAAAAAAATGACATGTAGGGTTCATTACTATCCAGGGTTTCAAGTATCCATGGTAGGTCTTAGAATGTGTTCCCTGTGGATACAGGGTGACTATTGTATATACGTACACACAAAGTTGTACAGGTACTAGACAGGGCTGGATCTAAGTATGGGCTTTAGGTGCTGCAGTTCAGGGGCCTCCACCAGATGGAGGGCCTCCAGGTGCTGCAGTTCAAGGGCCTCCACCAGATGGAGGGCCTCCAGGTGCTGCAGTTCAAGGGCCTCCACCAGATGGAGGGCTTCCAGGTGCTGCAGTTCAGGGGCCTCCACCAGATGGAGGGCCTTCAGGTGTTGCAGTTCAGGGGCCTCCACCAGATGGAGGGCCTCCAGGTGCTGCAGCCCAGGGTCCTCCACCAGCTGGAGGACCTCCTTTCTCACACTCCAACAGCACATAAAGTATATATAGGTGCTTCTCAACTTACAATAGGTTACATTCTGATGAAATTGTAAGTCAAATGTGAATGTATGTTAAGCAAAATTAAGGGTTATTTTCAGGCCATGGTAAACCGTGGATAACTGAAACCGCGGGTACCGGACCTGCGGATATGGGGGCCCTACTGTACCAAAATTTATTGCTTATATACCATCAATATTTAACTTGTGTATTCAGATGGAAGACACTAAATCTGAATTCCACCAGACGAGCCTGACCCATGGCCGGGCTCAGAGAGTAGAGAAACTCTCGAAACTCTTCAAAGGTATATCAAAGGGTCTTACTGTGCTCCACACATTGCTAATTCACAACTAATAACATTTTTTAGACCTAAATAATTGATCAGTATTCACTGACTACTGCCTACGTTTTGCAGGTCGGCGTATGTGTCGTACGGAGGGCTGTTGATGCGCCTTCAGGGCGACGCCAACAACTTGCATGGCTTTGAAGTGGATAAGCACATCTACCTCTTGATGAAGAAGCTTGCTTACTGAGAGCCACTTTTTCTACGTGTGGATACCAAATGTATTTCTGGAATGTATTTTTTTTTTTTGTATTGTCATTGGAGCTGGTATTTTATATAGCAATCCATGATGCCAGTGTATGATTTTCTTATTGTATTTTTTGTATTGTCATTGGAGCTGGTATTTTATATAGTGATCCATGATGCCAGTGTATGATTTTCTTATTGTATTTTTTGTATCGTCATTGGAGCTGGTATTTTATATAGAGATCCATGATGCCAGTGTATGATTTTCTTATTGTATTTTTTGTATTGTCATTGGAGCTGGTATTTTATATAGAGATCCATAATGCCAGTGTTTGATTTTTTTGTTAGCATACTGCTGTTCCAGGTGTCATAAATATTGAAAAATAAATAGAAAATCCCACATGGGTGGGGAAATTAAACAGATTTGAAAGGATCTGTATATTTTGAGACTGTCAAGCGATGGGATACCTGTAGTAGAGAAAGGTTGATCAGCAATCAGGAGACTTGAAGTTGAGTAACATAGTTTACCTCAGCTGCTCACAGCTAAGTATATTCTTGTACAGTTTCCCTTCCCCAGTTCCTACTGTAGGTAAATTTGGTGCTGTGATGTAAATTTTTGCGAAATGAAATGCAGGGGAGACCCAGCATATAAAGCACCATCTTTTTGGTGGTCCACATTTTCATGGGCTTCAAATTGAACCATTGTTAAATATGTTCCACCTGCCTGTGACTATCAGCGGGTGGAACAACGGCTCAGTTGAAAGCCAACAAAAATTTGGAATGCCAACAATATGTGCTGTATATGCTGGGCGCTCCTGTACTGGCATCTAGTTTTCAATGTCCTTGTGAGAGGACATGCAAAATTTGCCTACAAGAGGAAATGGGGGAGCTCTGCAGGAGGTATACCTGGCTATGAGTAGGTAAGGTAAACTCTACATCACTTACGTGCTTGCCTATAAACCTTACTCTACTACAGGTCACTTGTCTTCTGAAGGTCTCAAAAGTCTGAAATACATCCTTATCTATATACTGCATCATTGGTAAAATATACTGACAAGATTGTTAAGCAGACACAGTGTTCAGTTTATGGTATTGAGAAGTTTTGTCCGCCAGAGACTATCAGTTCCCACAGAGGCGGGTTAAAGAGCATGTTTGTGTTGGAGAGAATTAAGGTGAGTTAGAGATGGGCAGAGGACATAACTTCTAGCAATATTACGCGCCCAAGTAAAAACATAAAAGTTTAAAATTTGGAGAGCCCATAGGGTTGATTTCAGTAGCTCTTCATATAGTTTTATTTAATAGCAGTGTGATATATTTTGAGGATAATTTTAATCTAGCAATGAACAGAATTTGTGTGTGATTGTGCTAGTTATGGCAGTCTGAGCAGATTCCAAGCAGGATTGGTTCCGTCTACTTCCTTGATAATAGTTTAGTGCCAGGGATACTTCCTTGATAATAATTTAGTGCCAGGGATACTTCCTTGATAATAATTTAGTGCCAGGGATACTTCCTTGATAATAATTTAGTGCCAGGGATACTTCCTTGATAATAATTTAGTGCCAGGGATACTTCCTTGATAATTTAGTGCCAGGGAAGTTTTTAAAAATTTCCATTTTGCTTTGAACAGTACAATTACGTCGTCCTTCTGACAGTCGTTTCCGTGTTTGCTGAGCCTCGTGTTCAGCACCCTAGATGTTTTACCTTTGTAAAATTCGTCACAACCTCCGTAAGTTTATATAGATGCAGCAGTGGTGTTTTTGGGCGCTATTTCCTTTTTATTAAGTCTTTACGGTGTTGGAGGCTATAATGGCAGTCCTAACATTGACTTTGGTTAAGGATTTGGAGACGTTATTGCTTGTTGACAGATAGAACTATGTATCTGCTAATGGATTTGGAATCATGTCTGGTATTATGTAATATCTCTGCTCTTCCTCACAGTGATACAGTGTTACGGAGAGGAAAATTCAAGTGTTTTCTTAATGGTGCGTTCCTCTAGGAATATGAGTGATGAACACTTGCTGTACTAGAAGAATATGATTACAGTAATAAAACCTTCCTTGAACTATTCTGTTCACTACACTTCATTATGCACCATGGGAAAGAAATAGAGAAGCTACTACACAATATCAGATCAGATTCCAATCCCAGTAGATGCACAGTTCTGCCCGTTAACACACAAGCAATAACTTCTCTGGATCTTTAACTGAAGTTAACTTCAGGGTTGCCACCATAGCCTCCAACACCATAAAAGATTTGGTCAAAAAAGAAAACGGTGTCTAAAAAAAATTGCCTGTATCTATATAACCCATGGAGGCTGTGCCAAGTTGTACATAGGGACTTGAATGTGATCAGTAAACACAGAGGCGCCTGCCAGAGATAACACAGATGCCTGTATTATTCACCGTCATACATAAGAGAACAATCTGATAAACTTCCCCGGTGCCATTTTATCAAAAGCAGATGCAACAGACCATGCTTCAAGTCTCCTATGATTGAAAAATGGTATGGTGATACAGACAGTATGTGGGAAAAAGGCATTTATGTACAGTTCAGGACTTTTATTATAAGAAATGTCCACGAAGCCTGGTCACAGACCAGGCCGCGGGGGCGTTGACCCCCAAAACCCTCTCCAGGTATACCACAAGTGACTTCTTCAGTCCTAATGAAGCCACTCATGGTGAAATGTTTTCTATAAATAATGTCTTGAACTTTACATAAGTGTTGTTTTTACACACACTAGTTGTCACAGCCAGCACCACCATCATACAGAAATCAGGTTCATTGCTAATTCCAAGAACACTGGCCAAAATTATTCTCAAGATATGACATTTCTCTTCCATGAAACCATAGGGAGAGTACACAACCCATACATAAGAGAAGTTTATGATGATGTTTGGGTCCGACTTGGACCATTTACAAAGTCACACTGTGTGACTTTGTAAATGGTCCAAGTCGGACCCAAGCATCATTGTAAGTTTCTCCCATGTGCGGGTTATTTGTGTATTGTTCCAGTAACGATATTGTGACCTTTATTTCTCTATACAGAGAGGTTATACTGCATCACCTAATTTTAAGCTTCCGTTTTGACACCGCGCTGAGTAGCATTACTGCCGGTGATGTCACCTGCCCATCTCTACACTTCACCTTGCTTCTCTCAAACACCCTCGTTTCACCCATCTCCGAGAATTGGTAGTCCCTGGTGGGTGAAACGTCTGGCTAAAATGCCATAAACTACAGTTTTATTTCTTATTAATGGAGTCTTGCTACTCCATTTGATTTTCCACCATTTGACTATGTTCTGAAAAATATAATGTTCTTATAATTTTTTTACATTTTCTTAAATAGACCAGATCCATAAAATGTAACTTTTCATAATAAAAATGTAAAGACATTGTTTAATGATTTTTTCAAACACATTTAAATGTAACAGTACGGCAAGAACCAACAGGTAGTGATAAAAATAGAGAGAGAGAAAGAGAGAGAGAGAGAGAAAGAATGACAGAATGAGAATCTGTTATTATTATTATTATTATTATTACAATAATAACTAAGTAAACCCACTTGGGTCTCTCTTATTATTAAAGGTACAGTGGTACCTCGACTTACGATATTTTTTCATTCCAGAATGCTGTTCAAGTGCCATTACCAAACGAATTTATCTCCTTAAGAAATAATGTAAAATAGACTAGTGTATTTAGACCCCTAAAAGTACACTTACAAAAGCATTTAAAAAAATAAACTTACATAAAAGGGTGTGTTTGGGGACCATCGTAAGTCGAGGTACCACTGTATAACGTTTCATTCATATATCGTAAACTCTCTCAAGTGAATCTAGGATATGAAAGACGTCCTAATGTGTAGACTTGTAGTGAGGTTAGTGTGTCAGGTGACCTTGAAGTGGCTGGTGGACCCAAAAGTGGAAGGCCCAGCAGGTCTTCTCTGCTGCCTGAGAATGTTGATTCAAGGATTTAGATGAATGTTAGCTTGTTCCTGTTCTTAGGCATGATATAGATGAGAGACAGGCTGGAATTATTAACATAGCTGAGCGTTAAAACCACAAGGGTTGTACAGCAGAGAAGCTGGATGCTCTCTTCTCTGTGGAATACTCTTAAGATATAATCTGAGCTGTGTCTCAACACTGTGTTTTCCTTCAGCAACATTGTTCAGCTTAGTTGATAAATTAGACACATGTTTACCACTTGGATATCTTTAAAACGTTTCGCCACACAGTGGCTTCATCAGTCCTGTACAAAGAAGAATGGTGAAGATCAGAAGGAGTTTGAGGTAATCAGACCCTCAACCTGGAGGGACTTATCCCCCACTGAAACGGGGGGAAAGGGCAATAATATCACCATTTTCCATTAAATAGTTGAAGACATATGTGGATATAAAGCTGCTTGTTTTATTAAGATATAGTTCATTATCTTAAGATATACAGTGGACCCCCAGTTATCGTACAGCTCCCAACTTGAACAATTATGTAAGTGCATTTTTGTAGGTGCTTTTGTAAGTGTATTTTTGGGGGTCTGAAACGGACTAATCTAATTTACATTTGTCCTTATGGGAACAAATTCGTTAGGTAACGGCACTTGAACAGCATTCTGGAACAAATTATGTCCAATAACCGGGGATCCACTGTAGTTCATTATCTTAAGATATAGTACATTATCTTAAGATATAGTACATTATCTTAAGATATAGTACATTATCTTAAGATATAGTTCATTATCTTAAGATATAGTTCATTATCTTATCAGAAATATAAAATAATAATACTGCTTATGTCCATATTATTTAATCATTTTATTTATGGGGAAGTGCTAAACCCATATGGGTCATACAGCATCTGGGCAATGAGAGGTATTAGGTTTGATTCAAGTGGAGCCCTGGTTCCTTGGATCAAGCGCCCTTCACCGACATGACGGCCACCCCCATAGCAGGGTGTACGCATGAAAAACTATCGGTAAGAACGGTGGATGATCGGAACCATAAGTCCATGAATTAGTAGGAACAACTCGCTGTATGACCCTTGTAGGTTTAGCTCTTCTTTTTTATTATAATGTAGGAACGACTGTGAACTTTGTTAATCAAAAGTGAATTTTAACCAAATTTGATACTTTTTGAAAGTGATTTGTCAAAAGTTCAGATATTCACCCATATAAGAAACTTAACAAATGAGCAAAATAATGAGAGTTTATAGCCATTTGCTTCTGACAGCCAAATTACTTACTTAAAAAGATTTTTAAAAACTTGATACCTTTTTTAAGTGATTGTCTAAAGTTCAGATCTTTGCCCAGAAAAAAAAATGAGCAATACCTTGAGGGTTTATGGCCATTTGCATCTGTTTCTGAGAGCCAGATTATTAAAGTAATTAATATTAATCTTTTATTGCTGCCCCTGAAGCTAAATATACACATTCTTTTAACCCAACTTCGAATGAACCTATTATTCTTGCTAACCTTAACCTAACAATAAATTAAAACATTTAAAATTGAATACCCTTGCTTGTCGATACCTCAGGTAAGAATAAAATATGAGGGCCCTGCATGTACAACGCCTATTTATTGGTGTTCCACATTTTCGTTGGCTTTCAATTGAGCTGTTGTTCCACCCGCTGGTGATAGTTGCCAGCATGTGGAACCTAACCTAACGACAGCTCAATTTGAAGCCAATGAAAATGTGGAGCACCAAAAAAGGTGCTGTATATGCTGGGCGCCCCTGTATCAGCGCTTCTAAAGTCCCGCGATGAGCAGAATTAATGGTATTTAAATTAATTGTGGCAGTGTGAGGGTACTTACATAACATGTTAAGAGTTAAACTTTGTGTATTCTCAAACGTGTTTTTGATAGCGCTGCGTATTTGCAGCCCAGAGTTCACAGGTGAAGAAATTTTGGAGATTTATGAAACATCAACAGTTTTGAGGTTCCTGTAATGTGTTTCTTGAGTTCCACTCTGAGACCTTCCTGAGCCAGACTTCATTGCTGCCTGCCTGATCAACCTGGCTTTTGCTGTTAGCAGCCCACAAGAAGGAAGCTGAAGGATTCAAAGAGCTCTCTCACCTATTTGATCACCCAGCACTCTTTCACAATAAAAAAAATACAAAACATAAGAATACCCATAGAACTACATAACAAAAACATTATAAAACACTGATGGTCAACATGATGTATGCTGGGGTCCACAGCCGGGTCTCGATTAGTGTGAATAATGAATCCCGTGGAGCAGTTGAATTGTTCAGTTCACACTATTTGGTGGTCCTCTTATTACAATGGGGTTGTATTCTGATGAACCCTTCATAAGTTGAAAATATCCTAAGTTGAATATGAATATTATATGATAAATAATAACTGTCACTGAATAAGTAAATAATTACTGTAACTACAAGTATTGAAAAGTAAATAAATGAATACAAGTTCATCCTATCATTAAATATACAGTACTGTACAATGGTGATACATATATTGACTTTACGATGGTGCTATCACATCATCGTAAAGTTGAAATATAATAAATCAAACCATTGTAAAGCGAGGAGCATCATATGTAATTTTTGCGCACGATTTGAAGAGTTTGAAGGGGATAAAACTAGCATTATTTAATTTCATGCTGAATTGAAATTCACACTAACCGTGACCTGGCCGTGTTTATAATGCTAGTGAATCAAAGACCCGTAGAGTGATCCTCTGGGTTGTCTTCTCCCAGGTACAATACGTATCAGGAAACACTAACGCCTGGTTAATTATTCTCCAAATCATCCAGTCATTGCACAATTCAGTGCATCAACCTAAATTGTCCAATCATTACACAGTTTGATACATTCATCTAACTTGATAATTCTCACAGTTAAGAAAATTTTTCTATTATCCATTCTAGCCAAGTTTTATTTCCCCTTTTCTTTTTCTCCTTGCTTTAAATGCTACTCTCTCATTATCATTTTCGAACCATTAAAGGATACCACGCTATCTTACATTGCTTTCTGTGTACAGCTCTTCCATCGCCCTTCAAAGAGGGAGCCCCAATGCTCGTAGAGAACTCTCAAACTTAAAATTGAAATTGCCTTTCTATTTCCTTTTATTAAACCTGATGGCTACCATTCCCCAGGCACTGTATATACCCATATGGGTTTAGTGCCTTCACTTAAACATAATCCTCTTGCATCATTATGCCTTGTTCCTTCTCACCTTGTAACTGGAATGGGTGGGGTTGAAACCTATGGTAGACCCACCCTAAAACTAGCCCACTCTACCATAACATGCTGCATAATCCTTGTGGTTTAGCGCTTCTTTTGATTATAATAATAATCTACCATAATATTTTGTTGGGATTTTAAGCTTCAGAGCGTTAGCCACCCAGGATAACCCAAGAAATACAGTGCATCATCAAGGACTGTCTGTCTTATTTCCATTGTGGTCCTCAATCTTTTCCCCCAGGATGCTACCCACACCAGTCCACTAACACCCAAGTACCTACTTACTGCTAGATGAAGTGACAGCAGGTACAAGGTAACCAACACCCAGGTACCTACTTACTGCTAGATGAACAGTGACAGCAGGTACAAGGTAACAAGCCCAGTGTATCCACCCGGCCAAGGACTGAACCACACCCTAATAAGACTCCTAACTAGCCATATTTATATTCACATTAGGAAGGTTAGCATGGGCCCCCATGCTAACCAATCTAGAGTTACACTTGCTAGTTTCACTCCCAAAAAAATCAAAGTAGGTTGAACTATGTCTCCAGTCCCCTTTGATGCAAAAATTAAATGCAGGTATGCAATTTTAAAGTGATAAATATAAAACAAAACACATTAGTATCTTCTTTATCCAAATGTCAATTACAAAATTATAAAACAAAAATTTATAAAGACTTAAATATGATTTAAATCAATTATAAAACCAGAATTTTTTTGTTAAATATGATTTAGACAAACTAGGAAAATAATGTCCAGCAATAACCAAGTAATTTGCAATATAAATATATTCCAGATCTCAAATAGGTTACCGTGAGCCATTATATATGACATTATTAAACTACATTAACCTAAACCTAAAAGATCGTTACTGAAACACTTCTTTGTCTTCTATTCTAGCACAGCCATTGTTTCCTTAATTAATATAGTGGCATTTTGTAAAGGTTTTTCATACTGTGTTAGTACGCACAGTAATAATAATAATTAATAATAATAATAATTTCTCTATGGATTATTATAATCAAAGAAAGCACTAAACCTACTAGGGTCAAACAGCACTGATTTCTCCGTTGAGAAATGGGTTAGACTCCTTCCTCCGCAAGCCATGTGTGTCGTAAGGCGACTATAATGCCAGGAGCAAGGTGCTAGTAACCCCATCTCCTGTATACATTACTAAATGTAAAAAGAAGAACTGGTTTTTAGGTCACTTTGCCTCAGTGAGCTGTATAACCCCTGTGGTTTAGCGCTTCTATTTGATTATAATAATAATTTGCCTCAGTGAGACAGCCGATGCATTGATAAAAAAATAATGCTGGAGATGTATGATGGAAGGAGATGCTAGATTGCTTTGTCTTTTCCCTTCAAGGAAGGGTCCTTGACTCTGGTGTTCGGCTCTTGATCCAGGGAATTGGATCTGTGCTCCAGTTCCCTGGATTAAGCCTGAATACCTTCCACATCCCCCCACAGATGCTGTATAATCCTACGGGTTTAGCGCTTCCCCCTTGATAATAATAGGTAATAATGTTTTGTCTTTCACATTTTCTCTCCTGTTCACCTCTACTGTCTCTCTTGTGTCCCATCCTGCACAATGCTGAGTCACGAAATGTGACAAGACAATTGGAAACAAACTGCTGAATGGATGGGGGTTGAAACCTATGGCAAGTGACTCCTGAAACTCCAAGTCACTGCCATGGGTTCAACTGTATAGGAGAGTGAATAAATGGAAGAGTGAATAGTAGAGTAAAAATGAGAGATGGATGTAGTCGAGCTGGTGCCTGCCCTTAAACACTTCCTCACCACCAGCGAGGAAGAACTGAACATACATAATAAAGTACAGTGGACCCTCGGTTTTCGTTCACCTCCAAACTTGAACAATTATGTAAGTGTATTTTCGTAAGTGCTTTTGTAAGTGTATTTTTGGGAGTCTGAAATGACTAATCTAATTTACATTTGTCCTTATAGGAACAAATTCGTTCAGTAACGGCATTCTGTTAAGAATTTTCAACCAAAACCGAGGGTCCACTGTATTGTATTAAAAACAAACAGAATGGCTGCAGACTGATCCCACGACATTGATCTGGAGTTTTAAAAACTCGCTTCTCATTAGATTAGGCTCTTTATTTCAACATGATATATTGTTGAGAGATGGGTAACATTTTGGCATGCATTCAGAAAGCCCCTTAGAATGGGTTCAAGTCCAGCCCATTCCGTGTTTTTTTAACACGATACTCTTTATATTTATATATGTTCAGTATTTCCTCAGTAGTGACTCTTATTCACTCTTATTTGCTTTTAACCTTTATTAAGTAAGTTTAATAAATACATTTACACAAATTATCATACATAGTAACATGTGTAAATTACCCACCAGGAGAACCCAAAAAACATCAAAGTGAGTTTATTTCCATTGGGATTACAAGACTCAATATTATTATTATCAAAAAGAAGAGCTAAACCCACTAGAGTCATACAGCACTACACAAGACCCAATAGTTATTACAATCAAAACTAAGCACTAAACCTACTAGGGTCCTACCGTAGAAGCCTAGTTGTGTAATGGAGTAAATACCTGCACAGAATTTCTTTAAAACACACTGGTTGTCTCACACCAAGGCAGCGTGACCCGAAAAAAGAAACACTCGCCATCATTCACACAATCACTGCCTTGCCAGAAATGACTTATTTGTGATGCCTAGTTATACTGAACTGTTGGGGGCACAATTGGCTGGATTCTGGCATAAAAATTGATCACTCTTATGGGGAGAGATTGTGTTAATTCAAATTATATTTCAATAGCTGTATGACCCATGTGGGTTTAGCATTTAGTTTTGATTATAATAATAATAATTTTAATAGAAAAGGTTCTTGTACACAGGATTCCAATAATTTGGTATTATATATATTGTAGTTATAGTATTATAGATGTATAATGTTGACTTGTGGTATTGTGGGAGAACTAGTTGAGAAGTAGTGTGCATGGTGATGCTCTCTAGTTAACAACTGTTGTGTGTGTGTGTGTGTGTGTGTGAGGGTCAGGTCAAGTTGGGTCAGCCAGTCTTTTACAAGACACACTGGAAGCAACACCTACTCTCTTCTGGTCAGGAGCTGCCCCAGGAGGTAAGACTTATAACTGAGGTTTGATGTTGTAACAGCAATGGCCCAGGGTTGTTACAGTGTATCAAAACACTGGGTTAAAGTGACCAGTAAGGAGGTATGGAGTGAGTGTTCCCATATGGGTTGAAAAGTGAGTGGCAGCCATGTTGTGGCAGCAGAGGTCTATGCTAGAAGGTTGTGTATTCTTTGTTAATACACTAATAAGTCATGTATACATTCTGTAAATACTTATCCATTGAATATTTGTATACTAAAGGTTTACCTTAAACTTGAACATAAAAAGAAAAGTAACATAACACCCTGTCTTACATCCTACCTCAATCAAATGAAAAATAAAAATAGAACTTCTATGGATATGGGGCCCTAACAGATATTCAATGTACTGGCTGAACCCCCACCCCAGCCTCATAGGCCCTGCCACTAACACCTCCAGTACCACAGTATACACACAGCTACCACAGCCCAACCCAACAATGTATTTAACCTTGTCTGAAATACTCTGCATAACTCTTGAGCTTTCAATATGCACTCAAGTATCACCTATTTCCGTATAAACAACATATTGTGCTGGAAAAAACTTGTATGATTCTTAACCAATCTCTACCCACAAAAGTGAACTTTTCACATATACATACACAAAAACCAATGCATTTAGTGAGATAACCAAGAAAATAATTCAGCCTCAAAGAAAAATTTAAATAGTATCGGGTCAAGACTTTACTAATCTTAAACGGTCAAATGTAAGTCCTCTACCGAGGTTTTATAATCACACAATTAAGTCAGGTTATTTACGCTTGTCTGTCATATTGCACGTGACTCCGAATGAACTTGTATTCATCAGCATATATAATAATGTACGAGTTATATTATTGTAAGATGAATATCATCTGTCCAATGTTGGAAAAAATCTTAAAGCCTACGAAAACCTTACTGAATGCCAGTGCTTGTTTGCAGTTAGTAACAATGATAAGTACTTGGGGGTGATGGAAAAAGGTGTGTAAATTAGACGCACAAACTTTATTATATATGACAGCTAATCTATGAGAGGCTGTATAAAATATATTTTATAAGGCCTAGTGTAAGCGAACCATTGTATTTAATATAAGGTCTGGTTTTGTAATTAGTGTTTTTTCAGCACTCGTCGACTAAGTATAGCAAGTCCTCATTTTACGAACACGTTGAGAATCTTCTGTTATTGTGTATAATACGTACGTATTATTATACATACATAATACAAAAGGTCCCCAACGTGTTTGTAAGTTGAAGTTTTGGTGTATTATGAATATTATATACAATTCAGGAGGTCCCTAGTGTGTCTGAAAGACAAGGACTTGCTGTACCTCGTTCTGACTACCTGGGGCTACACCACACCATCTCGTGACTGTGAATATTTGCAAGGTTAAGGAACCACTAGGGGCATTCCCTATGAATGGTAATCCATCCATGTCAACTGACGTGAAGGTTTAATCTATACCTGTAACCGTCCCCTTAAGGAAGGTTCCTTGACATTAGTGAAGGGCTCCTGATCTGTGCTCCAATTACCTGAATTAAGTCTGAATGCCTTCTGTAATCCTCCCCCACACACAGGCACTGTATAATCCCAACAAGATTAGTGCTTCCCATAATAATTTGTAACCATCTTGTGAATTTGAAAATACACAATCAATTAACCTTCAAAACAGAATTTAAATACGCGTAACTAATTTTCACTACAGACAATTGTATTTTGGTATTACAGTAATTATTTTTTCTGTATTACTGTAATCAGTTCCTAGGGCTGTACTATATCCATAAAGCTTATACAATGCCAGGGTATGGGAGGTATACCTGGAGAGGGTTTCAGGGGTCAATGTTACTGCTGGCCGCACGTAAACTGATGTATGAACCACAGCCCGGCTGGTCAGGTACTGACTTTAGGTGTCTGTCCAGTGGTTGTTGGAGGCATTTTCTGACATAATTCATTTTTTAGCTAAAATAGCTCCAAGTCCATGAATCTAAAGCTCTACAACAGATGTTTTTGTTGACTCTGTCTTTCTGCTTCATGGAATGAGACACTTGGGAAGCATGTGGGAGTCTTTATTGAGTTAACGTTTTGCCAGCCAGTGGTTTCTTCAGTCCGATATAGAGAAGAATAGTAGTAGATGAGGAGTTTGAGATAATCAGTCCCTCATCTATCACTGTTCTTCTCTGTAATGGACTGAAGAAGCCATTGACTGGCAGTTTCCTAAATAAAGATTCCCAAATATTGTACAAGTCTCATTCTTCAACTTGTGGGTTTTCAAAATAATTTTCATCACTGCCTCATGGGAGTTATCCTTTAAAGAAGAAATAGGCAAAAAGTCACAATGTCAGTAGTGTATTGTATCACTATGTATTATACTTGTGTAGTATATCATAATACCAGCTATATTATAGTTAGGCTCCCTAGCTGGCTGTGACATCACGAGCCCCTCAAGTGAGTCGCCAGCCAGAGGCATCCCTCTCACTCGTCGACAGGCTTAGAACGGAACAGGTAGGCTGGGCTACTTTCCCTCACAGACTCTGTCAATATACTTGTTACCAGCCAGTGTGTGTTTCACTACGACCGTCAGTATCTCCAAGTACCCACCCAACAACAATACCACGACTGGAAGATAACACAACCTGCACATGGGAGAAACTTATGAACATTTCGGTCTGACTAGTACCATTAAGAAGTCGCACTGACACATGAAGGTAAGGGAGCCAGTATATATATATATATATATTGGCTCCCTTACCTTCGTGTGTTAGTGTGACTTGTTAATGGACCAAAACATAAGCTTCTTTCTCAAATATGTGGGTTATCTGTTTATAGCAATCCCTTGTTTTCTCCTTTCAAAATCCTTAGGGAAATCGGTTGAAGTTTATGATTTGACACACCAACTTGCCAAGTGCTGCACCCGACAGTACAAGCAACCACCATTGTGCAGTCTTAGAAAAATTAGACAAGCTTTGCATGTATATGCAGCATCTGTATGTGGTGGTCAATGTAGTTTTGTGTTTAATGTTGAGTCTGAGCTGTGATGTCATATGCAGAACTTTAATACATGAATACATGTATAATAATTGATTATTATTACAATCAAAACTAAATGCTAAACCCACAAGGGTCATACAGCACTACAGGACAGGATGCACTAAAGAATTGTACAAGAGTTGGTCAGTAAGGGTAATGGGGAATGCTAAAGGAAAAATATAATCAAAGTTAGTAATAAAGTTATTGCTGACAAAGTCAAATGGAAAAACTGCTGCAAATCCAACACCATTAGAGGATTAAAACCAGAAGTGTCAACTGCGACGGCATGAGAGTGAGACCAGAAGTGAAAAAAAAGTGAGTGAGAAGCTAGAGTAGGTAAATGAGCCTTCACGCATGGCAGTGGGGAAGAACACACGAATTGTCGGAATTTTCCAGAGAGATAGTCAATGTGGGATGAACATATAAAGAGGCAAAGAAGGGGAGCAAGGGGATAGTAACCCTTTCTCCTGTATAAATTACTGGCTGTATAATGAATTTTTTTATAAAATTTTCTTTTTTGGGTCACCCTGCCTTGGTGGAGCTCCCAGGAGAAATAAAAAGGGACCGTATATCCCCCTCTGCATCTAAGAAGACCCTCGGTGTAGCTTGTAGTGAAGATGTAGCATGGAACCTGTTCCCAACCCAGTCTGTACTGGTAAACCGGCAATCCAGGATAGCAACCTCATATCCACCAATCCACCTCGGCGGACAGTAGAGAGGGTGGTCAGAAGCACACTGCAAGGCATACCCCCTTTGGTCGCCAAGTCCTGGAACCTTAAGATGAACCTGTCGCCTTAAGGACCCCTTAAGCCGCCCTCCGGGACTCCAGAGGGTGGATTAGCAAATCCCTAAGTGATACAGATTCCACGGCAGACACCACCACAGAGGACCTCGATGGAATGGGACGGACAACGACACATTTTCTTTGACCCAGGAGCTGTAATTTCGGAGCAGAGATTACCAAAGGCCTAATGTAGGAAAGGAAGGATGGGGAGGAGGATGGGGTGGGGGTCAGGTTTAATCCAAAGAAGACTAAAAGCTCAAATTCCTTAGATCAAGAGCCTCTTCACCCCAGCAAGGAACCCCTCTTGAAGAAGGCTAATTGGATACATTTGGTAAAAAACTAAGTGAGGAAAAATATCAATAATTTGGCCTTGAGAACATCATAGACAAATCTATAATTCTCGATCATACTCGTGTATAAAATAGATGCATTTGGTAAAAAAATGAAAAAAATATATTTAAAATGTTTGAATATCTGTAATCACCATAACTGCAGATCAACTGGTTCCAGAGTGCCACTACTGCAAGTGCCACAATCCCAAATACAGAGTATCGGAAGTCAGGGACCTAATGTATAATGCCATTTAAAAAATTATGTCAAGTAAGGATCAAAAATATACTTCTAGACTCTTAACATTTCCATTGTCAGTACCAAATTTCTTTTTAGATGTTTTATTTGGACAAAATTCAAATATGAATACAGTACTGTACATGTATTACAACTGTCTGAATACAATATGTACTGTATACAGTACTGTACATGTATTGCAACTGTCTGAATACACTATGTACTGTACATGGAACGTTACACACACACGCACCAACAATCATTTGGCATTCGTAATGGATTACGTACTAATTAAAATTGCGAATATACTATTTTCTAAGATTGTCAATACATGGTGTGGTTGTGTTGTGGGCCAGTATACGTAACTCCTACACCACCTTGAAGGAGGTGCGGTTGTCCTCCTGGACCGGGGGCAGTTTGTGAAAGGGAATGACTGGGTAAAATGGTGCCCGGGTTAAAGTGCTGCATGTTATGCTGGGCAGGGAAGTTGCCAGTCTGAGTATTTGTCTGTACTCCTCCTCCTGATGACACAGGAAGAGATATAAGGTTTGACATGTGGCCTAGAGAGAGGTAGTATGAAGGCACGTGTCCACCCATGGAATGTAGGTTGAGCGGGAGAGGCTGCGGTTGCTCGCCACCTTGACCCCCGCTACCGCCAGTCTGGAGATTAAGAGGCTGTTGCTGCGGTTGTTGAGCTGCCGCTGGGTTAAAAGCGGCTCCAGCATGAGCGTTATTTCCCAAGTGTTGAAGACCAAGAACGCTCAACTGGAGATTAGGGTGAAGTGGCGGCGGTTGCTGACTACCCATGTAACCGCCCATCTGTGTGGTTGGTGCAGCCGACACTGCCACACCTGAAGACGTGGAGGCATCATTAGTCGCGGCATTGCGAGCAACTTGGTTCTCCTGTGGACGTGGGCGTGGACGCGACTGTTTGCTAGCCTTCTTTTTGGTAGCCTGGAGTGCTCCCGAGGCCTCTAAACTCTTGCGCAGGTCAGACAGTTTGCGCTTCACCGTGTTGAAGTCCATAGACTTGAATTCCTCGTGGAATACTTTAAAATATAGCCATGATTTTACCTTGGCATCATAATCTTTGATGACTTTATCTGTAAAAAATAAATTAAAATTAGTTAAAAGATTAATCCTGGTTTTACACATTACAAAAAATACAGTGGACCCTCGGTTTTCGTTCACCTCCAAACTCGAACAATTATGTAAGTGTATTTTTGTAAATGCTTTTGTAAGTGTATTTTTTTGGGGGGGTCTGAAATGACTAATCTAATTTACATTTGTCCTTATGAGAACAAATTCGTTCAGTAACGGCACTCAAACAGCATTCTGGAAAGAATTTTCAACGAAAACCGAGGGTCCTATGTACTTGAATTTTTTTTTAATACACTACAGTACGTCCTCAACTTAGAAACAAGGTGAGAATCTTCTATACCATTATGGTGTTTGTTTTTTGTTTTTTCAACAAGTCGGCCGTCTCCCACCGAGGCAGGGTGACCCAAAAAGAAAGAAAATCCCCAAAAAGAAAATACTTTCATCATCATTCAACACTTTCACCACACTCATACATAATCACTGTCTTTGCAGAGGCGCTCAGATACGACAGCTGAGAATAGTCCCTCCCAGCTGTCACTATCCCAGACCCCTCCTTTAAAGTGCAGGCATTGTACTTCCCATTTCCAGGACTCAAGTCCAACTAAATCAATTAACTGGTTTCCCTGAATCCCTTCACAAAATGTTACCCTGCTCACACTCCAACAGATCGCCATGTCCCAAAAACCATTCGTCTCCATTCACTCCTATCTAACACGCTCACACATGCTTGCTGTATAATATCATTATTATATATTACTATACGTAATACAAAAAGTAAGTTGAAGTCTTCTCATATTATCAATATACACAATTCAGAACATTCCAATATGTTTGAAAGTCAAGGACTTACTGTATTTGTTATTAATGTACAATACATTTCATGGTATACAACTTATTGCAACATATGATTCTCTGCAAATCTGAAAAGCAATAAATGTATATGGGTCACACATCACCTGGAGAATAGGGAAGTATTCAAGTTTGATTGGAGAAAGGGCAGGGTAGCTCCAATGCCTATGATTAAGAGCCCATCATTAAGGCACCCCTTCCCCCTTCCTTTTCTCAGAATGGTTGAAAATCATGAGTATGGTTGCCTTACCATGGACTTGCCTAACATGGGCCAGTAGGCCTGCTGCAGTGCTCCTCCTTTCTTATGTACCAAGGAAATAGTCAGTCACAACACTCACCAGTCTCGGGATCAATGACCTCAGGTTCAGTACCATCAATCTCAACACTGATGGCTTCATGTACAGTACCAGTACCTGTCACAACACTAACCAGTCTCAACACTAATGGCTTCACATACAGTACTAGTCACAACACTTACCAGTCTTGGAATCGATGGCCTCAGGTTCAGTACCAGTCAATAACAACACTAACCAGTCTGAACACTGATGGTTTCAGGTACAGTACCAGTCACAAGACTAACCAGTCTGTACAGTACCAGTCAGTAACACTCACCAGTCTCAGGATCGATGGCTTCAGGTTCGTACTGCTGAAGGAAACTCTTATGAAGTTTAGATATATTGACATCAGGACCTTGATTCTTGTCTGTCTTGATGTAATCACTACCATTGGGCCCAGAGAGCATTTTTAGTATATGGTGCTTGATCAGAGTTACTAACTCGGGGGTTACCTGAAAAATTAAGAGGTATGCTGTGGTAAATGCAACAAAAATCTTGGACAAATACACCAATAAACATGTTGCATACCTGTTGTTCCAACTTAAACAAAATGCATATCTTGTTCCAACTTAAAAAGAAGTTCACAACTTGGAACTTATTTTTCTATACTATTATTCAAATTATTTTTATTATCATTATTATAGTCATGGGGCATCATTAAATCTGTAGGGGTAAGATGGTGCCTATTTTCCTACATAGAACAATAGTACAATAATTAACTTTTACAAGATATGGACCTCATTCCTAAGCAACGATGTCGGTAACTTAAGACATTCATAGACATCCTGTAGCTTGATTGGTAGTGCACTCATCTCGCATACTGAAGTCCAGGGGTCGATCCTCAGTATGGGTGGAAACATTAGGATGCATTTCCTTAAGACACCTGCTGTCCATGTTCACCTAGCAGTAAAATAGGTACCAGGGTGTTAGTCGACTGGTGTGGGTTGCATCCTGAGACAAAACTGACCTAATTTGCCTAAAATACTCTGCATAACAAGGTGCTTTTTATATAGTAGTATGTCAATGATGTCAGCTATGGTCTGCCTAAGTTGTATCATGAACATGTAGAAATAGATGATTAACTTACGAACCCTGGGTATGTTGCTTTAGCTGCAGATACAAAACTACAAATATGGGTGAACCCTAGACATACACAGCACCTCTTTTTGGTCGTCCATATTTTCATTGGCTTTCAATTGAGACACTGTTCATTATGATTGGTGCTTTTACCGTTTTTCTGTCGTTTTTGTACAGCAGTTGCATAAGGGAAGGACAACCGGCGCCATAATTTAAGGTAAGTACAGTGGTACCTCAGTTTTCGTTAATAATTCATTCCAGAATGCTGTTCGAGTGCCATTACCGAATGAATTTGTTCCCATAAGGACAAATGTAAATTAGATTAGTCCGTTTCAGACCCATAAAAATACACTTACAAAAGCACTTACAATAATACATTTACATAATTGTTCGAATTAGGAGCTGTACAAAACCAAGGTACCACTGTATTGAATGTACTGTGTATTTATTTTATCTGTTTATATGCCTAACTGTACTGAGCACTTAACATATTAGTGTAAACACGTTATCTGGTGTTGAGGGCTCCCCTCCCCTCCAATTCTGACTGGCTAATTTTGGAAAAAGATAAATGGTACTTCGGCTTCGAAGATGCTGGATAAATTCATGACCTATTTTAGGAAAAAAGCGTCTTTGATGCCGTAAAATATGGTAATTCTTTATAATCTTCAGTAAGTCCAATTGTTTTTTGTTTTCCTATGAAATGATTAATTAAAGTTTTGAGTTAAGTCTCAAAAGTAATAAATTGTCCTGTACAGTCTCCTCTATTTCCGAACAGGTTTAGTTCCAAGCGGTCATTCGTAAGTCCAACATATGTACGTATACAGTATACGGGAACACAGGAAAAATACATACTGTACACTAGTAAACAAAACGTGTTATAAATGAAATAAATTTTATAATGTTTATAATAAAGTTTGTAAATAATATCAATTTAATAAAACAAATGGTAAAATAACATAAATTTAATAAAACAGACGGTGTTCGTATTATTGAAAGTTTGCAACACGAACGTTCATGTGTAGGGGTGTATCTGTTCAAGAAACGTGAGCAAACCTTTTTGGGTCGATTCCGATGTCTTCCTCGATTGTCTCTCGGGAATAAGATGTTCTGTTCGTGTTTGATACACAGAGTTCTGATTTTCTTATCTGATATCCCATGGATGTTGGCAAAGGCCTTTTTGCACACCTGGAATACAAAAATGACATTATGTAAGGATACAGAGGGATATTATTTACAGTGGTAAAGGTTTACAAATATTACAGCAGCTTAGTTTGAACTAATTCAAAGATTATCCAATTCTCCTCTTACCTGGAGTACAGGGTGTTTCAAAAAGATGAACCCAATTTGAAATTCAACTGTCGTTGAAATTGGATCCAACCTTTTGAAACGCCCTGTACACCTGGAGGGGGTTTCGGGGATCAATGCCCCCGCGGCCCAGTCCATGACCAGGCCTTGTGGTAGATCAAGGCCTGATCAACCACATAAGCTAAACTTTTTTCATAATTTTTAACAACACATCGGCCATTTCCCACCAAGGCAGGGTGGCCCGTAAAAGAAACTTTCATCATCATTCACTCCATCACTGTCTTGCCAGAGGCATGCTTACACTACAGTTATAAAACTGCAACATTAACACCCCTCCTTCAGAGTGCCGGCACTGTACTTCCCATCTCCAGGACTCAAGTCCGGTTTCCCTTCATAGATATTACCCTGCTCACACTCCAACAGCACAAGTCCTAAAAACCGTTTCTTTTTTTTCTATTTTTTTTAACAGCTTTCTTTTCGTTACCAGTTACAAGCAATCATCATATAACAAAAATTAGTACGAGCCATAATTTTTTTTCCAACACAGCGGTTGTCTCCCACCAAGGCAGGGTACTCGAAAAAGAAGAAAACCTTATAAAGCTTTTCTTCCAAGTTTAGTAATGTATACAGGAGAAGGTGGTTACTAGCCTCTTGCTCCCGGCATTTTAGTCACCTCTTACGACATGTATGGCTTTAGAAGGAAGGATTCTTTTCCACTTCCCCATGAAGGAAAGCCATAATTAATACCAGCAATAAACACTGCCATTAAACAGGTCCCAAAAGAGACTAGCCATAAACACAAATGCATTCTATTCTAACCAGGACCTAAGGTGTGACTTTGAAGATTGTAAAAGCACTCTTAAGCAAGACACAAGAAACAAATATTTTGATGTAACTCAATATACACATTCAAAATAAAGAAACGTGCAAGAAATCATGAAAATGCTTGTAAATTCACTATTTTTTCCATAGTGGCTGTTTTACATACTCTGATACATATTACCTGTTTACTGTTAAGTTATATTGCTAAGAAACTTTAAATATAGAATAGCTTGCTTAATAATAACTCACATGCAGACAAACTCAGGAGACTGAGTGATCTATACATATTTCGACTCCCTTCTGGGGAACTCTTCAGCAGATCTGCTGAAAAGCATCCCAAAAGAGGGTCAAAATATATAGATCAATCAATCTCCTGAGTCTGTCTTCATGTGGGTTACTGAGCATTGAGAAGTGTTTATTACACTCAAGGTTATTCACAGATTAGCTCATTGGTAAGTTTAAACTTGAAAAATGTTGATTAAACTGTGTACTTCTTGAAAAAGGTTGATTAAACTGTGTACTTCTTGAAAAAGGTTGATTAAACTGTGTACTTCTTGAAAAAGGTTGATTAAACTGTGTACTTCTTGAAAAAGGTTGATTAAACTGTGTACTTCTTGAAAAAGGTTGATTAAACTGTGTACTTCTTGAAAAAGGTTGCCTAGACTCTCGCACCCAGGTGAGTAACCAAGACAAATCCTTGTTCTTAAAATCCGAATACAGTACAAGAGTTTTCAGACGTAATTTTTTGCCCAACTAGCTAACCACTCGGACATTTCAATAGCGAGTTAATAGTATTGAGGGAAGTGTTAGACGCAATAAAAAATATAATTTTGCGATTAATTTTTTTTTATTTGTCAAGGTCTTGGTGCAACATTTTACAGTCAAGATAAAACTCTTAAATATTGGATTATTGATATAGAAATAAAAAAATATATTCATAAATCAAAAGAATGCAAGAAGAGAAAAAATTACATGGAGGTAATTTCCTCATTGGCTCTGAACAAGTAATGAAGAGAGCTTGGCGTGTTAAAGCAAATAAAATTACAGTGGACCCCCGGAAATCATACTGCTCCCAACTCGAACAATTATGTAAGTGTATTTTTGTAAGTGTATTTTTGGGGGTCTGAAACAGACTAATCCAATTTACATTTGTCCTTATGGGAACAAATTCGTTTGGTAACGGCACTAGAACAGCATTCTGGAACGAATTATGTCCGATTTCCGGGGGTCCACTGTAATTACAAACAGTTCTAGCATAACAGGTTTATCTGAAAAAACAAAAATGGGTGTGGTTTGTGTGCAGTCGTGTTATGATTTCATGAGTCAATAGATTTATCTGTAAATGTTTAAATCGTCATAAACACCAAGTGATAAAAAAGTGAAAGATTGCTTGGCCAAAACATTATACGTACACAAGTACAGAGATATAGAGAGACAGATCCATATTTCATTCTCAGAGGCAGAAGTCTCTCTGACCAAGGCATTCCATTTTCTGTCCAAGCAGATTTAACAATTTAAATGTTAATGGTACTAGAGATCAGCGCCCCCACGGCTCGGTCTCGCACCAGGCTTTGAAAATTGACAAGGACCGCTCTAACACAGGAATGAGAACAACGCATTAAGAAGCAAATGAAAAAGTAAAATATACACTGAACGTAAGCTGAGGTCTGTAAGATTTAAGTCATCTTGCGTGTTTACGAAGCGAGGGTGCCAGCAATCCTGCTGTATCACAAATGTTTAGTGGCCTTCCATCTCAATCGTATGATGGGAGAGTAGTACCCTCCTATATAGTTGCTGTCTACTAATGAAATAACTAAGATTAAAAAATCATAAAACAGTAAGAGGTGGTTCAGATCTTGCATTAATCACCTTCGCACAGAACTGAGGAACATCTCCCTTTTTTTAGGGGAAGGGGCGGAACACTGAAGACATGCAAGAACTAACCTGTTAAGTAAGGACACATGTGCAACTAATGCAACATTTTATTGTGGCAACGTTTCGCTCTCCAGGAGTTTCGTCAAGCTCCTGGAGAGCGAAACGTTGCCACAAAATGTCACTAGTTGCACGCATGTCCTTTTACCTAAGATGTTGTCGGTAATTCTACTAACGTTACCACAAGAACTAACCTGTTACAGGAGATTCTGCATGGGCCACCTTGCACAAGGTGGGAGACAGCATTAAAGATAAAGAAAGTACACAGTAAATTCAGATAAACTGGTGAGGACACTCCAAAGAAATCTTAATGAATATATTTCTGAGAGCTCTTGCAGTTTCCTGCACTTACAAAATGTTTCAAAAAAAAAAAAAAAAAAAAAACTGTAGGATAACATACATGATTATTTTTTTTGAAAGAGACCTAAATAGGGGTTAAAAAAAATACAGAATCTATACAAAGAATTATGCACGAGAGAAAATGGCTAATGAAATGAAAAAAAGCTGTGAATGTGTTATTGTTTGTGTAACGCTGCAACCTGTAAGGACCTGGGTTGCTAAGTCATTAAACTGCAATACAACACAGTACTGCATTCATAAAAAACATCTTTAAGAAATCAAACCTCCATGTATATAATATACGGTATATATATATACTGCAATACAATTAACTTTTAAGTATATACAGTATACAATTCTTAACAGAAACACGAGCCTTTGCACTTTTGTACATAAAAACTTTCTGTAATAACTGCATGCCTTTACCACTTCTTATGTTGTATGTTATGCAGTATAGATGCTCCTCGACTTGTGATATTTTGACTTAACGATGGTGCAAGAGCAATTACTGTGGAGATGAAACTTATTACCCAACATGAAGGTGGTAAGTCCATAACTTATATTTATTTACTTTTCAATACTGGCATTTAGTTATTTACAGTAATTATTTACTTATTCAGTGACTGTAATTTACTTTAGTATATATTTAAGTCCAACTTAAACTGGGTTCATCAGAATGTAACTCCATCATGAGTCAAGGAGCACCTGTATAGCGAAAAATTAAGCATTTATTACTACAGTACAGTGGGCCCTCGCTATTCGAACACTCCAAAACTCACCATCATTCCAGAATGCTGTTCAAGTGCTGTTACCAAACGAATTTATTCCCATAAGGAATGATGTAAATTAGATTAGTCCATTTCAGACCCCCAAAAATACACTTATAAAAGCACTTACAATAATAAACTTACATAAAAGGGTGAGTTTTGGGGTGTTCGAATAGTGAGGGTCCACTGTACTTAAATTAAGAGCTTAGCAATACATACTGCAACAGAAACAATTTTGCTCTGATCTTATAAACTCGTAATTATATATATATGGCTAAAACTTACCTGAATCTCCTTTCCTTTAATACGAATATAGTACTTATAGGAACAAGTTCTCCGTTCAGAAACTGGTTTCCGCTTGCGCTGTATGTCGTGGCGACGAATGAGCCCATACAGGTAAGCATTCTGCTCGTCATAACTGAAAATAAAAAGTTGCAACACTATATGCCTTTGTAGTTTTAAGTTAGGGTTAAATTTGCCTGAAATTCTCTGCATAACCAGGGCTGTGGAGTTGAGTCATGGAGTCGAGTCATGGAGTCTGAGTCGGAAGTAATTCTTGGGTTACTGGAGTCTTGAGTTGGAGTCTGTAAAATGCAATTAAAGGAGTAGGAGTCAGAGGCACTGTAAATAGAGGAGTCGGAGACACTGAAGAAGAGTCGGAGTTGAAGGTTTTATGTGCGGACACCACGGCCCTGTGCTTAACTCTGGGTTTTCAATATGTACTAAAGTATCACCCAGGTACCTACTTACTGCTAGGTGAACAGGGACAGCAGGTGTGAGGAAATGCCCAGTGTTTCTACCCAGCTGGGGACTGAACCATGGACAGTAAGTTTATTGAGGTACAGATATACTAAGTATAATTATCATACATAGCAACGTGTGTAAGTTACTTAGGATAACCCAAAAGTGTCAGTGATTTATTTTCAATAGGATCCTTATTGTAGGAGTTAATAAAGCATGGCTGAGATTGGTCTCGATAATTTATTTTTTTGGTGGCCTCATGGTTACTGCTGCTTTTTGGCTATTTCCTCCTGCTAAAATAGTTGTATTTAGATGTATCAAGCCTTTTTGGAAGCAGTGGGGGACTTCATGTCTCCAGCCATAAGATAAGATTTTGTTTGGATTTTTTTAACCCTGGAGAGTTAGCCAGCCAAGATAACCCAAGAAAGTCAGTGCGTCAAAGACTGTCTGCCTTATTTCCATTGTGGTCGTTCAATCTTGTTCCCCAGAATGCAACCCACTCCAGTCCACTAACACCCAGGTACCTACTTACTGCTAGGTGAACACTGACAGCAGGTGTAAGGTAAAACGTCCAAAGTTTCTGCCCTTGCCGAGGACTGAACCACGGACACTCAGTGTGTAAGGTTATTCAGGTATACACAAATAGCCAGAGATTATCATACAGAGCAGCATATGTGTAGAGAGCCTAGGATAACCCAAAAAAGTCAGTGACTTGTTTCCATAGGTAATAAAGATAAGATTTCTTCGGATTTTTAACCCCGGAGGGTTAGCCACCCAGGATAACCCAAGAAAGTCAGTGCGTCATCGAGGACTGTCTGTCTTATTTCCATTGGGGTCCTTAATCTTGTCCCCCAGGATGCGACCCACACCAGTCGACTAACAACCCAGGTACCTATTTGCTGCTAGGTGAACATGACAACAGGTGTAAGGAAACACGTCGAAATGTTTCCACCCGCCGGGAATCGAACCCGGGCCCTCCGTGTGTGAAGCGAGAGCTCAAGCCACCAGACCACCGGGCCAAGAGTATTGTCAACCAGCCCACAGACTAACCCTCCCTACCCTGGGTTATCCTGGGTGCCTAACCCTCCCTACCCTGGGTTATCCTGGGTGGCTAACCCTCCCTACCCTGGATTATCCTGGGTGGCTAACCCTCCCTACCCTGGGTTATGCTGGGTGGCTAACCCTCCCTTACCCTGGGTTATCCTGGGTGGCTAACCCTCCCTACCCTAGGTTATCCTGGGTGGCTAACCACTCCCTACCCTGGGTTATCCTGGGTGGCTAACCCCTCCCTACCCTGGGTGCTAACCCTTCCTACCCTGAGTGGCTAACCCTTCCTACCCTGAGTGGCTAACCCTTCCTACCCTGAGTGGCTAACCCTTCTTACCCTAGGTGGCTAACCCTCCCTACCCTGGGTTATCCTGGGTGGCTAACCTTCCCTACTCTGGGTTATCCTGGGTGGCTAACCTTCCCTACCCTGGGTTATTTTGGGTGGCTAACACTACCCTGGGTTAGTTTGGGTGGCTAACACTCCCTACCCTGGGTTATCCTGGGTGGCTAATCCTCCCTACCCTAGGTTATCCTGGGTGGCTAATCCTCCCTACCCTGGGTTATCCTGGGTGGCTAATCCTCCCTACCCTGGGTTATCCTGGGTGGCTAATCCTCCCTACCCTGGGTTATCCTGGGTGGCTAATCCTCCCTACCCTGGGTTATCCTGGGTGGCTAATCCTCCCTACCCTGGGTTATCCTGGGTGGCTAATCCCCCCTCCCCTGGGTTACCCGGGGTGGCTAACCCTCCCTACCCTGGGTTATCCTGGGTGGCTAATCCTCCCTACCCTGGGTTATCCTGGGTGGCTAATCCTTCTACCCTGGGTTATCCTGGGTGGCTAATCCTTCTACCCTGGGTTATCCTGGGTGGCTAATCCTTTCTACCCTGGGTTATCCTGGGTGGCTAATCCTTCCTACTCTCGGTTATCCTGGGTGGCTAATCCTTCCTACTCTCGGTTATCCTGGGTGGCTAACCCTCCCTACCCTGGGTTATCCTGGGTGGCTAACCCTCCCTACACTGGGTTATCCTGGGTGGATAACCCTCCCTACACTGGGTTATCCTTGGTGGCTGGCCCTCCCTATCCTGGGTTATCATGGATGGCTAACCCTTCCTACCCTGTGTTATCCTGGGTGACTAACCCTCCCTACCCTGGGTTATCCTGGGTGGCTAGCAATCCCTACCATGGGTGGCTAACCCACCCTACACTGGGTTATCCTGGGTGGCTAACCCTCCCTACTCTGGGTTATCCTTGGTGGCTAACCCTCCCTACACTGGGTTATCCTGGGTGGCTAACCCTCCCTACACTGGGTTATCCTGGGTGGCTAACCCTCCCTACACTGGGTGGCTAACCCTTCCCCTGGGTTAAAAATCCCAACAAATCTTAATTATCAAAATAAAGCACTAAACCTACAAGGGGGATACAGCGCAGAACAAATCTTAATATTAGTCATGAGCGCTAAACCCACACAGCACCTAGGAAACCGTAGGTCGTTTGATCCAATAAAGGGAAGAACACATCCAATTCCTTGAATCAAGAGCCTTCCACTAGCATCCAAAAGTCTCCTCTTTAAATGACATCATCAAAATCACGGGGCAGCGCTAAACCCGTCGGGCTCACACAGAAAACACCGGGGGAAATATTCACTTTAAAGCTTCATACAAGTGTGTATTCTCACGGTAAAAAAGACACTTGTAAATTACCTATTGAGGGAATAGTATCCATTGAATATAGAATTACGATTTTCGTCGGACACTGCCAAAAAGCATTTATTTTTACAATTACAGTCCGGGCCTATAGCGCGAGGGCCTACTAGTTCTCCCTTAGTGTTGACGTAGGCCTGGCCGGCTAGTATTGCTCGTTTCCTCTTTTCCTTTTTCCAGTTCTCTGGGTTCCTCGTCCTTTTCTTCTTTTCCTTTGGTGCTTCTTGTACGGTATTCTGAGCAGGAGGTACAAATGTAGGCTGGGGTACCATGGAGTGGTAGAAGCTGGAAGCCATGTTGATATTTACAAACACTTGCTGTGCGTCCGAATGCACGCTACGGAATTCGTTTCTTTTATTTCATTATCTTCTCTTGTATTTCACGTTAATCGTACCATTTTTAATGTATTTACAAGAACAGGGATATATATAATATAATTACGAAGTTTCCTTCTCATAAATACTCGTTTGTGTACAATAATTTTGCTTCAAAGTCGTTTGAAGGCATCCCAACAGTGTGTAAGATCCGCCCAGCTGGTGATGTCAGAGCAAGCGAGCGCTGTGATTGGTTGGAGGGCTGCGTTCTAGAAAGTCCTTTGTTAGAGGCTGTAGGTCAATACTCGTGTTTCCCTGCTTCCCTCAAACACACACACGCACCTTAAAATAAAAAGGACATATGTAACTTGCGACATAAACACAGCCACGTGCTCGTGTACATGGCGCATTGACTTCATTTTTACCCTCGCCAACCTTATTTCAGAATAGCCTGGCATTGAAATAATATACTTTAAAATACGTAAATTACTCCACTTAACCATTTCAAAACAGCCTGGCATTGTAATAATATACTTAAAAAATACTTCATTTTATTCTCACAATTTTATTAAAAAATAGCCTGGTATTTTACTAATATACTTAAAAAATACATCAATTTGTGGAAAAAAATAAAACTTTTGTTCTGACATTTTATTACGAAATTAAAAACAAATATTTATGGCATACATACTGTCCTAAACTTAGTTTCTTATCTGTATATTACATACCAAAGCATATAATACATTTTATTTTATTACAAAGAGCACATTTACAAATCAATGGACTGAAAGGGATGGTGCATCTATCACTTGTATATGGAAGATGGTCGAAATTAATGTAGTGTGTAAGTCTTCCTTACAATATGAGGCACCTTTAACCCCCTTATCCTGTAATTTTCATGTTAAAAGGCTAAAAATCTGCCAAAAATGCAGTTGTGGCTGTTACCGGTTATATTATAGGCAATATATCTGACTGGGAATATTATATATGTACAGGTTCAGGCTGAGGCCAGCAATTTTGGCAGCCATATACAAAACATAGCAATGCAACATTAATAACTTGTTGCCTCATTTAAACCATTATATACATTACACACATTACAGACAGGCTGTTTTTTCTGGGATGATAAACCTCTTAAAATCCCGACAAAAACTTCATACACCTGCTGCCGTTGTGCTAGAATGATTAGTAATTCTACTAGTTTCAATATTAACTTAAAATAATTAAATTGGAAATAATTTTTTTTGCCATGCATTAGGACGTGGGTGGTAAACAAACGAGCACCAAACCCCTACAAGAATGAAAGTGGGTTTATAGTGGAAGATACTGCACTGACGAAATCACTCATTTTGGCCACCGCTCAAAAAACTGAGCTTGAATACGTAAAGAAAATAATTATCACACGTATACAAAATAAAAAAAATGTACAAAGTGACCTGCAGTAAGCATATACCATATATATACAAAAATATTCTGGGAGGGCTCCTTTGTATGTTTCATAATGTAAGTAGTTAAAAAATTTAATTACAATGTGATGTAAATGGTTTGGACAACTGTGAAGTTGAAGAATTAAGACAGTTGCAAATTTGGGAATCTTTAAAAAAAATTCAGATGTTGCAAAAGTGTCTAATTCTAAAGTAATTGATGAATATAGAGAAAAGTTGTTACTCTGAGAAATATTCAACCATGGCTTAATGATCCTGCCAGTCTTGACGCCAACTCAGGCACAAGGAGCAAAACTCATGTGCACCTCTAACATGCGTTTTTTTTTAACGATTTAGAAATTACAAATGAAAAGTAAAATACAGTAAGTCATCGATTTACAAACACACTGAGAATCTTGTCTTGTGTGTAATATACACAATACAGGTCCCCAACGTGTTCTTAAAGTTAAAAGACTTTGTGTATTATGAATATTATACACGATACAGGAGATTCTCAACGTGTTTGTAAGTAGAGGACTTACTGTACTGTAATTATTTTGACATTAAAACCTGAACATGACTCATGAACTCATAATGACATAATCCCCACGGGTGGGGATAGAACCCGCGATCAGAGAGTCGTAAAACTCCAGACTGACATGTTAGCCACTGTGACCACAAATGCATTTGTGGTCACAGTGGTGCCTATGTTAACCTTCCTATGGTGTATAAATATACCTAGTTGGATCAATCTTATTGTAGCCAGCTGGCCCAGTGGCTAACGTGTCCGTCTGGAGTTTTATGACTCTTTGATCGCGGGTTTTATCCCCACCTGTGGTATGGTCTGAACATGGCTCAATTACATATACTACTTATCACAAGCATTCCTGTTTACTTCAGGTTAGTAATGTGAAATACACATGAGGGACAGGCATACAACATTCATAACATACCAGAATACTATAAAGAAATAATCACAAACAAGTGACACAAGATGCAAAACAACCAGAGGGGAGAGTTGAATGAAAGCTATAGGTTTTTTGTGTTGCAATCAACCTATCTTCCGGAGCTTGCAATGTTGTAGAAATAAGTAGGAAGTCCAGGTAGATTCGTTCAGGGAAATGACTCTAGCCTGGCTAGAGTCGTTCCCCTGTGATTGTATTGCACACCAGAATGAGTCGTCACATCTTAGATCACAGTGATGTGCCTCTTTTCATTGACTTCATGAACAACTGAGTGCACAATATTGTGTATTACTGGCTGAATGAAGGAATTTACAGATTTTAAGCATTATATAGCAATGAATAACTAATGAAAGTGTAATGAACACTTGTCAATGCTCAATAATAATCCATAGGGAGACACCAACTCGGTAAGTCATAACGAGGTTTGCACCAAAGCTGAGTTATTAGTAATTGCTATATGAAATAAGCAAAACAATTGCATCAACCTATATTGAAACTTTTCACAACTAAACATTAATGCCGATAGTGAATGTCTTCAACGTACAACGCTGCTAAAACTAAACTTACATCAGAAAAGATTATCTGGTGTAAAAGCAATACAAGGTAAACTATCTCTGAGTGCACTACAGTCACACACACACATTCCCCGAAAATTTGTAAAGCTGAATTACGCCACTGCACTCCTGTTGTGGAGAAAGACGCTTATGTACAGTTCAGGACGTTTATTAGAGAAAATGTTTTGCCACGAGTGACTTCGGTCCTAATACAGATATAACTAAGACTGAAGGAGACATGTGGTAAAATGTTTCCTCTAATACAAGAGGACCCAGCTTGTACAGCGCCTCTTTCCGGTGTTAAGTGTTTTCGTTGGTTTTCAACTGAGCCGTTGGGCATAGTATTCGGTGCTTTTACTGCTTTTCTGTTTTTGTACAACAGTTGCGTAAGGGAAGGGTGACCCGCACCATATTTTAAGATAAGTACTGTATGTACTGTGTATTTTACTTTATCTATTTTGTATGCCTAGCTGTATTGAGCACTTAATAAATGATAGTGTAAACATGTTATCAGGTGTTTTAGATGCATTCAATAATGACAAAAAAAAAAAAACTTCCACCCACCAGTGATTTTTGCTTACCATATGGGGTCAGGAACCTAAGAGCCATACTAATGGGTTCCTCCTCTAAATGTCCTGAACTATACATAAGTGTTGTTTTCCACATGTTGGTATCACCATACTGCACAGGCCTGGTCATGGACCGGGCCGCAGGGATGTTGACTCCCGAAACATCTTCCAGGTATACTTGTTAACACTCATCGAGCCTGTCTTTAAAAAAATTACCCATTTTAAACATTTGATCCTTATATTGCCTGATACTCACCAATATTCCCTAGCATAAAAAAATAAGAATTATCAGTGCACTGTACATAACATGAAATGCAAGTACTGTACAGTAATTTTTTTGTTTTATCTTACATACGTATGTAGTACTACTAAATGCAGTCAATGTCCATGTAATGTCTGCTAAAACAATGAACATTTAACAATAATGCCCTGCTGACTGGCTTCTCAAATATGGTATGAGGTATTGGTTTAATAAGCACTGGGAAGATTTGCCATCAAGGACCAAACTACATCATGGATCAATGGTGTAGTGAGGAGACTCATTGTTATTTCTAATATCTCCGCCTGGCTGCCATGCGACAAGAATAAGATCTTCACACATTGCCTAGGAGATATAATAATAATAATAAAGTCTTCAGGTTATGAACACACTGGAGACCTTTCATATTGTGTATAATAATATACACAATACATATTATTATAGTGTGTGTATAATATTACACACACTATAATATACACAATATACAAGATTCTCAACGTGTTCGTAAGTCAAGGACTTACTGTAATAATAATAATCCTGTATATACACAAAAGTTGTAAATCATAAAACTTTAAAAGGCCTTCATATATTCTAGCCAATTGACATGTTCAAAATTCTACCTTATACTGCAAACTACCATACAGTACATATATACACATACACAATGTACAGTAAACCCTCTTATGCTGCAACTTCACTTAACGATTTTACACTCCATAAATCTAAAAAAAAAAAATTAATAAGTAACGTGCGAAACATTGATAGAATGTTTTGCAAATGTTGTTGACGCGCTCACCGCACCACAAGTGATGTACCCACCCAGCTTCCAGTTGCACTTTCTATGCAATAGAAAGCTATTTTTATTTGCCAGACATATTTTCCTTACCTAATGCTTTCCAAAATTTATATAACATGTGAATACTTAATTTATATAAAATATTGCATAGAAAGTTTGAAAAGAATATTCGGTGCCTAAATCTTGAGATGTCACAAAAGTTCTGTATATGATGACTGCTTTATCATCCTCGAAGGTTAGCCATCCAGAATCATACTTTATCATACTCTGTAATATAGATGTATCGGATGTGAAAATTTAGATATCCGTGGATGCGAATGTGTATGAGGATGTCTTACTTATTTTGCGGATGCAAGAATTTGTGCGGATGTTCCATGGATTCGGATGCGGATGCATATGTGGATATCTGTTTTCAGTAAAATGCGGATGCGGATGTAAGAAATTGTGCAGATGTTCCGCGGATGCGGATATCCGATACACCAGTATTCTGTAATTACACATTCCAGTGCCTTTAACAGTGATGTCTGCTTTAACTGCTTTCTACAATTGTTGAAAATGTTCAATAATAACCCAGAAAATTAATTGGTCTGTACATTTTGATCACCTTCTGGGATCCTCTTCAGCAGATGAGGATCCCAGAAGGGGATGGAAATATAGAAATCAATCTTTTTGCACTGTGCACCTTGCAATATGCCCTGTGCATCTTGCAACATGCATTGTGCACCTTGCAACATGCACCGTGCACCTTGCAACATGCACCTTGCACCTTGCAATGTGCACCGTTTGGGATATTGGCTGTTTAGAGTGACATTTAAACTGTCGTATCTGTGCACTTCTGGCAAGATAGTGATAGTATGAATAATGGTGAAAATGTTTCTTTTTTGGGTCACCCTGCCTCGGTGGGAGACCTACCAGCGTGTAGAATAAAAAAAAAACTTTTAGGGGTAAATGTAACAAGTCTTCCCACTGGTTATTAATAAATACAATATTACATTTTCACAACCAAGAAAATCTTAAATGATAGGCTTGCACAGTACAGCATTTGTGACGTAACTATGCAAGAAAAATAAACGCTTAGAATTAAAAAAAAAAATTTATGACTTGGAAATGAGCTGCACTGTACATTTTAAACTTGCTAATCCTATTCTATGCCTACACAGGAATAAATAATTTTGGTAAGCTTTCCATTTAACAGACCTCTGCTTAACCGACCAGAAATAAGGACTAAAATCTGCTGGATCAATAGGTTCATAAACAGTGGACAAATTTCTCTGGCTACAGAACCGTTTTTGTTGTGATTGTAACAATAGCAATCTCTTCTCTCTTCTCAACCACTTCTATTTAACTGACTTTGGAAATAAGGCATGTAATCCCCTGGGTCAATAGATCTGGAAACAATGGACAAAGTACTCTGGTCGCAGAACTGTTCGATATTGTTACAATCACAACAAAACAGTGTCTCTTCTACCCAACACCACTGCCATTACTGGCCACCCGCTCCCGTTAGTGTTACGAAGAGTTTACTGTAACAGTATCCGGTAACATGGTGTATACCACAAGGTACAACAGCTCAACAAGAATTGATCTCCACAGTAACCTGTCATAAAAGACAAGCGTGTTTATTTTACAGTCAACTGTATGTTATGTTTTAGAGTAATTATTAAACTTCAACCCAAACACCTTCATACCAAACGTGTTATCCTCAAAGCTCTTTATTTATACTGTTCCTTATGAGTTTTTATCCTCGCATAAGAAAATAAATTAAATCTGCATTAGTCTCGAGCATTTTGTGTGTATTTTAAGCATTACTGTATTATTACGATCAAGGGGAACACTAAACCCACATGGTAAGTAAGAGATTAGGTAGTTCAGTACAAGAAATTCATCCGATTGGTACACAGTAGGTGCAGATTTGGTGCTCCGTGATTTATATCTAATTTAACTGATGCAGTTTTTTACTTACAATAAAAATTTTAAGTGTATAAGACACCTACTTCAACATTTATCAGGATGAAGAACAGACATGGGAAATAGATACGATATGTTTTTTCAAATTAATACCATAAATAGGATTTTCAAGCAATTTTTTGTAAAATTCAATTTAACAGCTGAATTTTTTTTTAAATAACAGGATTAATTCATTGATTTTAGTGGAGTTTAGTAGTATTTAAATAAGGAAAGGATTGATATTAAGGCTATGGAATGAGTTTAGAGAAATGGATAAAATTGGTTATCAGTCAAGGAATGAACACTACTACTCTACGACTTCTTGCTAACTCGTTAAACCTTGCTACCAGTATACCAAAGTTAATTTTGGTATACTGGTACCAAAGGCAACAATAACACAATTTCTTGGGGTGCCCAACCGCTACAAAATACGAATACTGTACAGGTGCGCCTTGACTTAGGATGGCTCAACTTATGATATTTTGACTTTACAATGGTGCAAAAGCAATTACTTTGGAGATGAAATTTGAGATAATTACCCAGCAAGTCCCTAACTTGTATTCATTAATTTTTTAATACTGGTATTTATAGTAATTATTTGTTTATTTACTTTAGTGACAATAGTTATTTACTTATTTAGCTTATATTCATTTTCGACCTACAATATTTTTTACTTATGATGGGTTCGACGGACCGTAACCCCCATTGTAACTTGATGAGCACCTGTACACGAAATAAGATCCTTAGAATGATGAGTATCTTAAATGACATTACACAAATAACCCACACAAAGGGCAGGGAAGTTTACGACGACATTTCAGGTTATTTGTGTATTGTCCAGTCACGGTATTACGCCTTTTTTAAACGACACATAACCGACCATTACAAATCCACTGACTCCTTCAAAGTACTGCGTACAGTACAGTGGACCCCCGGCTAACGAACACCCCGGAAATCGTACAATTATGTAAGTATAATATTGCAAGTGCTTGTGGAAGTGTATTTTTGGGGGTCTGAAATGGACTAACCTACTTGACATTATTTCTTAAGGGAGTAAATTTGTTCGGTAATGGCACTTGAGCAGGCTTCTGAATGAATTTTGTTCGTTAGCCGGGGGTCCACTGTACTTTGATGCAGAGTGCGGAGGTTCGAATCCTGCTATGGACTGAGAATGATTGTAAATAATTTTGCCCATCTTCAAATTGTTGGTCATTCAAAAATCTCTTTCAACGCTAACTGCATGCAGCATTTTGTACACTGCAGAAAAGACAAAGTTGTTCTGTACTGTACAGTAAGTCCTCATTTAACGTCGTTGATAGGTTCTTGGAAACTGACTTTAAGCAAAATGACATAACAAAACCAATTTCACCATAGGCTAATTGATATAAACATCACGGGTGCACAGTGCACCTTTAGCACTCATTGCAAATGGGTTAAATCAAGGAATAAATGTTTGCACAGCAAAAATTGTAAGAAGAGCCACCCACCAGCAGGCAGCTCAAAAACAAACAATAAATATGGCGGGGCGCACTCGCTCGCACACACATCCACTCACATGGGGACAATTTAGACATGCCAATTAACCTAACATGCACATCTTTGGGATGTGGGGAGGAAACCGGAGTACACCAAGTCCTCAACTTATGAACACATTGGGGACCTCCTGAACTGTGTATAATAACGATATATACACAATGATATACACAATACAGAAGATTCTCAATGTGTTTGTAAGTTGAGCATTTACTGTACATTAAAAAAACAGTGATAAGCAGGAGTCCCTGCATTTTCCCCCTCATCAGTGAAAGCTATGACAAAACTATGAAAAAAGAGCAATGAGGATCAACAGTTTGTTCTTAAGAGCTATCACAAAATCTGGTTGAAATTACTATCGGTCTGACAGCTGCCGCCACAAACTGTAAACACCATACGTACATTTAATAGAAAAATATAACCATGCGCATAACACTCGTGACAAAGCCTTGCACATATTTAATCTGAAAGTGTTTCTCTCCATACTTTGGGAAATTAAAATTAGTCGACATGCTATGGCATAAGTAGATCATTTCTCTAAAATTATATAAACTTCGGTAAAAGTATCTATCTGGAGTACCTCTTTTGCACCTAAATTATCTGTACCTTTCGCAAATACAGGGGCTCCCTAACTTACGATATTTCGATTTTATGATAGTGCAAAAGCAATTACTTTGAAGATGAAACTTAAGATAATTACCCAGCATGAAGGCGGTAAGTCCCTAACTTGTATGTATTTACTTTTCAATACTGGTATGTATTTGGTTACAGTAATTATTTATTCAGTGACAGTAATTATTTATTTACTTATTTATTTAGCATATATTCATGACTGACTTACGATATTTTCAACTTATGATGGGTTTGTCGGAATGTAACCCCATTAAAAGTCAAGGAGCGCCTGTACTGTAGAAAAGGATTTGATCGGCTTTTCTTTTACGAGACATGAAACATCAGCTTCTTTACACAATTTCACTATCATGTTCGGAAACCAAAAATGGGACATTATTCAACTATACGAAAACAAGAGAAAATTTTGACCAAACTGAAATCTGTCATATTCTGGGACAAGGAATGATTATAGGACAATCAGACATGACACTGTACATTATCTGATTGTCTTCAGCATAGGAGCTGCGGGGTTACAAAAATATGTTACAAAACCTAGATAAAGTAAGTTAAAATGGGGAGACTGCAAATTGTTCGAAAGGCTGGACTGCCTTGTATAGGAGCCAAAAATGGAACCTTTTCAACATATGAATCTGATATGTATCCTTTTTTAAACGGAATACTGTACAAATGTACTTAAAATGAGCAGTCAATATCAGTGAAATTGTCCATTTGCTTTTGGTGATATAACCGTAGATGCAGAAATTGACTTCATATCTTCAATTGTTTTTAGAAAAGTTATAAAATGTAGTACATGAATAGTATACAATACCAACAAGATGAATTAAGACACATGCAACATATGGGTACCTTCATTTGTAGACGTTTTGCCAAATAAAGATAGTGGACCCTCGCTATTCGAACACTCCAAAACTCACCCTGTTATGTAAGTTTATTATTGTAAGTGCTTTTAGAAGTGTATTTTTCGGGGGCTGAAATGGACTAATCTAATTTACATCATTCCTTATGGGAATAAATTCGTTTGGTAACAGCACTTGAACAGCATTCTGGAATGAAGAATGTTCGAATAGCGAGGGTCCACTGTACTTGGATGTTGCACGCTTGTCTAATTCTTCCTAAAATGATGTATATCAACCTCTCTTACAGCCTCTTCATCTTACCCAACAAAATAGTCAATTACCTGGCTAGTCTAGTTTAAAAAATATAACTACATACGCATGACTAACAATTCCAATAATATTTCGAGCCTAGGATAAGATTATCAAGGATACATAACCCGCACATAGGTGAAAGAAACTTTTGACGACATTTCGGTACGCCTTCTACTATTAGTCACACACTTAGGTATAATGTTTGTCAGGAAACAGGGCAAGTGTTTCCTGACGATGGTCTTAGTCATATGATGACCCACAGCTGGAGCTTTTGGTCATCTGACCGAGGCCTTCCACTGGCTTACCTCTCCACCTCTTTCAAAATCATGGTTATAATTATAAGCATTATTAACACAAAGGTAAGAGAGCCAGTATATACATGAGAGGAGGACAGAGACAGGACAGAGAGATGAGGAAAGAATTAAGTGGAGATAGAAGAAACGCTCATCGTAAGTCTTTTTTTCTATGTGCGGGGTATTTTTAAATTGTTCCAGTCACGGTATTGTGGCTTTTTGTTCATTGTGAATTGGTGCTAATGTTTATTCATAAATCCTCTTACTCTCAGTTTGGTAAGTCTTTAAAATTTAAACAGAAATTATGAGATCACGGACAAGTTTTCAAGCGGATATTAAAAAGGTATAAAATACAGACAGGTTGTTGGTATTTTATACCATTTTAATACTGACTGTCAGACACTGCAACACAATGGTATCTTGGTACAGAACAGAAAACACCTTGGACAACTTCTACAAGTGAGAATGGTTTTATTTGAGAGGGATGTGACCTCTCAAAGATTACATTCTTTCTTCTATTAGTGGCCTCCATCTCACTCCTGACAGTATATACTGTTACTTCGACTTCACATTGTTTGACTATGGAACAATACTCTTCTACAGGCTGAGGAACTGACCACCTCAAAATTACGTCTTCAAGGGTGATGGACTGATTACATCTTCACATCTCTTCTGCTCATACCAACTTTTCTGTACTCGACTGAAGAAGCCTACCGTGTAGGCGAAAAGTTTCGAAATAAAGATACCTGTTGCATATGTGTAATACCTAACAAGTTTTTAAGTCTTCTATGATACTAACTGCCATTTTTGTTCTCCCCTCTGTCCTACTCAATGTCTTATACAGGTGCTCTTCGACTTACGGTGGTTTGGCTTAAAATATTTCAGCTTTATGATTGTGCAAAAGCAATTATACTTTGGAGATGAAACTGAAGATAATTATCAAACATGAAGGCGGCAAGTCTGTAATTTAGTTACAGTAATTATTTATTTACTTATTCAGTGACTGTTATTTACTTATTTAGTATATCATTCATATTTGACTTAGGATGAGTTTGTCGGAACTTAACCCCATCATAAGTCGAGTACCACCTGTCTTACCTAGAAATTTGTGAATCAATGCCCATGTATTTAGGTACAGACAATACCTTGACTAGCAGTGTTAAACATAAATATTGAAAATTTCCAAGATATACTCTATGTAAAAATATGACCTAATTTCATCTCCAGATTAGTACTATATCAGATACTGTTGATGCAGCCTGTACAGTATATTATAAAATACCACCTGGCTTTACAATATGCGAGTGCTTGAAATTATACAAATATGGCTTAAAATATACTTCTATGCCCACAAAATCCTGAGGCACAGCAATTAGAGAGAGCAAAGGTCAAGAAATACATAGCTCTCGTGAGACTTCACTACAGGAGTACACCATTTAACGAACAGTGACACTTTACCTTGTGTTTACATCCCAGACTTACTGAGGTACAACGTCCTTTTAACATTCGCGCACCCTGACAACATCCGCCTGAAGAATTAAACACTTGTACAACATTTGGAATCTTTATTGAGGACACGTTTCATTAGCCAGTGGCTTTTTCGGTCCAGTACAGAGAACCGTGGAAGATGAGAAGTTTGAGGTAATCAGTCCCTCAGCCTGGACTCAATGTGTTCAATCCATCAATTTTGATGGACTGAAAACACTTGGCTGAGGGACTGATTACCCCAAACTACTTTTCATCTTGCACCAATCGTCTCTGTATAGGACTGAAGAAGCCACTGACAGGCGAAACATTTCCACAATGGAGATTCCTGAATGCTGCACAAATATCTCATTCTTCAACTTACAAGTTATCTAAACTCCGAACAACATTCACCTGGAGGACCCAAACACTGGCAGCTGTTCACCGCACACCACACGTTTTTCCACCAAGCCACAGTATGGAACATTTGATTTTTCTGGAAATGTTTGGAGACATTACACAGCAACATGTTAAACTTCCAGATGAAAATAGATTTTGTTTTATATTGTAAAAGCAACATAGATTAGCTGGATGACAGGTTAGGTTAGCCACTGTCGTCAGCAGTATGCTAAGATCACCATCAATGTCATTTACATAATTCTCTCCTTAGAAAGCTATGTGCACCATAATAATGGTCAGGATAGACGAGGTTTCATTCCTACCTGCTGACATGCCACTGCTTCTCACTCGCCCAAACTCCATTACTATTCCCATTAAGATAAAACTTGCACCATGCTCACCTATATTTGATGACTTCATATTAAACCGAATAATTAGTAGTACAATATCTAGTCTGTAACATATATTTAAAGGCCAAATATCTTTCCCACTTGTAATTATCTGAATGTATATAACTAGATTGAAAGATTAATTTGCCTCGATTACCCTCGTCTCCATGGGGAAGTGGGTTAGAATCCTTCTTCCATAAGCCAGGTGTCGTAAGAGGCCACTAAAATGCCGGGAACAATGGGCTAGCAACTCCTCCTCCTGTATAAATTACTAAATGTATAAAGAAAAAACTTTATGAAAGCTTTTCTTCTTTTTTTGGGTCACCCGCCATGGTGGGAGACTGTTGCAACACCAACATTAAGCGAGGTCCACCTGTAGTGTATATACCGGTACTGTACAAAAAAAAAAACAGGCAAATGTAAAAAAAAAAAAAAAAATTCACATACTATTGTCCTCAATACCTAGGTCTATATTTTTGTTATATGTAGTAAATTTACTGAAGCCATGATTAAAGTATTGCAGTGACCTTCAATACAGAAGGCCAGCATATACAGCACCTTCTTTTCAGCATTCCACGTTTTCACTGGCATCAAACTGAGCCGTTCATTGTTCCACATGCCGGTGATTGTTACTGAGAAGTGGAACAATTGAAAGCAAGCGAAAATGTGGAACACCGAAAAGATGTGCTGTATATGCAGGGCCCTCCTGAGGGCGCTGTATATGCAGGGCCCTCCTGAGGGCACTGTATATGCGGGGCCCTCCTGAGGGCACTGTATATGTGGGGCCCTCCTGCACGTCTGAATCACTATGGTCGTGGATTACCCAGGTAGTGCAAAGAATATACATGAGATGTCAGATAAAGATTCTGCATAGTGTCGTATAATCACAATTATGGAATTCAATTTTCAAACAAAGAACTGAAGCCCAACACACGCTACATGTGAAGGAGGGAGAGAGAGAGAGATTGATTCATCACAGATATTTCAATAAGAATAATCAATCTCCAGAACTTAGGATCGCCTTGAATACCGTGCACTCCTAGTCTCGTAACAACAATAATGACAGACTTTCAAAACATCCTGGTCTGGGGAAGCCCATACAAAGTTTCTTCAACTTATGAAATACTGTACTTGTCACTGCAAAAATATGAAAAAAAATAAGTCTTTATACATCTGAATTGGCCACTTTGAATACCGAACAAATGAAACTTATCTGTTCGGATTTGGTGCACTGGTTGGGAGGAAGGAAGAGACACCAGTCAACCATAAAAGAAGTATCTTACCTTTTGTACACAGTCTATTTGCGAGACGAAAAATATGAATATCGGCCTAATAAGGCCAATGATAGAGATAAATGGTATAAAATACTGACACGATGGAAAAATACACATGAATACAGCATAATGCGATCCTTTGTTGACTATGTTTTGCCAATACAGTGGGCTCTCGTATCTGTGATTGGATACAGCCCACTGTGTAGGGGAAATGCAGTCAAAGGGTTGCATCCAGTGTTTGTGTTTGTTTTTCCAAGGCCAATGGTGTTTCACAAAATCCTATTCTTTATTAATTACAAAGGACAAACCAGTATTGTAGTTGTCTGGTGATAGTTGTTTTTGCCACTGTCTTATATACATTTTATACTAAATTTACATTAAGCTTGACTTGGAGAGTACTCTACAAGTTGTATGAATCAGTTGGGCCCCGTAGTCCCCAATGTAAAATAGTGTTAAAATAAGTGGCCACTGACCTTATCTGTACCAGACACATCACAAAAAATTGTCCCAGCTCATTAAGTCCAGCTGCAACCTTAGAATACTATACTCTAACAAGTGCCTGAATACAAAACTTTGATAGCAATAAATTTTATCTACATTGGCATGTACGTTTGGCCTGTGGCTTCACTTTTCTGGCTCGTTAATTGGCTAGGGGAAAGTGCCGCGCTGTTTTTGTCCGATACACGTCGTGTGGGAGAAATGTGAATGTTGGGTGAATAGCTACTGTGTGAAGTGTTAGGTGAAGGGTTGACCATAAGGACATGTTGCACTGGTTTAGGGGCATAGTTACTCTGTAATACATCTGTTGAGGGAATGGCAGTAAGTACTTGTTGTGTGGTGGAAGTTAGATTAGATGATGTAACGTCCTGTGAGGTAGGTAGAGATGATGACGATAAAGACGATGTGGAAAGAGGTGTTGTTTGTGACATCGCTGATGTAGTGTGAATGGGTGAAACTTTTTGATGTTCTGAACTAACTGATGAGAGAGAGGAATTTGTGCACTGATTCTGATATAATGGTTGAGATAATGTATTACAGACATGATAATCAGAAGTGGTAGGCCGAAGAGAGGGTGCAACGTGAGGGAAGTTCTGTGGAGAGAGTTGCGGCATGGAATTTGGCAAGTAGCACTGCTGGGGCTGTGATGACAGTGCCGGGAAGTTCACTTGTCGTGCTGAAGCCAGCGAGTTATTGGGAGCCACTGGGGATGCCACAGACCAGGTATACTGATAAGAGCCAGATACAGCTGGCATACGTGTGTATGGGCAATACTGGTTTCGGTGTTGTGCTGGCACAGGGGACGGGTAGTGGGTGGGGCTGGGGGCCGCCTTGCCTCACTGATACATGGTGTGCTGGTTAAAACTCCCTGGAATGCCCTGCTGCTGTTGCAACATATTTTGTTGGAACTGTTGCTGGTGATTATGCTGAGGTGTGGACATCGGCAGAGGCAACATAGGTCCCAGTGAAACATAATATGGGTTGTGTAAATTAAGTGGCAATGGAGGTGCAGCGGTTGGAGGAGCCGCGGGTCCCGGAGCCTGGTGTGGGGAGGCTTGCATAGATGGTTGACTCTGGTGAGACGTTTGTAAATTGAGAGGCTGTTGTTGCGCCGGTGGTGGTTGCTGCTGTTGTCCTAGGCCAAACAACAAGTTGGGTTGTACCTGTTGAGTCATATACGTGGCTAGGGAATTGTGGAGTGTGGAAGTTGCGCCCATTGCTGCCATTGATGACACTGGGGCAGAGGTTGTTTCTACGCCCAGATTCATCAGGTTGGGCTGTAAAAGGAATTAATGAACATGAGATGTAAAGAAACAAATGAAGTCATGCATTTTAAAATCACACATACTTTTTTTTTTTACACATCAGCCATTTTGCACTGAGGCAGGCTGACCTGAAAAATAACATTCACTACGTTGCCAGAGGCACACAGATAGGTCAGTTTAGATGTCACTCTAAACAGAAAATATCCCAAACCCCTCCTTCAGAGTGTAGGCATTGTACTTACCACCTCCAGGACTCAACTCTAACTGGTTTCCCTGAATCCCTTCACAAAATATTTCCCTGAATCCCTTCACAAAATATTTCCCTGTTCACACTCCAACAGCACATAGTCCCAAAAACCATTCATCTCCACTCCTATTTAACATGTTCACATATACCTGCTGTATGTCCAAGCCCCGTGCACACAAAACCTCCAATACCCCCTCTATCTTTTCCTAGGATGACTTCTATCCCACCTTCCACTACAGATTTATACACCCTCCAAGTCATCACATTTTGCTCCATCCTCTAAATGACCCAACCACTCCTCCTCAGTTTTCTGAATACAGTAATACTTTTAGTAACTCCACACCTCTTAATTTCCACACTATGAATTCTCTGCATAATATTCACACCATACATTGCCCTCCAGCCTTCTCCTCGCTGCAACAATCACCACTCATATTTCACACCCATATAAGAATGTTCGTATCACTACTCTCATACATTTCCTTCTTTGCTTCCATGGGTAACGTTCTTTGTCTCCACAGATACCTTAAAGCAAGCGCCGAAAATAATAAACATGAATGTAATTGAAAAGAGCCGCATTAGCAAGGCACTAAAGAAAGCGCCGTATTACTGAGGTATGCCTCTGGCAAGACATTGATGTAGTGAGTGATGAAAGCAATTCTTCTTTTCTGGGGGGTCACCCTGCCTTGGTGGTAAATGGCTGTTATTTTTTTTTTAAGACGTACTTGGTATCCAGCAGGCGGTGTACTGGCTGGTGGGTGAGCAGTGGTTGTTACGATGGTTCCTGGGGGCGGCATGGCCGTCCTGCTCATGTCAGTGGCTCCACCAGTGTTTGCACTGTGGTTGTTCATGCTATAATCCTGTGGCATTACCTGGTAAAAAAAATGCCAGAAACCAATAAAAAAGAACTGTAATTAACTCTAAGTAAACCCTACTTATACTTTTTGTTTCTATAAAAGGTACGTAGTATAATGAATAAAAACGAATGATAGCATGACTGGAACAATACACAACCCACACATATAAACTTATGACATTTCGGTCCGACTTTGACCAGTAATTATTGGTCCTAGTCAGACCAAAGAGTCGTCATAAGTTTCTCCATGTGGGTTGTCTGTGTATAAAAGATATAGCCTAATACAGTACTGTCTTTAAAAGTGTAGGGGATAGGCTCTTACAGGTCCTTGTAAATTCAACTAAAGCCTGTCAGATGAATAATTTTTTAAATAGACCTAGGCTTACTGGACATTTCAGAGGCCAAACCTCTTTAAAGATTGTTCTAAACTCTTTTTTTAATGTCAATATTAATGGAGTGACATTTAAACTGTCGTATGAGAGCCTCTGCAAAGTGAGGAGAGGCTGTATAGTACATATCTTGTTTTACATGATGGTGGCATTGTTGGTATCTTTTTTTTCTGTCTCATAAACATGCAAGGTTTCAGGTACATCTTGCTACATCTACTTACACTTAGGTCACACTACACTACTTGCATGTGCAAGCATGTATATACACACCCCTCTCGGTTTTCTATTTTCTTACTAGTTCTTGTTCTTGTTTATTTCCTCCTACCTCCATGGGGAAGTGGAACAGAATTCTTCTTCCGTAAGCCATGCATGTCATAAGAGGTGACTGACATGCCAGGAGCAAGGGGCTAGTAACCCCTTCTCCTATATACATTACAAAAGTTATAAAGAGAAAATATCACATTGAATGGAGGGAGGGAGTACAGAAGAAGTGAATGTTTTTCAGATATTTGGGAGTTGTCAGCGGATGGGTTTATGAAGGATGAGGTTAACCATAGAATTAATGAAGGAAAAAAGGTGAGTGGTGCATTGAGGTATCTGTGGAGACAAAAAACATTATCCATGGAGGCAAAGAAGGGAATGTACGAGAGTATAGTGGTACCAACACTCTTATATGGGTGTGAAGCTTGGGTTGTAAATGCTGCAGTGAGGCTGGAGGCAGTGGAAATGTCGTGTCTAAGGGCAATGTGTGGTGTAAATATTATGCAGAGAATTCATAGTGTGGAAATTAGGTGTGGAGTTTACAAAAAGTATAAGTCAGAGGGCTGAAGAGGGGTTGTTGAGGTGGTTTGGTCATTTAGAGAATGGAATAAAGCAGAATGACTTGGAGAGTGTATAACTCTGTAGGGAAAGGAAGGCGGGGTAGGGGTCATCCTCGAAATAGTTGGAGGGAGGGGGTAAAGGAGGTTTTATGGGCAAGGGGCTTGGACTTCCAGCAAGCGTGCATGTGCGTGTTAGATAGGAGTGCATGGAGACAAATGGTTTTGGGACCTGACGAGCTGTTGGAGTGTGAGCAGGGTAATATTTTGTGAAGGGATTCAGGGAAACTGGTTAGCCTGACTTGAGTCCTGGAAATGGGAAGTACAATGCCTGCACTTTAAAGGAGGGGTTTGGGATATTGGCAGTTTGGAGGGACGTCTAACCTGTCGTATCTAAGCGCCTCTGCAAAAACAGTGATTATGTATGAGTGATGGTGAAAGTGTTGAATGATGAAAGTTTTTTCTTTCTTTCTGGGTCACCCTGCCTCGGTAGGAAACGACCGGTTTGTTGAAAGAAAGAATATATACTGCAGAAATGAAATTTGTATTTTTTTTTTGTATCTGTAATGAAATTAGAATCCACCATCAACTAGAATAAGCATATTCAATTTTTTGTGAGGGAAGAAATATTAAAATTAGGGTTATACACCTTAGGGTCATTTAGAGTTAAAGATATAATTTAAACAAATCTGAATTTTTCATTATTTATGGTTAAGAGGGAATTCTCTACTTCAAGATGCTGCCATATTCAAGTAACATAAATGTACATGCATTTTAGGTAAAAGAGCAGAGATGCGACTAATGTGGCATTTTACTGTGGCAATGTTTTGCTCTCCAGGAGCTTTTAACGGCTTGACAAAGCTCCTGGAGAGTGAAACATTGCCACAAAACATCACATTAGTTGCTTCTTGAGTCTTGTAACCTAATATTGTCGCTAATTCTGCCATTATTACTAACACAAATACACAACTAGTTGGAAGCAAAGGGGTGATTTTCATTAATCTGAGCCTACCTACAAAGTATAAAGTTGCCATTCCTACTGTTATTGATGGAACCTGACCCCAGAGTAAAGATTCTGCAGACTGACCGGAAGCAGCGGGGGAGGAGCTGGTGGCTTCGGTTTTGGTGCTTTCTTCTTCTTCTGAATCATAACGCTTTCTATACTGCGTCTTAGGTCTCCGATGTGACGTTTGCACTCGTTGTACTCGAAGCTCTTAAATTCGTCTAAAAATATTTTTCGATACAGCCACTGTTTCACCTTTGGTTTGTATTCTCTATTTGGATCTGTAAGAGAGGACAGTACAGTATTGAATATTCTCCCTTCAGGAAACATTACTGCACTTTAAATACAGTAAGTCTCAACTTACGAACACACTGGGGACCTTCTGTATTGTGTATAATGATAAAATGATATTTTACACAATGATATAAACATTACAGAAAATTCTCAACGCATTTGTAAGTCAAGGAATTACTGTACATATTACCCCTGTGGTTTAGTGCTTCTTTTTTATTATTATAATAATAATAATAATACTGTACATATTCATTTCTTTTTAATAAACCAGACATGCCACTTCAAATACATTCATTTTTTTTTTAACAAACTGGACATGTCACTAAAGTAAGATGACCCACAAAAAACGAAATATATTGATCATTCATTCGTTAGCTATTCTGCCAGAAATGTGCAGACAACACAGTTCGAATGATCCACCAGCATCTGAGTTTTAGCATTCACTTGCCATGGCTTCAATCCTCACCTGTTGTATAATCTATCCTACAAACTGCGACACCTCCACCCATCCTTCAGAGTCCGAGCACTGTATTTCCCACTTCTACCCATCCTTCAGAGTCCGAGCACTGTATTTCCCACTTCTACCCATCCTTCAGAGTCCGAGCACTGTATTTCCCACTTCTACCCATCCTTCAGAGTCCGAGCACTGTATTTCACACTTATACCCATCCTTCAGAGTCCGAGCACTGTATTTCCCACTTCTACCCATCCTTCAGAGTCCGAGGACTGTATTTCCCACCTCCAGCAGCTGCAACACCTCCACCCCTCTTAATCAAAATCTGATACCTCTTTCTACCAGTACATTATTGTAGAGTAATAGTCACGTTGAACAAGATGGCAAGCCGACGTGGGGATGAAAAGTCTCGCAAAACTGCATGAGCCTTTATTACTGCATAAGAACATAAAAGAACACTGCAACAGACCTACTGGCCCATACTTGACAGGTCCTTCTCAAACCCAAACCCACAAGCAAAAATATTTGCCCAACCCATTTTGAATGCTACCCAAGAAGTAAGCTTAGATAACCCTATTAACTCATGTGCAAAGCCACTCAAAGCCACAAGAACATAAAAACATACAATTATCATACATAGAGTAAATTACCTAGGATAACCCAGAAAAATCACTGACATTTCCACTGGGGTTCTCGTAATAGTATCTTAATATTTAAACCTTAGAATTTAAAACGGCTAACTCAACTGTGTGAAAATCTAAGTAATAATCTTAAGACATTAAAAAACATACAGTATTTATCTCTTAAAATGCCAACCATTAGAGGGCGGTGGTTCAAAGGCCTGTGGTTCGTGCTCTTCCAGGTAGGAGCGATGCATCTTGGAGATGTCAACATCTACTTGACCATTCTTCTCCGCCTTGCAAAATACTGTGTAGTCGTGCATCGAAAGTAACTTCAGCATGTGCTTCTTCATCTGTAATACTGTGTCCTCTGGGGTCTTTTTTGACATCTGATTCTTATTTCTGCAGAGAAATTAAATTCATTAGTTTTTTTATAATTATAAAAATCATGGGGTCATGTATAATATTTATTTCTATAAGTACATAATAAAACTTATAAAGACCATAGCTGACATCAATGACATACTATTTAGAAAGTCCCTGGTTATGCAGAGCATGGGGAATATATTATGTGAATAAATATGTACATATTTGAAAAAAATGCCAAGTCCATGTGGATATGTGGGGCAGTGGGCCTCCAGCCGCAATAGCCTGGTTGCTCAGGCTAGCACCAGACGAGCCTGGCCCATGGTCGGGCTCCAGGAGTAGAAAAAATCTTGAAACTAGTCGAAGGTACATCACAGGTAAGGTATGTAGGTATTCCAAATTAGGCTTAAATTAAAATGTGAATTTGTCATTATGGCTAAGAAGGATTTCTCAACTTCAAGTTGAGAAATACAAAGTGAATTTCATTAATTATAGCTAAGCATAAGTTAGTAAATTTGTTACTAAATTAGTTAATAAATTAGTAAATTAGTTGGCAAGTAAATTAGTAAGTTTATTTAGGTACAGATATACCTGAGTACTATTATCAAACATTGTAATGTGTACAATTATCATACATAGTAACATATAATCCCCCAAAAAAAAAAAATAAATGAAAATTACTGTAGGAGTAATATATTCCAGTAACATCAAGTACTATATTATTATAATCGTAACCGAGCGCTAAACCCACAAGGGTAATACGGCACTGCCATACGTACTATACAACTCTGAGGAGTTTTCCTTACAATAGTTATGTTATCGACTACCTTTACAGATGCTATTGTTACTTTTATTATAATTGTAACTAAGAGCTAAACCCACAAGGGTCACATAACACTGGTTACTTTTATTATAGTAATAAAGCTGTCAGTGTAAAACATATCTAAATTTCCTTTAGAAATTAAAAAAATTAAGTTTGATTTAAAATTGTGATAATTTGAGTTTTGTTGGATACACGGAGGTGTTATGATGACTTAACCTAACACATCCTCAGTGCTGTTTTTAAGAACTAAACCCAGAAGGGCCATACAGCCATCATATTATTATTACTTATTATTACTATTATTATTATTACGATTATTTTTATTACCATTATGGTAGAAGCAAATGACCACTACTCGGCAAACTTTCGCCATTAAATATTGTTCGAATCGTATATTAAGGTGGGTTTACAGATGATATATTAAGGTGTTGTGCAAATCATAAAAAAAAGTGTAACTTAAAGTAACGTTACCTAAAATAACTTAACCTAACTTAACCTTTTTCTGTCGTTGCTGACGTATCTCTATTATTATTGCTATTACAAACAGAACTAAGTGCTAAACCCACAAGGGTCATACAGATCTCCATTTACACTGTCAACATCAAGACACGACTCGACATTGAGCATTATTTCAGTCGCGCTGCACAAAATAATTGTACGATTTTTGCTGTCTCCCAAAAATGTGCAGGGGAAATGTTTGCTAATTCCCCGGTGTACACATACAGTGGGTGTTGTACGATGTACACAACTGCCGGAGTTACGTTGAGTCATAGTAATTATTGATATTTTTATTTCGCTTGCATGGAAGCGCTAAACCTGTATTGGGTCAGTTTGGGGGTGTGAGGCAATCAATTTTGATCCAAGGAAGAGCTGAACAGGTGCAGATCCTAGGATGACCAGCCCCTGAGGGGCACCAAGACACGACCCCTGAGGGTTTACCACCCCTTAAAATATCCATTTAATAGGGGTCTGGAAGAAGTGTCCAGGACTCGTCATAAAACCCTCGTATAGGGCCCCCATACTAGGGCACCTGGAGCCCCTGAGGGGCACCAAGACACGACCCCTGAGGGTTTACCACCCCTAAAAACAACATCCATTTAATAGGGGTCTGGAAGACATGTCCAGGACCCGTCATAAAACCCCGAGACAACTACTTTAAGGCCCCCATAGGAGGGTGCCCATGCGGTGAGGGCCCCCAGGTGGCACTTACTTCGCATCAGCATGCTTAAAACACTTCTTCTTGTTGCATCTAGAGCACTCAGTGCCATCCCCTGCAACACCCTCCACTCTCAACCCTGCAAGGTACGCTGTCTGACCGATGATTCTCGGCTTCTTCTTCTCTCCGTTGACCTTCTCCGCGGGTTTCTTGCGCTTCCTGGGCTCCTTCTTGGGCTCCGGAGCCTGCGGCACCGCAGGCATGGGCTGTGGTTGAGGCTGGTGGAAGTGGTAAGGTGCTGGGACTACCATTTGTTGGTACATTCCCCCCGACATGTTCGCCATCTTTGTTGTGACTGAGGTGTGACGTCACAGCTCTCAACCACGTATGGGAACACCCGCCATCTTTGAATGTTGGCAACCACGTGTTGAGTCTACTCGCCTAATTGTGGTTGCAGTGGTCGATTCATAGCTCCTGGATCGTGTGTGTGTGTTACTATGTGTACATGTATGTGTGTGTATTTTGTATTGTGTTGAATGCATGTGTTTGTGTGTGTGTACTCGCCTAATTGTGGTTGCAGGGGTCAATTCATAGCTCCTGGCCCCGCTTCTTCACTGGTCCCTGCTTCATGAGCAGGGACCACTACATCACTTTCCAGACTATTCCACTTCCTGACAACTCTTTGAAGAAATACTTCCTAACATCCCTGTGATTCATCTGAGTTTTCAACTTCCAACTATGACCCCTTGTTGCTGTGTCCCATCTCTGGAACATGCTGTCTCTGTCCACCTTGTCAATTCCTCTCAATATTTTATGTCTTTATCATGTCCCACCTGTCCCTCCTGTCCTCCAGTGTCGTCAGATTGATTTTCCTTAACCTCTCCTAGGAGGACATGCCCCTTAGCTCCGGAACTAGTCTCGTTGCAAACCTTTGCACTTTCTCTAATTTCTTGACGTGCTTGTCCAGGTGTGGGTTCCATACTGGTGCTGCATATCTAGTATGGACTTGATATACACGGTGTACAGTCTTGAACGATTCCTTACTGAGGTATCGAAACTCTATTCTTAGGTTTGTCAGGCGTCCATATGTTGCAGCAGTTATCTGGTTGATGTGCGCTCACTCCAAGATCCTTTTCCTTGAGTGAGGTTTGCAGTCTTTGGCCACCTAGCCTATATTCTGTCTGTGGTCTTCTTTGACCTTCCCCGATCTTCATGACTTTGCACTTGGTGGGGTTAAACTCCAAGAGCCAGTTACTGCACCAGGCCTGCAGCCAGATCCCTTTGTAGTCCTGCTTGATCCTCATCCACTTGAATTCTCCTCATCAGCTGCACATCGTCTGCAAACAGGGATGTTATTCATATATACCAGAAACAGCACCGGTCCTAGGACTGTCCCTTGTGGAACCCCCCTCGTCACAGGAGCCCACCTGACACCTCGTCACGTACCATCACTTGTTTTCTCCCTGACAGGTATTCTCTGATCCATTGCAGTGCCTGTTATACCTGCCTGGTCCTCCAGCTTTTGCACTAATCCCTTCTATGAAACGTGCCGGTTATCGTTTATAGGCTCACTCATTTGATAATCTCCATGACTTTGCATACTGCACATGTCAGTGACACTGGTCTGTGTGTGTGTGTGTGGCGTGACGTCACAGCTCTCAACCACACCCATCTTTGAACCATGTGCTGAGTGTATGTACTCACCTATTTGTGGTTGCAGGGGTCGATTCACAGCTCTTAGCCCCGCCTCTTCACTGGCCGTTACTAGGTCCACTCTGTTCCAAGAGCTTAATCGTACTTCTTCTTAAAGCTATATATGGATCCTGCCTCCATCACTCTAGATTGTTCCACTCCCTGACAACTCTGACTGAAGAAATACTTCCTAACATCCCTGTGACTCAGATGAGTTTTCAACTTCCAGTTGTGACCCCTTGTTGCTGTGTCCCCCTTGTGTCCCCCTTGTTGCTGTGTCCCCCTTGTTGTGTCCCCCTTGTTGCTGTGTCCCCCTTGTTGTGTCCCCCTTGTTGCTGTGTCCCCCTTGTTGTGTCCCCCTTGTTGCTGTGTCCCCCTTGTTGTGTCCCCCTTGTTGCTGTGTCCCCCTTGTTGTGTCCCATCTCTGAAACATTATGTCCCTGTCCACCTTGTTAATTCCTCTCAGTATTTTATATGTTATGTCCCCCCCTGTCCCTCCTGTCTTCCAGTGTCGTCAGGTTGATTTCCCTTAACTTCTCCTCGTAGGACATACCACTTAGCTCCGGGACTAGTCTTGTTGCAAACTTTTGTACTGCTTTCACTTTCTTGACCAGGTGTGGGTTCCATATTGATGTTGCATACTCCAATATGGGCCTGACGTACATGGTGTATAGTGTCGAAATGCTATTCTTAGGTTTCCCAGGCGCCCATATGTCGCAGCAGGTGTGTTAGTTACCCTTTTGTCCTAGGCACATGTCGATTAGACACTAGGCCTGTTGTATGTGTGTGTGTGTGTGTGTGTAACGAAACACTTCGAAATGTTTCGGCCCCGCCGGGAATTGAACCCGGGCCCTCCGTGCGTGAAGCAAGAGCGCTAGCCACCATGCCATCGGGGCGTGTGAGTGTGTGTGTGTGTGTGTGTGTGTGTGTGTGTGTGTGGAATGAATGAAGTCCCTGGTATTGCATCATCTGGTGACCTTGCAAGCGCCCCCAGACATGACCTTGCTAATATAAGGTCACTCCCGAGCTTTCACCTCCACTGAACACAATTCCCCGCACTCGTAAGCTGTTACAATAACTCTCAAAATTCCCAGACCGTGTTACGAACACGAGAGAGAGAGAGAGAGAGAGAGAGAGAGAGAGAGAGAGAGAGAGAGAGAGAGAGAAGAGGAGAGAGAGAGAGCGAGAGATTCTGTTCTGACAGGACGTGAACAAGATGCAATCCTGTGAAACAGAACATTAGAAAGTGACACACAAACAGCTGTGTGGGGACCACGTGTGTTGTTCAAGCCTGACAGCTCACAGCTGATGCCTCACAACACGTGTGAAACACCTCCCCCACACACAGTAGATACCATCCCCCTCTACCCTCCCTCCTAACACATTAACATACACAGGCTGCTGTCTGTCCTACGGAGTTACATTACTGGAAGTCACAAGAGAAATGCCCAATGTATTTCGGGAAAATTTGGCTTTAAAAGCGACCGTCCCATGGCACTGGATGCAAGACAAGCTGGCACTGTCTACCCCTCACCCTTATAACACCTACCACCAGTGCCACAGAGTGCCATGACACCCTAAACACCTATTGTATTGCACTCCCAGGGGGTGAAATGTGCAAGGAGCTTCTTTACAAGGCTCCATAGCCCCTCAAAGTGTAAGTAAACAAAGCGAAATACTGTAAAAAATAAAAGGAGTGCCAGTTGCGGACTTCAAGAGTGTTCAAAACGTTTCGTTGCTGGCTTTGGTTTGTGGAAATAAAAATAAATATCCAACATGCAGTGATTTTTGCAATTTTTTGTTCGTTCGCTCAGTTTGGTGGAGGAATTTATTGTTAAAAAAAAAGGTGTAAATGTTGCCCAGTTTCACGTATAGGGAGCGAAACGTCCATGTAGGCTTGGGGGGAAACGGTGTTAGTGTTTCGGAAAGTGGCGAGAGGTAGCAACAGCCAGTTAAAACAATGGGAAGAAGCGAAATATTATAAAACTAAGGTATCGACGGACTCCCTTGCTTTTGGGAATGTTTCGTGCTGGACTTTCCCTTAAGCTAATATTCGACTCGCTTCATTTCGCTCACTCCTCGTATCAAGCTCAAAATTTTCCACACATTAACAAATTTAGGACAGCATATGTAACAACCAATTGAATATATTATACCCTTTACCCCCCAAAAATCAATTTTAGCCCCTAAAATAATGCATATAAAGTGATGTATGTGTCCATCAAACGAGACAATATGAAACTCGCACGAATTATTGATAAACACTGAGGTACTCGTAATTTAATCGTTTCAGAATTTTTCGGCCCAAATATTAGTGGGATAGTAATGATAATCAGCTGAGTTGGCTTCCGTATTTCTTGCTACAGCTGAACCTTGCTCATTCTCATCAAAATTAGCAATATTAATTGTTTCTACGCAAACATGAACGTTAGCGCTGCTTACAGGTCGCCCCTATATTTGGATTTAAAACCGCTATTGCATAGAGATTTATGGTTCTTGCATGCTCTTTGAGTGGGAAAAAAATACGAGGAATGACGGCAGGGGATTAAATGGAGTGGAATGAGTGAGTTAAGTGTTTGTTATGCGAGTGTTGTGAAGAGTGTGTTGTATGAGCGGGAGTTATGGACCATCTCCATCGATTGATGAGTTGCTCCTCCGCGCCATCCATCCATCAAACTAGTCCCCAGCCTCTACCATCAACTCCCACATCCTCATCCCAGCCAGCTGGCCATAGCCCAAGCAACACAGCCACACAGAAAAAGCAAAATTTCTAAGAATTTTCACTATCCAGGCCACCACAGATCTTCCAAATCTTCGTCATTTTGCCCCTTTGTCTTCCTGATGCATAAATTGTGTATCTTATTACTTCATTATATCTGTAATTACTGGACTCAGGGTAAATTTTAGGAGGTGCAAATGATCCCGTTTTGGGGATGATTTAGGCGGTAATGGAAGGATGTATGGGTGAGCTTGGTATATGAAGGAAAAATGTAATTAATATTGGAGAGGGAGGTTGGTTGGTTATGGCGGAGCGCGGGAAACCTCTCCCGTCTTTGTTTATATGTGATACTGCAGAGGTATCCCTGTATCCCTTAAGTCTAGCTTCTGGTCCCCGTGCCTCTAATTTGAGAGGCATCCATGTATTCCGTGAGGACATCCCCCTTCTATCTCTAATTTGAGAGGTATCCCTATATTCTGTAAGCCATGCCCCTTCTACATCTGAGAGGTATCCCTGTATTCTGTAAGCCCAGCCACTTCTACATCTGAGAGGTATCCCTGTATTCTGTAAGCCCAGCCACTTCTACATCTGAGAGGTATCCCTGTATTATGTAAGCCCAGCCACTTCTACTTCTAATCTGAGAGGTATCCCTGTATCCTGTAAGCCCAGCCACTTCTACCTCTAATCTGAGAGGTATCCCTGTATCCTGTAAGCCCAGCCACTTCTACCTCTAATATGAGAGGTATCCCTGTATTCTGTAAGCCCAGCCACTTCTACCTCTAATCTGAGATGTATATATGTATCCCTTAAGCCTAGCTCCTGTCACCCACTTATCCAAGGGATACCTGCATTCCGTAAGCCCAGTCCCCTGTGCCTCTAATGTGAGGTATTCCATAGGCCCAGCCTCCTCTACCTCTAATCTGAGAGAGTATCCCTGTATTGCGTAAGCCCAGCCCCCTCTTCCTCTGATCTGAGAGGTATCCCATAAGCCTAGACCCCCTATAATCAGATGTATTCCCGTATCTTATAAGCTTAGCCCCCTCTCCATCAGTGATCCTGTGAGAGTATCCATGTATTCCTAAACCCAGCCCCCTCTACCTCTAATCTGAGAGAGGTATCCCTATATCTTACAAGCTTAGCCCTCTCTCCAATGGGACAGAGTCAACAGGACACTGTTGGTGCCAGTGCTCCACAGGGATGTGTACTTGGTCCATTGTTATGGGATGTCTACTACTTCAGTGATCTTCAACTCATCAAAGAATTCCATAAATACGCTGACCACTGCACTCTGACATTTACTTATCCAAGAGAGGATATGCCAGCTGCTGTCGATTACATTATTCACCAGCTTACAGCTATATCAGCCTGGGGAAAACTATGGCAGGTTACAGGTCTTATCTAATACCTGTCGACCGTGAATCATTATTAAATATTATTGTGGATGTCCCGTAGGTCGGTTGGTAGCGCACTCAGCTCTCACATTGAGGTCCGTGGTTCGATCCCCGGTACGGGTGGAAGCATTATGGCGTGTTTTCGTAAGACACCTGCTGTCCCTATTCACCTAGCAGTAAGTAGGTACCTGGGTGTTAGCCGACTGGTGTGGGTCGCATCCTGGGGGACAAGATTGAGGACCCCAATGGAAATAAGACACAGTCCTCGATGACGCACTGACTTTCTTGGGTTATCCTGGGTTCTCTACACATATGCTGCTATGTATGATAATCTATGTAACTGTATTTGTGTATACCTGAATAAACTTACAGGACAGGGCAAGGACCCCAATGGAAATAAGTCTTGACTTTCTTTCGGGTTATCCTAGGTAATTTCCATACGTTAAACTAGATATAATAATTGTACTTGTGTATACATGTGCCAAAATAAACTTCTTGAATTTTCTCATTTTTAATCAAAACTGCAGATAAATTACGTTTTTTTTCGGACTTTTTTTTTTGCTTGGCGCTAAAATATTTTGACTAAAATTTCATTATTTTAGAATCAAAGTACGTAATGGGGTTAAGTCTGAGTGGGTGACCAGTCACTCTTAACTACTAGGGAGACTCCAGTCTAATACAGACATGTCCTATCTCCCAAACAATCAGAAAACAATGTTACGTAAACAATCCATCGGTTTTGTAAAGGATCTCTGCTTGAGATTGTGTACAATTGACTGAATAGAGGTCGAGTTTGTATAACCCTTGACTCGAGTTGTGTACAATTGACTAAATAGAGGTTGAGTTTGTATAACCCTTGACTCGAGTTGTGTACAATTGACTAAATAGAGGTTGAGTTTGTATAACCCTTGACTCGAGTTGTTTACAATTGACTAAATAGAGGTTGAGTTTGTATAACCCTTGACTCGAGTTGTGTACAATTGACTAAATAGAGGTTGAGTTTGTATAACCCTCGACTAGAGTTGTACAAGGCATGAGTCTTGTATTGAAAGAAAGGATTCAGTTATGTTTCAATGACAGAACTGTTGAGGACAATGACCCGAGTCGCTGCACTGCTCACCAGGTAACTGCAAGTACTAAACATGATTAAAAATTGTATTTGATAAGATTTTATTCGGATTTTTAACCCCAGAGGGTTAGCCACCCAGGATAACCCAAGAAAGTCAGTGCGTTATCGAGGACTGTCTTATTTCCATTGGGGTCCTCAATCTTGTCCCCCAGGATGCCACCCACACCAGTCTACTAACACCCAGGTACCTATTTGCTGCTAGGTGAACATGGACAGCAGGTGTAAGGAAATACGTCGAAATGTTTTCACCCCGCCGGGAATCGAACCCGGGCATTCTGTGTGAAGCGAGAGCTTTAGCCACCAGGCCACTTGTACCATCCTAATCAAGTACCAGTGTTGGGGTAGCCAAGTTTTAAGTGTTTTACCAATTCATCCTATATGAGAGGACACAGTGCAGAGGACCTGTAGTTTAGTAATTACATTTGTGGTGGTAGAACGTAGAGAAGTTTCCTAGTTGGTAAGTAAGACACATTGGCAACTTTATTCCGAAACGCTTCGCCTACACAGTAGGCTTCTTCAGTCGAGTACAGAAAGTAGGCAGGAGCAGTAGAGATGTGAAGATGTAATCAGTCTATCACCCTTGAAGACGTAGCTTTGAGGATTAAGGATGCCTAACTGTTGCCTAAGTGTCTTTAAGACTTACCAACCTGTCGGTATTGTATACTATTTTGATATCCAGGTTTCCTAGTTCCTCTTCGAGACACGTTGACAGATTAGGAGGCAGGAACACTAGTCAAGAACGTTGTGGTGTCAAAACTCATAAGAGTAAAGTCGTGTGAAATATATAGATTCCGGAGTCTCTTCAGGTCAAAACTGTTGTTAATATATGTGTCCGAAGTCCTTCCCACCGAGGAAGTTGAGAGTTTAACCATTTAGATTACATGCAGCCGAGGTTGCTGGACTTATAATAGGACGAGCCGGGTTCCCTGGTTTGTGTACATACTGAAGTGCTGTTTACCTGGCCAACGTCTGCTTGATTAACTCTTTTCGAAAGCACTCTAGACGTTTGTTAAAATGGCAGTTAACCTAGTGGTGGGGATTCTTAGTAACACACCCACAGTGTAGTTTACCTGGAGAGGGTTTCGGGGGTCATCGCGGCCCGGTCTGAGACCAGGCTTCGTGGTGGATCAGGGTCTGGTCAACCATGAGACCGCACGCAAACTGACGTACGAACCACAGCCTGGTTGGTCAGGTACTGACTTTAGGTGCCTGTCCAGTGCCTTCTTGAAGACAGCCAGGGGTCTATTGGTAGTGGAGGCAGGATCAATACATAGCTTTAAGAAGAGATACGATAAAACTCTGGGAGGAGGGAGTGGACCTAGTAGCGATCAGCGGAGAGACGGGGCCAGGAGCTGTTACTCGACCCCTTTCAACCACAAATTAGCTAGTATACACACTTGTATGTATATATAATGTCGTGCCGAATAGGTAAAACTTGCGATTGTGGCTTAAATAGCAACGCTCTTCTTGCCGAATAAGGCAAGCTAAAATTTGTGTATGCAATAATTTAGCATAAATAATTTTGAACCTAAAGAAAAAAATATATTTCATTGTTTGTTTATTATTAAATTATTGTAAACTTGTATAAAATATATTTAGCTGGGTTAGGCTAAATTAAATTACGCTTGTTATAATAAGGTTAGGTAAGTTTTCTAAGGTTCTTTTGGTACAAAATCATTAATTTTTATATTAATATAAATGAAAAAATATATCTAAGTGTGTAAGATTTTTTTTATAAAGAATTTAATTTAAATGAGTTCTTGCTAATTGACCAGTTTTACCTATCAGGATGTGTGTGTATACTGTAGTAGCATTTGTCTGAAGAAGGCGTCTGAGGACGAAAATATCTGAATATTTGCGTTATTTCTTACTGTACAGTGTGGGTTATTGTAGTAACTAGTAACTCGGGCACAGGAGGCAGCGGTAAAGCTATCATGCAGTCCTGAGTTGTGTGACGGAGAGTGATTACCTGCAGTGAAGCACTGCCGGCGGGTCCCCCAGGCAGTAATATTGTTCCTGGAGGCTTCAAACAGCTCATTAAAGACGGACTAGGCTCCCTGAAGCCTGGTGGTGGTAATGAAGGAGGAGGCGAAGGCTTTCTAAAGGGATAAGACGCATATTCAACACTGGGAGTGTTCAATGTCTTCACATCTTCCACTTTTTTTTAAAGAATTAAGCTCTTTTGCAACAAGTGGCTTCCTCAGTCCGATACAGAGATGAATGGTGGAAGATGAGGAATTTGAGGTAATCAGTCCCCCCAGTCGGGAGTCTGTGATGGACTGAACATGACTGAGGAAGCCACTGGCTGGCGAAGCGTTTCCACAATACAGATCCCCAAGTGTTGTGTGTCTCATCCACACTGGGTATTTATATTGAATAATTGAAATTCTTCGTTTACACTTCAGGGATGGATAGTGTGCAGTAGCCTGTGTGTATATTGGACACCATTAATGGAGATTTGTGGTTAGTATCAACCCATTGCTCTCACATTTCACACTTGTTAGGTTTAGATTTTGTCACCAAGTGGCTAGTTTATTGTGTACCTCATATCCATCCTGTGGATGGTAGTGGATAGTTTGTGTACCTCATATCCATCCTGTGGATGGTAGTGGATAGTTTATTGTGTACCTCATATCCATCCTGTGGATGGTAGTGGCTAGTTTATGTACCTTATATCCAACCTGTGGATGAGAGTGGCTAGTTTATTGTGTACCTCATATCCGTCCTGTGGAGGGTAGTGGCTAGTTTATTGTGTACCTCATATCCATCCTGTGGATGGTAGTGGCTAGTTTATTGTGTACCTCATATCTATCCTGTGGATGGTAGTGGCTAGTTTATTGTGTACCTCATATCCATCCTGTGGATGGTAGTGGCTAGTTTATTGTGTACCTCATATTCATCCTGTGGATGGTAGTGGCTAGTTTATTGTGTACCTCATATCCATCCTGTGGATGGTAGTGGCTAGTTTATTGTGTACCTCATATTCATCCTGTGGATGGTAGTGGCTAGTTTATTGTGTACCTCATATCCATCCTGTGGATGGTAGTGGCTAGTTTATTGTGTACCTCATATCCATCCTGTGGAAGGTAATGGCTAGTTTGTGCACCTCATATCTATCCAGTGGAGGGTAGCACAAAAGCATATGGCCTAGGAACTAGGCCTCAAAAGGGTTAACAGGAGAACATCTGGTTTTATATCTACAGTTCACTTATCTGTTACAAGCAAATTTAGGAAATTTGCTTAATATATCTGCTATCTTACTTTCATTACTAAGATATCTTGACATGTCACATAGGTTATTATACAGTCTATATATTCCTCAATAAGTGGATAATTAAGCACATAGTGCTCAAGATAGTGATCATAGGGTTGGCCCTAATGGTAATTACAGGAATTTCTGTTATAATAAAAAATAATAATAATAATAATATTTTTATTTCGATGCATGTTACAAGTGTACACTGTTATTGGTAGTTACAAATATAAAACTGTAATGCAAGGAGAGCCACTGTCATGCCATGGCATTAGGGGCAGTTATAATTATAATTATTTTCAGGTCTTTGTGAAGGAGGCCGCCGAGATGACGAGATTTCAGATGCTTCATCTGAAAGAGATGAGTGTGTGTGAAGGATGAAGATGAAACCCAGGATGCACAACTAGTTTTTAAGTGTAGGGTTCTCTCAGGGTATGATAAAGATGTGTAAACAGTGGGAAACGTTGTCTGATTAAAGCTTGTATTAACTGATGTTTTTTACCTGTGTGTATTCACCTATATGTGGTCGCAGGGGTCGATTCACAGCTCCTGCCTCCCGCCTCTTCGCTGGTCACCACTAGGTCCACTCTCCCCCGGCTTCGAGTCTTAGCATGTGTGTGTGTACACGAACACATGCCTGCTTGCGTCTACGTTAAATACTATCGTTCTTAAATTCGTAATATTGTTGTTATTCTCGGGAATGTGAGCCTCATTATTACCTTGAACTACACCTGGAGGACACAATGCAAGTTCACACAGTGTGTGTAGGTGGGTGTGGGGGAGGGAAGGCTATAATTACTTTCGTTACCCCTTAACTTTGACCCGTTCTCTTTAATAATTGAACCTTCTGCGTCCGATGATATATTTACATGACATTGTTTGAACACACACACACCATGAACCATGGGTAAGGACCAGGCATCCAAGAACCCATGAACCGGAACACAGTAATGGAAGGGAAGCTGAAGGTATGGTACACCAGTGCAAATGGAATAACAGATAAGAATGAGGAGTGGCATGAACGAATCATGGAGGCATCCCCAGACATCACAGCACTCACAGAGACAAAGCTTACGGAGATAACACATGCGATATTTCCGACTGACTATCAGATCCTGAGAGAAAAGAGAGCGAGGAGGAACTGCACTGCTGGTCAGAAACCAGTGGAGTTTTGAGATACCTGCTATATACCTGCAGGTATATAGTATATTGGTGAGGTTATACAGAAATTTTAGGAGAGGAATATGTCTTATATACACTGAAAGGTGTGTATATCTCGTGGTGTATGCAGTGTTGTATGACCCTTGTGGGTTCAGTGCTTAGTTTTAACTATAATCTCATGGTATATACACTGAAGCATGTATCTAAGTATTGCGTTCTATGTACTCAAGATGGTGTTGGTTTACAGCTCCTGGGTCTCTTGAAGGTGTTGAACTGCAGCTCCCGAGCCTCTAGAGGCGGTAAAGCTAAATGCTACAGATACTATTACTATTTCTACTACTATTAGAATTACTATTATTATTACTATTACTACTATGACCCCGGTGGGTTTAGCGCTTAGTTTTGATTATAACCATTATTACTATTACAACTACTATTACTATTACAACTACTATTACTATGATTACTATTACTTCCATTACTAATACTATCCTAGTAGTAAAGATTTCTGATACATGGAATCAGCTTTGTCATCCTCCTTTGTACGTATAACCTGCGGACTCCTGTTATTTATGCTTCTTGATATGAAGTCAAGAATTCTATTAGCTTTATTGCGAACACTTACGCACTGTTGTCTTGGTTTTAGATTACTGCTAACCGGAACTCCTAAATCATTTTCGCATTCAGAGTAAGATGTACATTATTTAGTTTATAAGCGTCATGGTTTTTTGTTTTCCAAGGTTTAGAAACTTGCATTTGTCTATATTAAATTACATCTGCCACTTTTCTGACCACTACGTCAGTCTATTCAGATCTTTCCTGAGCGCTCTAGTGTCCTCGTCGGTATTCGACAGCCTATTTTGGTGTTGCCGGCAAATTACTTATGTCACTATTTATTCCCTCATCTATATCGTTTATATAAATTGTAAACAACGGGCCAAACACTGACCCCTGTGGAACACCGCTTGTGATACTTCCCCACTATGATTTTCCCTCGTTTATGTAAATTATCTGTTGCCTATCAACCACGCCTGTACCCAGGAAAAAAAATCTATTCCGTGTGCCTCAACTTTCCTCAATACCTCCCCACGTGGAACTCTTATCAAAAGCCTTACTGAAGTCCATATATATATTGATTCCATCAATTTCCCCACAATGGATGTTAAGCTAATTGGTCTATAGTTCGAAGCTAAGGACCTGTCCCATGCTTTGTAGATAGGTATCACATTTACCATAATCCACTTATCTAGCACTATGCCAGTTTGTAGTGATATGCTGAAAACCTGCACTGTCTGACCCTTCTAGATTTAGCGCTTCTTTTTTATTATAATAAAAATATGCTAGAAAGCCTAGCCAGTGGCTAGGCCTATATAATTTATTTATGGAATTTCTCTAGTATCTTCCTGTGTAAAAAATTGGTCAATAGATTGTACATATTGCCTTGTCACTGTCAGTAAGCTGATCTGAGCAACTTTTGAGTAGGCCTATCTTGTCCCTAAGCTTACTCCTATATACCTGTAAAGAAACCTTTAGGGTTAGTCTTCGAATCCCTTGCAATTTTAGTCTCATAATCTCTTGTTTTTTTCTTATTTCTTTGTTTTTAATTGAATGTTGATTTCTTAAGTGCCTCTCTTCCCTTTTGATTCGTTTGTAAATACCTCGCTTTTGACGTTTTGAGATGCTTTGATATATTGTTTATCCATTTAGTGTCCTTTTTGTTTGATCTAATTCCCCTGTTTGGAACATAAGTAGTCTGGGCAGCAAGAACTATGCTTTGGAAAATGTCATATAGGCAATCATCACCACCTACCTGACCGTCAGGACAATGACGAGCCAGGTCACTCCAGTTCAACCCACCCAGGTAATTTCTCAGTCTTATGATGTATTAAACATGAGTAGTGATCACTTTTGCCAAGCTCACACAAGGACACCAGTGGAAATAAGTCACTTTGACATTTTTTGGGTTATCCTAGACAATTTACACTGATAATTTTATGTGTAACTATTAACTTCAAGATTATTACTTAGCAAGAAGCAAGTCAAAGATATATTTCTACAAGTACTTGATGCAACTTATACAGACCATAGCTGACATCAATAACATACTACTATATAGAAAGCCCATTGCTTTGCAGAGCATTTTGGGCAAATTAGGTCAATTTTGTCCCCAGGATGCGACCCACACCAGTTGACTATCACCCAGGTACCTACTTACTGCTAGGTGAACAGTGACAGTAGGCACCTTAAGGAAATACATCCTAATGTTTCCACCCGTACTGGGGATCGAACCACGGACACTCAACATTGATTCTGTCACAAAGCGCTTTAAAAAAGGGAGTCTTGGATTGTATCAAGTCACTAGACTCAATATTTCCTGTTGGGGGGGGTTGATGGTAGGGGGATTTAGGTGGGGGATAGAAGGGAGAGAGGGGAAGGCTGGTGTGGGAGGAGGGGAGCTAGAGGAAGGGGAGAGGGGGAGAGTCAGTGAACGTGACAGTGTTGAACCAGCAGTGGTGGGGGTGAGACACACTCTCTCACTCTCTCGTAATCTTCCTCACTGCCTCTCAGCCAGTAGTGAGGAATACCCTACCAACACCTGACTGGAATACCACCACCTCCACCATCCCCCCAATAACAGAGTGAGTTACCCCCCCTACCATACGTAGCGTGGTTGGGTGGTGTTGGTTGTTAGTGGTACAATGACCTCGTTACAAAGGGAAATTATGTACCGCAGTTCGACTGCAGTAATTAGGTGCAGGTGTATTCGCGTCCCTGGTAGGTCTGAGAGAGTGTATCCCCGGGTGCTACCAGCCCAGCCTCCTCTACCTCGCTACAGGAACACCGGAAGAAGCTGGTCATGGAATTAGTGAAGTATAACTATTATGTACACTTGTGTGCATGAATTTCTACACATGTGCACTTCTATATGTATACAGTACATGTATGTTTGTGTTTGTATACATATACGTATTTACATATGCAATTTTTTGCATGTATACATGTGCAGATGTATGACACACACACAACTGGAAGCTGAAGACTCAGATGAGTCAAAGGGATGTTAGGAAGCATTTCTTCAGCCACAGAGTAGTCAGGAAGTGGAATAGTCTAGAGAAAGATATAGTGGAGGCAGGAACCATACATAGTTTTAAGACGAGGTATGATAAACCTCATGGATCAGGGAGAGCAGAGACCCAGTAGCAGACAGCGAAGAGGCGGGGCCAGGAGCTGAGTCTCGACCCCTGCAACCACAATTAGGTGAGTAATTGAGTACACACACACACACACACAATTTGTGTATGCAATAATTTGGCAAAAAATCATTCTGAATCTAACGAAAAAAACAAATTTCATTGTTTATTATTAAATTATTGTAAACTTTTATAAAATATATTTAGTTGGGTTAGGCTAAATTAAATTGCGCTTGTTATAAAAAGGTTAGTTAAGTTTTCTAAGGTTCTTTTGGTACAAAATTATTAATTTTTACATTAACATCAATGAAAAAAATATATCTTTAAACGTATAAGAGAAATTTTTAGAAAGGACTTAATTTTAAATGAGTTCATGGTAATTGACCAGTTTTACCTATTCGGCACGATATTATTTTTATTAACATATCGGCCGTTTCCCACCAAGGCAGGGTGGCCCGAAAAAGAAAAACTTTCATCATCATTCACTCCATCACTGTCTTGCCAGAGGCGTGCTTAAACTACAGTTATAAAACTGCAACATTAACACCTCTCCTTCAGAGTGCCGACACTGTACTTCCCATCTCCAGGACTCAAGTCCGGCCTGCCGGTTTCCCTGAATCCCTTCATAAATGTTACCTTGCCTACACTCCAACAGCACGTCAAGTCCTAAAAACCATTTGTCTCCATTCGCTCCTATCTAACACGCTCACCCATGCTTGCTGGAAGTCCAAGCCCCTCGCACACAAAACCTCCTTTACCCCCTCCAACCTTTCCTAGGCCGACCACTACCCCGCCTTCCCTCCACTACAGATTTATACACTCTCGAAGTCATTCTATTTCGTTCCATTCTCTCTACATGTCCGAACCACCTCAACAACCCCTCCTCAGCCCTCTAGATAATAGTTTTGGTAATCCCACACCTCCTCCTAATTTTCAAACTACGAATTCTCTGCATGATATTCACACCACACATTGACCTCAGACATGATATCTCCACTGCCTCCAGCCTTCTCCTTGTTGCAACATTCACCACCCATGCTCCACACCAATATACTAGTCTTGCTATAACTATACTCTCATACATTCCCCTCTTTACTTCCATGGATAACATGATCTCCACAGACACCTCAGTGCACCACTCACCTTCTTCCCCTCATCAGTTCTATGATTCACCTCAACTTCATAGATCCATCTGATGACACATCCACTCCCAAATATCTGAACACATTCACCTCCTCCATACTCATCCACCAACCTCTGCAACTTCTAATATAAAAATATATATATATATATATATATATATATATATATATATATATATATATATATATATATATACACCTGGAGTATACCTGAGAGAGTTCCAGGGGTCAACGCCCTGCGGCCCGGTCTGTGACCAGGCCTCATGTTGGATCAGAGCCTGATCAACCAGGCTGTTACTGCTGGCCGCACGCAGTCCAACGTACGAACCACAGCCTGGCTGGTCAGGTACCGACTTTAGGTGCGTGTCCAGTGCCTGCTTGAAGACAGCCAGGGGTTTGTTGGTAATCCCCCTGATGTATGCTGGGAGGCATTTGAACAGTCTTGGGCCCCTGACACTTACCTGGAGGGTATTCCGGGGATCAACGCCCCCGCGGCCCGGTCCATGACCAGGCCTCCTGGTGGATCAGGGCCTGATCAACGAGGCTGTTACTGCTGGCTGCACGCAGTCCAACGTACGAACCACAGCCCGGCTGATCTGGCACTGACTTAGGTATCTGTCCAGCTCCCTCTTGAAGACAACCAGGGGTCTATTGGCAATTCCCCTTATGGCTGGTGGGAGGCTGTTGAACAGTCTTGGGTCCCAAACACTTATTGTGTTTACTCTTAGTGTACTAATGGCGCACCGTACTTTTCACTGGGGGTATGTTGCATCGCCTGCCAAGTCTCTTGCTTTCGTAGGGAGTGATTTAAGTCGATCGAATAAGCCGTTCTCGAGTTGAGGAAAATCTTCGATGGTGTGAAGAGACTGTGAGCTGACAGGTGGCCGGCTCTACCGTCAAGCCGGACAGTTTTTAAAGGCTTTGCTCGGCTCGGGAAAATTTAAAATGTATAAAAACAAGAGTTTTCACGTTTTTCAATTTTCTATGTGCATTTTCGTGCATGTGTACACGCATACAACACACACATGCACAGGTGTGTGTGTATATATGCACATGTACACACACACACACACACACACATATATATAGATATATACATATGCGCACGTATTTATACACATGTGTAGCATATATCTACACATGTATACATATTTAAAATTTTGACTGTGTAGATACCCAAGTATTGATATGCGTACATACGCACAGAAATACGCACACTTGTATTCATATGGAAGCACACGCGTGAATATAAATTTACACGCACAGGAATGCATACACACACATGTACAGAAGTGTCACCCTCACATAAAAGTATACATGCAAGTATACATAGTTATACACAATGCTGTAAATACCATGACCACCACCTTCCGGTATTCCTTGAGCGTGCGGTGAGGTAGAGGAGGCTGGGCTGGTAGCACCCTGGGGATATACACTCTTAGATCGATCTGGGGGAGGGGAGGGGAATGGAGGGGAGGGAGGAAAAGTTGGGAGGTGATTAGTGAAGGGTCGTTAGAGTTGACGATTGTTTGGACTGGTCGGTTATTGGGGAGTGTGCTTGCCTGGTTGTGGTCACGCGGGGAGGGGGTCGAGTCGCCGCACCTGTGGTGGTTGAAGGGGGAGGGGGTGGGGGAAGGCTAGATAGAGGGATATTTGGTAAGAAATTCCATTATATTTTTTACAATGTCTTCGCCAACTTGGGGTTGTAGGGGGGTCGAGTCACGGCTCCAGGGTCTGCTTCTTCCCATTTTCTTGTTCTTCCTTCATCTTCTCGTGAACCATGTCATACCTATTCTTTCAACTGGGTATGCAGCCTGCCTTAAACTGCTGTGTGTACACTTCTATTTGTGTTTGAAGGGGTCGATTCACTGCTTCTGGCCCCGCCTCTTCGCTAGTCGCTACTAGGTCCACACTCCCTGCTCCATGAGCTTTATCGTACCTCTTCTTAAAGCTATGTATGGATCCTGCCTCCACTACATCACTCTCCAGATTGTTCCACTTCCTGACAACTCTGTGACTGAAGAAATACTTCCTAACATCCTTGTAACTCATCTGAGTCTTCAATTTCCTGTTGTGTCCCCTTATTGCCGTGTCCCTCTGTTGTCGTGTCCCCCTGTTGTTGTGTCCCGCTTGTTGCTTGCTGCTGTGTCCCATCTCTGAAACATTCTGTTCCTATCCACCTTGTCAATTCCTCTCAGTATTTTTATATGTCAAACAGGAATAAATAAAGGGGATGTAAATAGAGTGCTGAAAATATCCAGCCAAGACAGGACACGCAGCAATGGTTTCAAGTTGGAAAAATTCAGATTCAGGAAGGATATAGGAAAGCATTGGTTTGGTAATAGAGTTGTGGATGAGTGGAACAAACTCCCGAGTACAGTTATAGAGGCTAAAACGTTGTGTAGTTTTAAAAATAGGTTAGATAAATACATGAGTGGGTGTGAGTTGGACCTGACTAGCTTGTGCTAGTAGGTTTGATGCCGTGCGCCTTCCTTAAGTGGATGTGACCTGGACCTGACTAGGTTGGGTCAGTGGCATAAGCCGGTAGGCGACTTGGACCTGCCTCGCATGGGCCAGTAGGCCTGCTGCAGTGTTCTTTCTTATGTTCTTATATTCTCCCTGTCCTCTAGTGTCGTCAGGTTGAGTTTCCTTAACTTCTCCTCGTAGGACATGCCCCATAGTTCTGGGACTAGCCTTGTTGCAAACCTTTGCACTATCTAATATCTTGACGTGCTTGACCACGTGTGGGTTCCATACTAGTGCTGCATACTCTAATATGCGCCTGACGTACACGGTGTACAGTGTCTTGAATAACTCCTTACTTAAGTGTCGAAACGCTATTCTTAGGTTTGCCAGGCGCCCATATGCTGCAGCAGTTATCTGGTTGATGTGCGTCTCAGGAGATGTGCTCGGTATGATGCTCACCCCAAGATTCTTTTTCTCGAGTGAGGTTTGCAGTCTTTGGCCCAGCGGTCTTCTTTGCCCTTCCCCGATCTTCATGACTTTGCACTTGGTGGGATTAAACTCCAAGAGCCAGTTACTGCACCAGGCTTGCAGCCTGTCTAGATCCCTTTGTAGTCCTGCTTGATTCTCATCCACTTGAATTGTCATTAACTTCACATCGTCTGCAAACAGGGATACTTCTGAGTGTATCCCTTCCGTCATGTCATTCACATATACCAGAAATAGCACTGGTCCTAGGACTGACCCTTGTGGAACCCCGCTCGTCACAGGCGCCCACTCTGACACCTCGTAACGTACCATCACTCGTTGTTTTCTTCCTGACAGGTATTCTCTGATCCATTGCAGTGCCTTCCCTCTTATCCCTGCCTGGTCCTCCAGCTTTTGCACTAATCTCTTGTGTGGAACTGTGTCGAAAGCATTCTTGCATTGTGTGTGTGTGTTTGTGTGTTGTGTGAGTGTATGCGTGTGTATGCGCGCGCGTGTACACTCACCTATTTGTAGTTACAGGGGTCGAGTCATAGCTCCTGGCCCCGCCTCCTCACTGATTGCTACTAGGTCCTATCTCTCCCTGCTCCATGAGCTTTATCAAACCTCGTCTTAAAACTATGTATGGTTCCTGCCTCCACTACGTCACTTTCTAGGCTATTCCACTTCCCGACCACTCTGACTAAATAAATACTTCCTAACATCCCTTTGACTCATCTGAGTCTTCAACTTCCAATTGTGACCCCTTGTTTCTGTGTTCCATCTCTGGAACATCCTGTCTCTGTCCACCTTGTCATTTCCTCGCAGTATTTTGTATCTATGTGTGTGTGTGTAAGTCCCCAGAGAATGCCTCTCCTACACACTGATGTACCCAGAATCTTTGTGTGTATTGAGAGAGCTTTAGAAGAATATCCCAGAAGCTCTCTTAATATCCTCGTTATCCACTATGTCTAGCCTTTAGTGGCCACGTTATGCACTGTGAGATGTTATACACTGTGTGGTGACGTTATACACTGTGTGGTGACGTTATACACTGTGTGGTGACGTTATACACTGTGTGGTGACGTTATACACTGTGTGACGTTATACACTGTGTGGTGACGTTATACACTGTGTGGTGACGTTATACACTGTGTGGTGACGTTATACACTGTGTGGTGACGTTATACACTGTGTGGTGACGTTATACACTGTGTGGTGACGTTATACACTGTGTGGTGACGTTATACACTGTGTGGTGACGTTATACACTGTGTGGTGACGTTATACACTGTGTGGTGACGTTATACACTGTGTGGTGACGTTATACACTGTGTGGTGACGTTATACACTGTGTGGTGACGTTATACACTGTGTGGTGACGTTATACACTGTGTGGTGACGTTATACACTGTGTGGTGATGTTATATACTGTGTGGTGTTATACACTGTGTGATATACACAGTGTGATGTTATTCATCACTAAGCTTTAAGCTTAATAAAGCTTCTCGTGTTTTTTTGCATAGTGTTAGATGGACACGGGGAACATCGAGGAGTGATCTGTGTCTTGTGTTATGGTCATGTGTCCTGTTAAGGTTGGTAAGAAGTTTGAGTCTATAAAACTGGGTACGCTAAAGGTCTACCCAGGTGACAGCTTATCTCACACGCCTCTCTCAGCTCTCAGCTTGTTAAAGCTTTTCAAGCTAACTATACACTGGCCTGTGTATATATATACCAAGAGGTGTATAGCATCTGGTGGGGGGTGGAGGGGGGTGCAGCTGGTAGTTCTGCCTGGATTATCGATTACTTGTGACATGATAGACTTAGGAACCACACCCTGTATGTGTACACCAGGGTGTTGTATACCCTGTGTACACTCACCAGGGGGTGTTGTTCACACTGTGTACACTATGGTTTGTACACCCTGTGTACACTCACCAGGGTGATGTACACACCCATGTGTACTTTCACCATGAGAGAGGGGAGCCATGATAACGACATAAAATACTGAGAGGAATTGACAAGGTGGATAGGGACAGAATGTTTCAGAGATGTGACACAGCACCAAGGGGACACAGCACCAAGGGGACACAGCAGCACCAAGGGGACACAGCAAGAAGAGGTCACAGGAACAAAGGGACACAGCAACAAGGGGACACAGCAACAGGGAGACACAGCAACAGGGAGACACAGAAACGAGGGGTCACAAGAACAAGGGGTCACAGGAACAAGGTCACAGGAACAAGGGGACACAGGAACAAGGGGACACAGGAACAAGGGGACACAGGAACAAGGGGACACAGGAACAAGGGGACACAGGAACAAGGGGACACAGGAACAAGGGGACACAGGAACAAGGGGACACAGGAACAAGGGGACACAGGAACAAGGGGACACAGGAACAAGGGGACACAGGAACAAGGGACACAGGAACAAGGGGCCACAGGAACAAGGGGCCACAGGAACAAGGGGCCACAGGAACGGGGACACAGGAACGGGGAGGGACACAGGAACAAGGGGACACAGGAACAAGGGGACACAGGAACAAGGGGACACAGGAACAAGGGGACACAGGAACAAGGGGACACAGGAACAAGGGGACACAGGAACAAGGGGCCACAGGAACAAGGGGACACAGCAACAAGGGGACACAGCAACAAGGGGACACAGCAACAAGGGGACACAGGAACAAGGGGACACAGGAACAAGGGGACACAGGAACAAGGGGACACAGGAACAAGGGGACACAGGAACAAGGGGCCACAGGAACAAGGGGCCACAGGAACAAGGGGACACAGGAACGGGGGGACACAGGAACGGGGGGACACAGGAACAAGGGGACACAGGAACAAGGGGACACAGGAACAAGGGGACACAGGAACAAGGGGACACAGGAACAAGGGGACACAGGAACAAGGGGACACAGGAACAAGGGGACACAGGAACAAGGGGACACAGGAACAAGGGGACACAGGAACAAGGGGACACAGGAACAAGGGGACACAGGAACAAGGGGACACAGGAACAAGGGGACACAGGAACAAGGGGACACAGGAACAAGGGGACACAGGAACAAGGGGACACAGGAACAAGGGGACACAGGAACAAGGGGACACAGGAACGGGGACACAGGAACAAGGGGACACAGGAACAAGGGGACACAGGAACAAGGGGACACAGCAACAAGGGGACACAGCAACAAGGGGACACAGCAACAAGGGGACACAGCAACAAGGGGACACAGGAACAAGGGGACACAGCAACAAGGGGACACAGGAACAAGGGGACACAGGAACAAGGGGACACAGGAACAAGGGCCACAGGAACAAGGGGCCACAGGAACAAGGGGACACAGGAACGGGGACACAGGAACAAGGGGACACAGGAACAAGGGGACACAGGAACAAGGGGACACAGGAACAAGGGGACACAGGAACAAGGGGACACAGGAACAAGGGGACACAGGAACAAGGGGACACAGGAACAAGGGGACACAGGAACAAGGGGACACAGGAACAAGGGGACACAGGAACAAGGGGACACAGGAACAAGGGGACACAGGAACAAGGGGACACAGAAACAAGGGGACACAGGAACAAGGGGACACAGGAACAAGGGGACACAGGAACAAGGGGACACAGGAACAAGGGGACACAGGAACAAGGGGCCACAGGAACAAGGGGCCACAGGAACGGGGGGACACAGGAACAAGGGGACACAGGAACAAGGGGACACAGGAACAAGGGGACACAGCAACAAGGGGACACAGCAACAAGGGGACACAGCAACAAGGGGACACAGCAACAAGGGGACACAGCAACAAGGGGACACCTTCTCCAGCACCTCCTCTACCTCCTCTACCTCCTCCACCACCTCCTCCACCACCTCCTCCACCACCTCCTCCACCACCTCCTCTACCTCCTTCAGCACCTCCACCTCCAGCACCTCCTCCACCTCCTCCAGCACCTCCTCCACCTCCTCTTCCAGCACCTCCAGCACCTCCTCTTCCAGCACCTCCAGCACCTCCTCTTCCAGCACCACCACCTCCACCACCACCTCCACCTCCTCCACCACCTCCTTCATGACCTTCATAGACACACAACAGGAAACCACAAACGTATTTTTTGCAAGAAAGACATTGTCTTGGGAGGTGTTGCAGGTGTTGGAATTAATGTTGTGGTGTGTAGGAAGCTGTGGCAGGTGTTAGAATCAACACCATCTTGTTAGAAAGCTCTAACATTTGTTAGAACTAACACAGTTTTGTTAGAAATGTCTAGCAAGTGTTAGAACTAAGACTATCTTGTTAGAAAGGTCTAGAAGGTGTTAGAACTAAGACCATCTTGTTAGAAAGGTCTAGCAGGTGTTAGAACTAAGACCATCTTGTTAGAAAGGTCTAGAAGGTGTTAGAACTAAGACCATCTTGTTAGAAAGGTCTAGCAGGTGTTAGAACTAAGACCATCTTGTTAGAAAGGTCTAGCAGGTGTTAGAACTAATACCATCTTGTTAGAAAGGTCTAGCAGGTGTTAGAACTAAGACCATATTGTTAGAAAGGTCTAGCAGGTGTTAGAACTAAGACCATCTTGTTAGAAAGGTCTAGCAGGTGTTAGAACTAACACCTGCTCTTCTATGAACAGTAAACATTATAAATATCCCTAAGAATATTTATGGTGTGTATAAGGTATATATACTTGCTGCCCCGGAATGTATATAAATATACATCTTACTAGTGGATAGCTGTTCAGTATATGTGTGGGGTGTTGTAGGTAGGTTACTGATTCACCAAGATTTTTGTCATATATCCGAAGTTATGGTCGTTCTTATTAATTCCAATATACACTGTAAGCTATCCGTGGTTATATTATATACACTGTAATCTGTCAGAGGTCACTGTATACACTGTACCCATCAGAGGTCACTGTATACACTGTACCCATCAGAGGTCACTGTATACAAGTTTATATATATTATATATATATATATTCACAGTCGTGATAGTCGTGAAAGCTTAAAAACCACGACACTACGTTCAAGAGCTTCATAAGAAACCTTAAAGTAAGCTTAAGACATGACCGTGAGCTTCTAAACAAGCTTTGTGTAAAGCTTTATCAAGTCCCCTCACTCCCTTTTTTTTTCCCTCTCCCCCCAGTTTTTGCACATCCCCCTCCATCCTTTTCCCACACCCCTTGCAACGAGCCATTGCAGAGTTCTATATGTTGCAAAATGTTGCTGGTGTGATGGAATTTGGATCAGGAGGGGAATCCAGTGTTATTTTTTTTAAATGATTTCAACACGCGTAAGGGACGGTGTGGATTGTCATTTGTGTGTGTATCTATCTATCTATCTATCTATCTATCTATCTATCTATCTATCTATCTATCTATCTATCTATCTCTCTATCTCTATCTCTCTCTCTCTCTCTCTCTCTCTCTCTCTCTCTCTCTTCTCTCTCTCTTCTCTCTCTCTTCTCTCTTCTCTCTCTCTTCTATCTATCTATCTATCTATCTATCTATCTATCTATCTATCTATCTATCTATCTATCTATCTTCTATCTCTATCCTATCTCATCTCTATCCTATCTATCCCATCTATCTCTATCTATCTTCTATCTATCTCTCTATCATCTATCTATCTATCTCTATCTCTATTCTTCTCTCTATCTTCTATCTTCTATCTCTATCTCTATCTCTATCTCTATCTCTATCTCTCTCTCTCTATATCTCTCTATCTCTATATCTCTCTATCTCTCTATCTCTCTATCTCTCTATCTCTCTATCTCTCTATCTCTCTATCTCTCTATCTCTCTATCTCTCTATTTTCTATCTCTATCTCTATCTCTCTCTCTATCTCTCTACTCTATCTCTATCTCTCTATCTCTCTACTCTCTATCTCTATCTCTCTATCTACTCTATCTACTCATCTCTATCTCTCTCTCTCTCTCTTCTCTCTCTCTCCTCTCTCTCTCTCTATATTTTATTATATATATATATTTATTTTATATATATATATATATATATATATATATATATTATATCTCGTAACCAGTTAAGGGCATTGCAATCCCAGGTCATTACGGGTCACCCTAAGTTATTAGCGCAGTTTTTAGGGACAAACTGAATGACCTGTACTCTTGTAAATGGTCCACGTTGGACCGAAACGTCATGTTTCGCTCTCTTATGTGTGGGTTATGTGTATGTTGTTCCAGTCACGGTACTGTGGCTTGCTGTTCTTTGGGAAGGACCTGAAGAGGCTGGAACATGTGATCTGGATGGCCATGACGACCTTCGTGTCCTCACAAGGTGTTTAATTCTGCCTGGACTAACCTTCTTGTGGTGTGCAGCGGCACCCTCTTTTCCAAGTGAATATGACGCACTTCTGAGAGCTATCTTTAGCAAGGCACTGAATCTCTCACTGGAAGATCAGTGACATCAAACACTTGCAGTGCCACAGGGATGCGCAAGGCAACGCAGGTGGAATTACCTGCGTTGCCGTCCTGGTGTGTTGCATCCGGCGAACTGGTTAAGGTGATTGTGTCTGAACGCTTGAGAGGTGCTGTAAGAGTCCACGATCCTGAACAAGCTCATGGAAGCAGCGAGATAGCCTTGCAGACTCTTCAAGCAGACCAGCTCCTTCCAGAGATTGCAAATAGTACCACTGGAACGAGCCTATCGTAAGGGAAATCGCCCACACAGTGCTCAGCAATGCCTCAGGAAAGGAGAAAGCTCGTCTCCTAGTGGTGAGTGCACAGCATTCAGATGATTTTCTTTTATCTGTTCGTAATTCCTCCCTGGGCACTCGACTCGACCCACAGGCTATTCGGATTGGTGTTGCTCTTGGCCTAGCCGCCCCCATTCTCACCCAACATAGGTGCATTTGTGGCAAGGCGTCAGCTGATCAATTTGGACGACATGGTCTCTGTCGTACATCAGAAGGGAAGCATGCCAGACATGAGGAAGTCAGCGACATCATCAAGTCTGACGGAAGTCAAAAGCGTCCAGATGGAGTCACTATGCTACCCTGGACGGATGGTAAGCGGATTGGCTGGGACTACACCTGTGCCACCACTTTGGCAGACACCTACTTGCCATACTCTGAAGCTGAAGAGGGGTGGAGCCACCAGTTTCAGGGAGACCCTGAAGATCAACAAAGACAGAGACCTATCACCTTGCTGTAACTTCATCCCAGTAGGGTCGGAGACCCTTGAACCATGGGGAAAGTGTGCCCTAAAATTCCCCAAAGAGTTAGGTGAAAAACTAATCACAGAAACCAAAGATCCCGGAGCGGCCAGCTTCCTCTTTCAGACTCATTGTTGCGATCCAGAGGGGTAATGCCTGCAGCATCCTGTGCACACGACCGGCCATAAAGGACCTGGATGAATTATTAGAGATGTTGGCTCTCAGATGTCAATTACATTGTGGTAATCGTAATAAGTGTATAGGCCTAGGAGATGAGCCTACAAAAATTCCTGAGAGGCTTAAGAGGGCGTTACAGTTATTAAGTATTAATAAAGGCCTCTGGACTCTCCTTTTAAAGTCACTCGCAGTTAAAATAGAAATTACTCTGTAAAAATACTCCACTAATTGTACATTGAAATTCCAGCCAGAGGCGAGTGTATAAAACTTGACTTCAGTGTAAGGCTGCGTTTTAATGTTTTTATCAACATTTTTGTGGTGTGTGTGTGTAGTGAGTGTGTGTAGTGTGAGTGTGTGTGTGTGTAGTGTGTGTGTGTGTAGTGTGTGTGTGTGTGTGTGTGTGTGTGTGTGTAGTGTGTGTGTGTGTGTGTGTGTAGTGTGTGTGTGTGTGTAGTGTGTGTGTGTAGTGTGTGTGTGTGTAGTGGTGTGTGTGTGTAGTGTGTGTGTGTGTGTGTAGTGTGTGTGTGTGTGTGTGTGTGTGTGTGTAGTGTGTGTGTGTGTAGTGTGTGTGTGTGTGTAGTGTGTGTGTAGTGTGAGTGTGTGTGTGTGTGTGTGTGTAGTGTGTGTGTGTGTGAGTGTGTGTGTGTGTGTGTGTGTGTGTGTGTGTGTAGTGTGTGTGTGTGTGTGTGTGTGTGTGTGTGTGTGTGTGTGTGTGTGTGTGTGTGTGTGTGTGTGTGTGTGTGTGTGTGTGTTGTGTGTGTGTGTGTGTGTGTGTGTGTGTGTGTTGTGTGTGTGTGTAGTGTGTGTGTGTGTAGTGTGTGTGTGTGTGTAGTGTGTGTGTGTGTGTGTAGTGTGTGTGTGTGTTGTGTGTGTGTGTAGTGTGTGTGTGTGTGTGTGTGTGTAGTGTGTAGTGTGTGTGTGAGTGAGAGAGTGTGAGTGTGTGTGTGTATTCACCTAGTTGTGGTTGCAGGGATCGAGTCACAGCTCCTGGCCCCGCCTCTTCACTGGCCGCTACTGTCACTACCCGCTCCATGAGCTTTATCATACCTCTCCTTAAAGCTATGTATGGATCCTGCCTCCACTACATCACTTCCCAGACTATTCCACTTCCTGACAACTGTGACTGAAGAAATACTTGTGTGTGTGTGTGTGTGTATATGGTGTATGTGTTTGTACATGTGCGTCTGCTGTGTGTATATATATATATATATATATATATATATATATAATAAGGCATTAAGGTGAGCTGTGAACCTAAGTTAGATAAGTTCAGGTGAATTACAAAAAAGAATCTTGCAGAAGGACCCAAGTGTTGCATATTGTAGCAATTTCTTGCAACACTGATGGCATTGCTTCTCCCAAATTAAACTCCAGGCAACACTAACTTCTTTTAAATAAATTCCCTTGGGGAGTAATTGTGGATTATGTTGCATTGTGGTGGGAGGGTGGGGAGAGAGCCTTCTGCTTTACTCTGGGTGAATCTGACTGGATGATTCAGTAATATAGTAATAATAATACACTAATACTGTTCATTATACTCATTTTTATGTATTTTTATGTATTTTTACAGGTTAGTGAGAGAACAGACTGGGAGAGGACTACAGGGACACAAGTGTCTTGAAATGTACTTAAAGAGTACTGTGTACTTAAGGAGTGCGTAATTCAGAGTACTGTGTACTTAAGAGTAGTGTGACGAGTGTGTTTTATATAGTGTGTTTGTTTAAAGAGGTGTTTTTATTGGTGTTTGTGTTTAAAGGAGGCAAAGGTAGGAAAGATCGACGTCAGTAAGGGTAAAATCCTTGAGGATTTCTCTCACTCTCCTCACCAGACGCCGTAGGAGTCGTCAGGAGTGATCATATCTCCTCAGGGAAGGTCCCTGGCTTCCTTGACAAGCTGTGAGGACTCCTGTCTCTTCCTCAGACGCTGCAGGAGTCGTCAGGAGCGTCGCTACTTCCTTAAGGAAGCCTCCTTCCCTGTCTTGACAGCTTCTTCGAGTCAAGACCAGTGGCAACCTCCTGCCAGGTTGCCCACAACACCGTCAAGATTTATTGGTCAAATTCACCCCAAATTTTTAAGGTAAGGACAGATTTCTTTGCCATAATGATTTCACCTGACGTGGATAGTTTATACTATCCACAACCATTCTTGGTACCACAAGAAAAATACACAATAGGCCTAGGAACTAGGCATCAAAAGGGTTAATAGAAGCACTTCTGGATATACGTATATACAGTTGACTGATCCATTGCATCAAATTTAGATTAGATTTTGTTTGTAAAGTGGCTAGTTTAGTGTGCATCCACTACCATCCAGTGGATGGTAGTGGAGTGGAAAACCATTTGGAGACACCATAGGCTCAGAAACTAGGCCTCTCCCTCCAAAAAAGTTAAGGTTATATATATATATATGTTGATTTAGATGTTGTGGAGGGGGGGGATGATGGATGGGGAGGGGGACTCAATCAATCAATTCCTTAAAGGGGAAGATGTATCAGAGACTGACTGTGTGTGTGTGTGTGTGTGTGTGTGTGTGTGTGTGTGTGTTTGTCTCATTGTTCACCAGGCTTCCCTTTCACACTCGTATGACAGGAAGGTTGTACAGGAGATCAGTCCCTCAACCTTGAGGGGATCAGTCCCTCTACCTTGAGGGGATCAGTCCCTCAACCTTGAGAGGATCAGTCTCTGAACCTTGAGGACACGGTGGAGTGCAAGTTGCTAATCATCACAGTTGAGTTGAACATGACAGTCACCCCTTCCCCCCTCCTTGTTAGATGACGAGCCCAGGTAATAACATAGGCAAGGGGAGGGGGAAGAGGGGAGGGTACACAGGTGTACCTCTCTCAGCTGATCACTGACACAGGTGTACCTCTCTCAGCTGATCACTGACACAGGTGTACCTCTCTCAGCTGATCACTGACACAGGTGTACCTCTCAGCTGATCACTGACACAGGTGTACCTCTCAGCTGATCTCTGACACAGGTGTACCTCTCTCAGCTGATCAATGCGTCTTTACTAACGTCTTGCAAAGACGTTGAGGGATCTATTCAACGTCTTGCAAGATGCCTTGCTATTGATCTGACGAACAATGTTCTTTGCTATCCCTTTCTCCTGTCCCTTTCTGTCTCTTTCTCCTGTCTCTTTCTCCTGTCCCCTTTCTCCTCTTCTATTTCCATCCCTTACCTATTCACTTGAGGCTAATTTCATTCTAAATAATAATAATAATAATCATAATGTTGAAGTGCCAGGAAGGGTCAGTGCCAATAAGGAAGTGCCACTGGTAGGTGGAGTGCCATGAGGGTGGAGTGCTAGGGGTAGAGTATCAAGGGGGTAGAGTGCCAAGGGGCACGCAAGCACACCAGCTGGGTATTGGCACTCAGTGTTGGCACTGGTGCTACACACCTGGCAAAACAATAGATTTCCCTAAAGTATTTATTATTATTATACGTCGTTATTATGGCACTGATAGATAATTCCATCAGTTATGGCACTGATAGATAAATCCACCATCAGTTATGGCACTGATAGATAATTCCACCATTACTTATGTCTTCAGGATGTGCCGCAGTAGTGCCACTTCCTGGCAGCAGTAATGGCGTGGCACTTGTTAAAGGTGACCCTGGTGTAGTGGCCACTAATGGCCCAGGTTATGGTGACATACTGGCACTCTTCTCCATGACAGTGATGGTGCCATGGAGGTGTTTTATTGCAGTGCCATCATGGTGCCATTATTGATCATGGTGGCAGTGCCTCATTTATAATGACAGGGTTTATTGCTGGGTTTATTGTTTTATTGAGAGTGGTGGTTTAGTGTGTGTGTGTTTTGTGTGTGGGTGTCTGTGTGTGGGTGTCTGTGTGGGTGTACTCGCCTAGTTGTACTCACCTAGTTGTGGTTGCAGGGGTCGATTCATGGCTCCTGGCCCCGTCTCTTCACTGGCTGCTACTGGGTCACTCTCCCAGCGCCATGATCTTTATCATACCTCTTCTTAAAGCTATGCTTGTTTGTGTGTGTGTATGTGGGTGGTCGTAATTTATCACATTATCAAGGAACTGTGAAAATAACAGAAACCAGAAGGCTTATAAGGCTGAGATATCACCTTACATACATTACACTCGACCCATAATGCTGCTGGGGGGATGGTCGAGGACCTCTCACACACACACATTAACTTCCCAAATATTATTAATTATAAATTAATCCAATTCGTATAACCCTGGACTAATATTCATAATGAAATCAGTGGTATTTTTATGGTACAACTTGATACAACTTTCTCTACCATAGACCTGCTTGATACAACTTTATCTTGTAGACACAGCTGTCAGCATTTTGTACAAGGGATCTTGTAGACACAGCTGTCAGCATTTTGTACAAGGGATCTTGTAGACACAGCTGTCAGCATTTTAGGGGAAATTTAACAAGAAATCTTGTTTGTATCGAGATTTTTAAATACAACTTGGTATTAAAAATTGTTAAGTATGTGAGGTGTATGAAGGAGGTTATGGTGAGGAGGAACCAACGTAGTCTTGTATATCTTCTGAAGAGGACCTCAACCCACTCTCTCTCCCTCTCCCTGCACACACACATACACACTCCCTGCACACACACATACACACTCCCTGGACACACACACACACTCCCTGCACACACACTCTCCCTGCACACACTCTCTCCCTCTCCCTGTACTCTCCCTCTCCCTGTACTCTCCCTCTCCCTGTACTCTCCCTCTCCCTGCACTCTCCCTCTCCCTGCACTCTCCCTCTCCCTGCACTCTCCCTCTCCCTGCACTCTCCCTCTCCCTGCACTCTCCCTCTCCCTGCACTCTCCCTCTCCCTGTACTCCCCTCTCCGCACTCTCCCTCTCCCTGCACTCTCCCTCTCTCCCTGCACTCTCCCTCTCCCTGCACTCTCCCTCTCCCTGCACTCTCCCTCTCCCTGCACTCTCCCTCTCCCTGCACTCTCCCTCTCCCTGCACTCTCCCTCTCCCTGCACTCTCCCTCTCCCTGCACTCTCCCTCTCCCTGCACTCTCCCTCTCCCTGCACTCCCTCTCCCTGCACTCTCCCTCTCCCTGCACTTTCCCTCTCCCTGCACTCTCCCTCTCCCTGCACTCTCCCTCTCCCTGCACTCTCCCTGCACTCTCCCTGCACTCTCCCTCTCCCTGCACTCTCTCCCTGCACTCTCCCTGCACCCCCTCTCCCCTCTCCCTCCCCCTCCCATTTATTTCTTGCTCCCCCCCCAACTTAACCCTGATCTTCTTGGGCCGTCAACAACCAATATTCACCTCCTCTGGTCACCCCTCCCTCCCCCTCCCCTTGGGGGGTCCAAGCACTTGCCAATGAATAAATTTTCACCCCTCCCCCCCGAGCCGCCATTGTTTAGAGCAGCTCATAGATGGGGAATTTTTTTAAGAGTGGAGGGAGAGGGGAGAGGGAGAGGGGAGAGGGAGAGGGGAGAGGGAGGGGAGAATGTTGCTGTGTTGACCTACTGAACATGAGAAATATCATTATTATCATTATTATTATAATTAATAATAATAGTAGTAGTAGTATATTCAATGGGGAGCGCTAAGCTCGTAGGGGCGTCACGGAACACCTGGAGAATGGTGATGTAGTGAGGTTTTATCCGAGGAGGCTAGCTCCGACGCCTTGGATCAAGATCCCTTTACCTCCCCTTCCACCACCTTGAAGATCCAGAGGAAATAAACCAACACAAGGTCAACCTACGGTTTCAAATACAGCTGTCCTTTTAAGCCCCTGGGTTTATATTAAACCCCTGGGTTTATATTAAACCCCTGGGTTTATATTA
>WNWK01000044.1:502500-507500 GCA_009830355.1 Cherax destructor
GAGGTGGAGGAGGGGAGGACAGGTGGCTACCACGTACCACAGCTGGTTACGCAGCTGGCTACCTTCGGAGAATGCGGCTTCGCGACGTCTGCACATACGCGGCGCAAACTTTGCGTTGTAACTTGATCCCCTGGGGGAGGAGGGGGATCAAGTTGACGTTATGGGGGAGGGGGGTTTAACACCTGCAACTTGTGACCCCCTCCCCCTCCTTCAACTGTGAACAACGTGTGTTTCCTTACTGTTCAAGTTGTTATTGAACCTTGATTCTCTCTAAATTATTAAAGTTTAGACACATACACACACACACACACAGATAATATAGAATAATAATGGAAAGTAAAAGGCGGAAATGTGGATAATAAAATGGGAGAGATAAGGGTAAAGGAAGGAAAAAATTAAAGAAAATATAAAATGAATGAAGAGGAGGAAGAAGGGAAAAAGTGGAAGAGGAAATAGCCAGGAGGGGAATAAATGAGATAGAGAGGAGAGTGTAAAAATGTGAAAAAAAGAAAGAAGGGTGAAGGAAGGAAAGGAATTAAGATAATGAAAGGGTTAGATAAAGATGTATGAAGATGAGGGGAGAGGGAGAGAATGAGAGGAGAGGGAGACACGAAGAATGGAGTGGTTGGCAGAGAGGAGAATCAAAGTGTATATAGGAACCCTGACAGCCTTATACGGTATCTACCTTGTTTACTAAGTGTATATAGAGCCCCTGACAACCTTATACCGTATCTACCTTGTTTACTAAGTGTATATAGAGCCCCTGACAACCTTATACCGTATCTACCTTGTTTACTAAGTGTATATAGAGCCCCTGACAACCTTATACCGTATCTACCTTGTTAATCAAGTGTATATAGGGCCCCTGACAACCTTATACCGTATCTACTCTTGTTTACTAAGTGTATATAGAGCCCTTGACAACCTTATACCGTATCTACTCTTGTTTACTAAGTGTATATAGGGCCCTTGACGGCCTTGCACCTTATCTACATTGTTTACTAAGGATATATAGGGCCCCTGACAGCTTAAAGCCGTATCACGTCCTGCTGGATCACTGTGCTATTGACCATTGTTGGATTCTCGGAGGTGAATTGATCCATCTGCAGGTAATTAACAAGGTGTTACCAGGTGATGTCTCACTCAGTTCTAATTGCCAACGTGTGCTGGCGATGGTTGAGCAATTATACACAGGAATAGTGTGAGAAATGTCTGAGTTTAGGTTGCTGTGAGTGCAGGTGTTGGTGTGTTGAGAGCTGTGTCTGTGCGAGTGCCGGGAGAAGTGCCACTGTGGATGGCACTTGCCTCTGCCCTCTAGACACGCCAGTAACTTCCACTGTGTGTGTGTGTGAGTTGGTGAGTGCCATGGGGGTGGTAGTGCCAATATGTCACTCTCAGAACCACTGGTTAACTCCCTCTATTGTCAACCATACTTCCGGTGGGTTGCTGTTGCTCTGAACTTACTAGTGAGTTGTGATTGTGGTTCTTTGTGTTGTAAGCTGGTTGTGGCTGTTTGGATGATGGTGTTAAGCTGGTAGTCAGTATATTTATCCTCCTAGTAAGTGTACAAATACAGCATACTCATTACCACTACCACTGTGTTCTGGTTATAACATTTGTAATTACCGAGCTACTTGTAGGGACTTCGAAGAAGTTTTAGAAGTATCTCAACATCTACGATGTAATGGGATTTAATTTGATGCTGGTTAATTGAACTTTTCTGGGTATATTCAGTCAGCAACCTCATAACACAGCACTATAACAAAACGTAATACTTAATAGTGTCTGATATGTGAAATATGGCTCATGTAATTACTGTTTTTTAAAGGGGATAAGGCATTACCCTCAAATTACCGCCCTAAAACCCTGAATTCGACTGTAGGAAAATTACTAGTCTACAAGTGATATAAGGAGAAATCTTGAGCCTTAGGCTAGTAGAGACAGTGCAAGTGACGGTGGGTTCAGGACAGGCTCCCAAATTATCAAGAAAGGCTTGTGGGCTGTACACCTGCTAGTAGCTTGCTTCATTAAGGTTAGGTTTTAAGACGGATCTAAAGTCAGCAGTTTGTAAATATTTATATTTACCTCAACACAGACATTCCTACACAGTGTGTGTGCTTGAGAACACACACACACACACACACACACACACACACACACACACACACACATAACCATGGTTGCAACACAGCAAGCATCTCACCCTCACCATCTGCACATTCTCCCACAAGATAATTGAATTCCTCTCCCACCTTCACACCCCAACCTAAATAACCTTTACAGCCCTTTAAAACTAATATATATATATATATATATATATATATATATATATATATATATATATATATATATATATATATATATATATTGTGTGTATGGAAAGAGAGAGAATTAAAGATATATCTCAGTGGCTGGCAGCAGACGTCAGGACCAATATGCTGGTTATTTACCTCGGGTCCCAGACCGTAAAATATATAACCAGACCAGTTATTATCACACACCACCTGGTGTATCTCACAATGTTATTGTTTAAAACAACTTGCAATAAAACAATAACAGCTACAACAAACAAATAAATCAAATAACAACTAACAATAACAACAATAGCACTAACAACTAACATTTATTATGGGTGATGGCACCATTACCACCCAGAACTGTACCTAGTTTTTACCCAAGTGGTCCTGTGTGGGGTTACCTGGAGGCGTGTGTGTGGGTACCTGGAGGCGTGTGTGTGGGTACCTGGAGGGTGGGACTGGGGGTGTGGAGTACCTGGAGGTGTGTGTGAGGTACCTGGAGGTGTGTGGGTACCTGAGGGTGTGAGTACCTGAGGTGTGGAGTACCTGAGGTGTGTGAGAGTACCTGGAGGTGTGTGTGGGAGTACCTGGAGGTGTGTGTGAGAGTACCTGGAGGGTGTGTGTGAGAGTACCTGGAGGTGTGTGTGTGAGAGTACCTGGAGGGTGTGTGTGAGGACCTGGAGGTGGTGTGTGAGATACCTGGAGTGTGTGTGGAGATACCTGGAGGTGTGTGTGTGAGAGTACCTGGAGGTGTGTGTGTGAGAGTACCTGGAGGTGTGTGTGAGAGTACCTGGAGGTGTGTGTGTGAGAGTACCTGGAGGTGTGTGTGTGAGAGTACCTGGAGGTGTGTGTGTGAGAGTACCTGGAGGTGTGTGTGTGAGAGTACCTGGAGGTGTGTGTGTGAGAGTACCTGAGGTGTGTGAGGTAGTGTGAGAGAGGTGTGTGAGGTGTGTGAGTACCTGGAGGTGTGTGTGTGAGTACCTGGAGGTGTGTGTGGAGTACCTGGAGGCGTGTGTGTGAGAGTACCTGGAGGCGTGTGTGTGAGAGTACCTGGAGGCGCGTGTGTGAGAACCTGGAGGTGCGTGTGTGAGAACCTGGAGGTGTGTGTGTGTGTGAGAGTACCTGGAGGTGTGTGTGAGAGTACCTGGAGGTGTGTGTGAGAGTACCTGGAGGTGTGTGTGAGAGTACCTGGAGGTGTGTGTGTGTGTGAGTACCTGGAGGTGTGTGTGTGTGTGAGAGTACCTGGAGGTGTGTGTGTGAGAGTACCTGGAGGTGTGTGTGTGAGAGTACCTGGAGGTGTGTGTGTGAGAGTACCTGGAGGTGTGTGTGTGTGTGAGAGAGAGTACCTGGAGGTGTGTGAGAGTACCTGGAGGTGTGTGTGGGACAGGCATATACCATGTAAACAGAGGGGAGGTGTGTGGGACAGGTAAACACCAAACAGATAGGAAACAGGTGACCTCTGACCTTCCTGGTGCTGCAGTGCGCTCGTGTGTGTGTTTACAAGGAAACTCCTTATATAAAGACCACTCAGAGAGAGAACGTCGAAAAATACACGAGTTATGAATCCCGGGTAATGGAGGTAGTTAGGCGAGGCAGAGTGGGGTTATGGGTAATACCAGTGTGGAGGATTGTAATACACTGTGGCACTGTTCTCCAGGTGGCACTGATCTCCAGGTGGCACTATCCTGCAGGTGGCACTGTCCTCCAGGTGGCACTGTCCTTCAGGTGGCACTGTCCTCCAGGTGGCACTGTCCTCCAGGTGGCACTGTCCTCCAGGTGGCACTGTCCTCCAAGTAGCACTGTTCTCTAGGTGGCACTGTCCTCCACAATAGCTGGCACTCCTCACCTCTCCAACCTTAAAACAATGCATCAAAGATTTAAAAATCCTAACAATAACCTCTCATGGCACTCGTGACGTCACCTGGCACACAGACACAGGACCAGGAGCTACGATTCAACCCCTGTAACCACAAATAGGTGAGTACAGTACACACACACACCTTGGTAGCGATTTATTATTATTATTATTATTATTATTATTATTAACAGGTCGGCAGTGTGACCTGGAAAAGATGAAATACTTTCATCATTATTCACTCCATCACTGTCTTTCCAGAGGCGCGCCTAAACTACAGTTAAAAAAACTGTAATATATATCCACCCCTCCTTCAGAGTACAGGCACTGTACTTCCCATATACAAGAATTAAGTCCAACTAACCAGTTTCCATGAATTCCTTCACACTCCAACAGCACGTCAAGTCATAAAACAACATTTGTCTCCACTAATTCCCATCTAACACACACAAGCTTGCTAGATGCTCAAGCCTCTCGCACACAAAGCTTCCTTTAACCCTCTTCCACTACAGATTTATATGCTCTCCAGGTCATATTTCGTTCTATCCTCTCTAAATATCTGAACCACCTCAACAACTCCTCGTCAGCCCTCTAGATGATACTTTTAGTAACTACACTCCTAATAATTTCCAAACTACGAATTCTCTGCATTATATTCACACCACACATTGCCCTCAGACATGGCATCTCCACTGCCTCCAGCCTTCTCCTTGTTGCAACATTCACAACCCATGTCTCACACCCATATAAGAGTGTTGGTATAACTATACTCTCATACATTCCCATCTTTGCATCCATGGACAAAGTTCTTTATCTCCACAGACACCTCAGTGCACCACTCACCTTCT
>WNWK01000044.1:512500-747500 GCA_009830355.1 Cherax destructor
ACTCATAACTAGTTATCATACATAGTCTAAACTACACAGGGTAACCCCAGTGTGTGTACTCACCTAATTGTGGTTGCAGGTGTCGAGTCATGGCTCCTGGCTCCCCCTCTTCACTGGACGCTACTAGGTCCACTCTCTCCCTTCTCCATGAGCTTTATCATACCTCTTGTTAAAGCTGTGTATGGTTCCTGCCTCCACTACATCACTAGAGAATACATCTTGCATGAGAGCGTTCTTCCTGGAGAAATTCACTGCTGCTGCTAGGGAGGGAACGCACTTAGAAGCCTGTGACTACGATATATTGAGCTCTGGCATCGTGTTGTGACTTGCAAATGTTTGTATTTGTACCTTCACTTGTTGTTTTGACAAACACGGATAATGTGTGTGTGTGTAGTGTAGTGTGTGTGTATATGTGTGTAGAGTGTGTGTGTAGAGTGTGTGTAGTGTGTGTGTTTGTAGTGTGTGTGTAGTGTGTGTGTGTAGTGTGTGTGTAGTGTGTGTGTGTAGTGTGTGTGTGTAGTGTGTGTAGTGTGTGTAGTGTGTTTGTGTAGTGTGTGTGTAGTGTGTGTGTAGGTGTGTGTGTGTGTGTATGTGTGTGTGTGTGTGTGTGTAGTGTGTGTGTGTGTGTGTGTGTGTGTGTGTAGTGTGTGTGTGTAGTGTGTGTGTGTAGTGTGTGTGGGTGTAGTGTGTAGTGTGTGTGTGTGTGTGTGGTGTAAGTGTGTGTAGTTGTGTGTGTGTGGGTGTAGTGTGTGTAGTGTGTGTAGAGTGTGTAGAGTGTGTAGTGTGTGTAGTGTGTGTAGGTGTGTAGTGTGTGTGTGTGTGTGTAGTGTGTGTGTGTGTGTGTGTGTAGAGTGTGTAGTGTGGTGTGTGTGTGTGTAGTAGTGTGTAGTGTGTGTAGTGTGTGTGTAGAGTGTGTGTGTAGGTGTGTGTGTGTGTAGTGTGTTTGTGTGTGTGTGTAGAGTGTGTGTGTGTGTGTGTGTGTGTGTGTGTGTGGTGTGTGTGTGTGTGTGTGGTGGTGTGTGTTGTGTAGTGTGTGTGTGTGAGGTGTGTAGGTGTGTGTGTGTGGTGTAAGTGTGTGTGTGTGTGTGGTGTATGTGTGTGGTGTGGTGTGTGTGTGTGGTGTGTGTGTGTGGTGTGTGTGTGGTGTGTGTGTGTGTGTGTGTGTGTGTGTGTGTGTGTGTGTGTGTGGTGTGTGTGGTGTGTGTATGTGTGTGTAGAGTGTGTGTGTGTCGTCCTCCATCTAATATCTCTATTTATTATCATATCTGTAAATGATCTTGACGGAGTAATGACCAGGTAAATTAACTCTGGCATCTGACGATGGTCACTTTAATTACCCGAAATAGTCATTTTTACCACTTAAATTGCATTCATCTAACTGAGAACACTTGGAATATCTTGTAAGTGGCAGCTGGTTCATATTTTAAGTGGGTCCATTGAGGGAGATTTTATTGCTGGTTTTAAGGTGGTTTAAACTGGTGTTTTAAAATGTTTAAAGTGGTTTAATACTATAACTACTATCACTACCACCATCACCACCACTACCACTGTCACCACCACAACCACCACCACTACCACTGTCACCACCACAACCACCACCACTACCACTGTCACCACCACAACCACTACCACTGTCACCACCACAACCACCACCACTACCACTGTCACCACCACAACCACCACCATTGTCACCACCACTGTCACCACCACAACCACCACCACCATTGTCACCACCACAACCACCACCATTGTCACCACCACAACCACCACCATTGTCACCACCACAACCACCACCACTACCACTGTCACCACCACACCACCACCACCACTGTCACCACCACAACCACCACCACCATTGTCACCACCACAACCACCACCATTGTCACCACCACAACCACCACCATTGTCACCACCACAACCACCACCATTGTCACCACCACAACCACCACCATTGTCACCACCACAACCACCACCATTGTCACCACCACAACCACCACCATTGTCACCACCACAACCACCACCACCATTGTCACCACCACAACCACCACCATTGTCACCACCACAACCACCACCACCATTGTCACCACCACAACCACCACCACCACCTATATTTTAATCTACTCAAAAAATCATCTATTCAAAGGCACAGATCCTGCCTAACCCATTACCCCCATAAACACACCTCTATAAACTATGTTTATCTTCCATTGTTTGTAAACAAACAAGGAAAAACACTTGTTTACCTCCCTTTGGAGACGCTTGTCGTACCCTTCATTTCAATGTTTTGGGCTAAGATCGCTTGAGCTTCGTGTATATCCGTTCTGTGTAGTGAGATTGTGTACACAGAGATGTGTGTATACACTGGGAGTTTACTGCTGAGTATGTGTGTGTAAACTTGGGTAGTGTTAGTACCCTAATTACCTAACCTAACAGGGTCGTTAGGCGTCTAAGAAGCTGACTAGGTAACTGTCAGATGGGGTCAGTGTGTCGAAGTGGATTCCTGTGTGTAATTAATAGTCTGAAGTTATTAGAGAGGTGGGGTGTGCGGTTAGACATGAGGTGAAACATGAGAGGGACCTGAGAGATGAAGACATGAGTCTAGACATGACACATAGGGTGGTAGCACTGCTGCTAGTCTGCTTCAGACATCTCAGAATCAATAGTTGTGTGTGTGTCTCTTCACATCAACACACACAGTGGAGGCAGGATCCATACATAGCTTTAAGAGGAGGTATGATAAAGCTCATGGAGCGGGAAGAGTGACCTAGTAGCGGCCAGTGAAGAGGGGGGGGGCCAGGAGCTATGTATCGACCCCTGCAACCACAACTAGGTGAGTACACACACACACACACACACACATACACAACTCTACGGAGGTCTTACACCAGAGTTCACTACATATTGCTGTTTATCTATGTACTTATCTACCCGTTTGCTCACTTATCTACCAACTTATCTACCAGTGTACCTACTTATATACCTACCCACCTACATCATTACCTATTTAATCTACCTGTCTACCTCATTTTTATAATAGCAATAATAATATTTACTGGTGAGTCATTTGTAAGAGGAGACAGGGAGGGGAGGAGGGGTAGAGAGAGGGAGGATAGAGGGAGACAGGGAGGGGAGGGGAAGGGGTAGAGAGAGGGAGGATAGAGGGGAGACAGGGAGGGGAGGGGAAGGGGTAGAGAGAGGGAGGATAGAGGGGAGACAGGGAGGGGAGGGGAAGGGGTAGAGAGGGAGGATAGAGGGGAGACAGGGAGGAGGGGAAGGGAGTAGAGAGGGAGGATAGAGGGGAGACAGGGAGGAGGGAAGGGGTAGAGAGGGAGGATAGAGGGGAGACAGGGAGGGGAGAAGATAAACGTGTAAAAAATACATGTATTTACGAATTTACTTGCAAATGAGGGGAGTGTGTGCGTGTGTGCGTGTGTTGTGTGTGTGTTGTATGTGTGTGGTGTGTTATATGTGTGTGTGTGTTGTGGTGTGTGTTGTATGGGTGTGTGTTGTATGGGTGAGTGTGTGTGTTTGGTTTGTGTGTGTGTGTGTATGGCTGAAGACATATTCTCTCTCACACAACAAACTTCAACCTGTCTGGGTCAAGAATGGCACTCAGACCGTAACAACGTCACTCGTGTAGTTTGACAACTCTGTAATTACCAGAGTTCATAGTTTACCTTGTTACTCTCACCCCATCACACAACACATGTGGAGGGATACCCTTGACGTACACACATGTGGAGGGATACCCTTGACGTACACACATGTGGAGGAATACCCCTTCACATACATGTGGAGGGATACCCCCTTCACGTACACACATGTATACCTAGAGTATACCTGGAGAAGGTTCCGGAGGTCAACGCCCCCGCTGCCTGGTCCATGACCAGGCTTCGTGGTGGATCAGGGTCTGATCAACCAGGCTGTTACTGCTGGTTGCACGTAAACCAACGTAGGAACCACAGCCTGGCTGGTCACATACTGGCTTTAGGTGCCTGTCCAGCGCCTTCTTGAAGACAGCCAGGGGTCTTGAAGACAGCCAGGGGTCATGAAGGCAGCCAGGGGTTATGAAGGCAGCCAGGGGTCATGAAGACAGCCAGGGGTCTTGAAGGCAGCCAGGGGTCATGAAGACAGCCAGGGTCTAATTGTAATCCCCTCTTATGTATGTTGGGAGGCTGTTGAACAGTCTTGGACCCCTGACACTTATTGTGCTCGTGGTGACCCTGATTTTCTTTGAGGGGATGTTGCATCTCCTGCCATGTTGCATTTCCTGCCATGTTGCATCTCGTGCAAGTTTGGTACTAATCCCTCTAGGATTTTCCAGGTGTATACTATCGTGTATCTTTCTCGCCTGCGTTTTAGGGAGTACACACGTAGAGGATGTGTACATCAATGTGTACATGGGGTGTACACGGGGGTGAGACAGCATGTGTTCTTGGAAGTACACACACAGGCTGTGTACTTACAGGAACTCTGTGTGTAACTCTTGGGCTCCGTACGTGTACGTGTGTGTGTACTTGTACAAGTGAAGGATGTACCAGGTGGTAGCAGTGTACGCTTGGTCACGCACCGGACACGGACAGATGCACTCCAGCAACCACGCACTCTAGGAGTCAGTAAACTGCTCCTGCACTCCAGGACTTTACTCCAGAGTACAGGTACTGTACTGCCCACCTCCAGTACTGTAACATCCTCACTCATCCTTCAGAGTGCAGGCACTGTACTGCCCACCTCCAGTACTGTAACATCCTCACTCATCCTTCAGAGTGCAGGCACTGTACTGCCCACCTCCAGTACTGTAACATCCTCACTCATCCTTCAGAGTATAGGCACTGTACTGCCCACCTCCAGTACTGTAACATCCTCACCCATCCTTCAGAGTGCAGGCACTGTACTGCCCACCTCCAGTACTATAACATCCTCACTCATCCTTCAGAGTGCAGGCACTGTACTGCCCACCTCCAGTACTGTAACATCCTCACTCATCCTTCAGAGTGCAGGCACTGTACTGCCCACCTCCAGTACTGTAACACCCTCACTCATCCTTCAGAGTGCAGGCACTGTACTGCCCACCTCCAGTACTTAGCATCCTCACCCATCCTTCAGAGTGCAGGCACTGTACTGCCCACCTCCAGTACTGTAACATCCTCACCCATCCTTCAGAGTGCAGGCACTGTACTGCCCACCTCCAGTACTGTAACATCCTCACCCATCCTTCAGAGTGCAGGCACTGTACTGCCCACCTCCAGTACTGTAACATCCTCACCCATCCTTCAGAGTGCAGGCACTGTATGCCCACCTCCAGTACTGTAACATCCTCACCCATCCTTCAGAGTGCAGGCACTGTACTGCCCACCTCCAGTACTGTAACATCCTCACTCATCCTTCCCAGAGTGCAGGCACTGTACTGCCCACCTCCAGTACTGTAACATCCTCACCCATCCTTCAGAGTGCAGGCACTGTACTGCCCACCTCCACTCATCCTTCAGAGTGCAGGCACTGTACTGCCCACCTCCGACTTAAACCTCACATCCTTCAGAGTGCAGGCACTGTAGACCCACCTCCCAGTACTGTACACATCCTCCACCTCATCCTTCAGAGTGCAGGCACTGTACTGCCCACCTCCAGTACTGTAACATCCTCACTCATCCTTCAGAGTGCAGGCACTGTACTGCCCACCTCCAGTACTGTAACATCCTCACCCATCCTTCAGAGTGCAGGCACTGTACTGCCCACCTCCAGTACTGTAACATCCTCACTCATCCTTCAGAGTGCAGGTACTGTACTGCCCACCTCCAGTACTGTAACACCTCACCTCATCCTTCAGAGTGCAGGCACTGTACTGCCCACCTCCAGTACTGTAACATCCTCACTCATCCTTCAGAGTGCAGGCACTGTACTGCCCACCTCCAGTACTGTAACATCCTCACTCATCCTTCAGAGTGCAGGCACTGTACTGCCCACCTCCAGTACTGTAACATCCTCACCATCCTTCAGAGTGCAGGCACTGTACTGCCCACCTCCAGTACTGTAACATCCTCACTCATCCTTCAGAGTGCAGGCACTGTACTGCCCACCTCCAGTACTGTAACATCCTCACTCATCCTTCAGAGTGCAGGCACTGTACTGCCCACCTCCAGTACTGTAACATCCTCACTCATCCTTCAGAGTGCAGGCACTGTACTGCCCACCTCCAGTACTGTAACATCCTCACTCATCCTTCAGAGTGCAGGCACTGTACTGCCCACCTCCAGTACTGTAACATCCCACTCATCCTTCAGACAAGCCACTCCTTCAGAGTGCAGGCACTGTACTGCCCACCTCCAGTACTAGTAACATCCTCACTCATCCTTCAGAGTGCAGGCACTCGTACTGCCCACCTCACTCCTTCAGAGTGCAGGCACTGTACTGCCCACCTCCACTCATCCTTCAGAGTGCAGGCACTGTACTGCCCACCTCCACTCATCCTTCAGAGTGCAGGCACTGTACTGCCCACCTCCACTCATCCTTCAGAGTGCAGGCACTGTACTGCCCACCTCCACTCATCCTTCAGAGTGCAGGCACTGTACTGCCCACCTCCACTCATCCTTCAGAGTGCAGGCACTGTACTGCCCACCTCCACTCATCCTTCAGAGTGCAGGCACTGTACTGCCCACCTCCACTCATCCTTCAGAGTGCAGGCACTGTACTGCCACCTCCACTCATCCTTCAGAGTGCAGGCACTGTACTGCCCACTCTTCAACACTCATCCTTCAGAGTGCAGGCATGCCACTGTACTGTCCCACCTCCACTCATCCTTCAGAGTGCAGGCACTGTACTGCCCACCTCCACTCATCCTTCAGAGTGCAGGCACTGTACTGCCCACCTCCACTCATCCTTCAGAGTGCAGGCACTGTACTGCCCACCTCCACTCATCCTTCAGAGTGCAGGCACTGTACTGCCCACCTCCACTCATCCTTCAGAGTGCAGGCACTGTACTGCCCACCTCCACTCATCCTTCAGAGTGCAGGCACTGTACTGCCCACCTCCACTCATCCTTCAGAGTGCAGGCACTGTACTGCCCACCTCCAGGACTCTCTCTCTCTCTCTCTCTTACCTCATAAATTATTCGCAGTTCGTTCGAAAAATGACGTTGTAAATTCCTCGTTAAAGGCTCATCCTCCGCCGGGTTAACGTATTACGTAATTTTCGTTGTAAAGTGGATATCTGATACCCTGTTGGTGTGTGTGTGTGTGTGTGTGTGTGTGTGTGTGTGTGTGTGTGTGTTGTAACGTCTGGAAGGTGGACTGGGCCAGGTGTACAGTGGTGTACTGAAGCTTTCCCTGTGGTTATTTACTGCCAGGGTTGACTGACTCAGGTGTGAACAGTTGTGTAGAGGTGTGTACAGAGGGTGTAGAGGTGGGTACAGGTGTGCAGTTGAGTACAGTAGTGTACAAGGGGTGTACAGGTGTGAACAGGGGATGCAAAGGTGTGTATAGGTTTGTACAGTAGTGCACATTGTGTACAGGGGGTGCGTACAAGGGTGTACAGTAATGTACGTTGTGTACAGGGGTGTACAGGCGTGAACAGGGGGTGTACAAATGTGTACAGTGGTGTGCAGGTGTGTGTGTGGAGGGAAGGAATCCAGATCTTGCAGGTGTTACCTTATATCAGGTGTTGATAGTGTACAAGTGGTCTGAACAAACACACATCACTGTTGGCTCGGAGGAGCAGGGGAGACATGATAACAACATACAAAATACTCGGGAGAATTAATATAGTAGAGAGCGACTGGAGGCAGACTCCATACAGAGCTTGAGGAGGTACGATAGTTGCCTACGGGTCTAGGAAGGGGTGAACCTAGGTTTTAGGCTGGGTTAGGCTGTGGCTGGGTTCTTGGCTGTGTTCCTGGCTGTGTTCCTAGGTGGGTTCCTGGCTGTGTTTCTAGGTGGGTTCCTGGCTGTGTTCCTGGCTGTGTTCCTAGGTGGGTTCCTGGCTGTGTTCCTAGGTGGGTTCCTGGCTGTTTCTAGGTGGGTTCCTTGCTGTGTTCCTAGGTGGGTTCCTGGCTGTGTTCCTGGCTGTGTTCCTAGGTGGCTTCCTGGCTGTGTTTCTAGGTGGATTCCTGGCTGTGTTCCTGGCTGTGTTCCTAGATGGGTTCCTAGGTGGGTTCCTGGCTGTGTTCCTAGGTGGGTTCCTGGCTGTGTTCCTAGGTGGGTTCCTGGCTGTGTTCCTGGCTGTGTTCCTAGGTGGGTTCCTGGCTGTGTTCCTAGGTGGGTTCCTGGCTGTTCCTGGCTGGGTTCCTAGGTGGGTTCTTGGCTGTGTTCCTAGGTGGGTTCCTGGCTGTGTTCCTGGCTGTGTTCCTAGGTGGGTTCCTGGCTGGGTTCCTGGCTGTGTTCCTGGCTGGGTTCCTGGCTGGGTTCCTGGATGGGTCATTCACATTGAATTTAAGCGTAAATAGGTCACAAAAGAATCATGATATCTATATTGTTATTTGATGGGGAGGGGGCGCTGGCAGGGGTGATGGGCAGGGGGAAATTATGTATTGAAAAGGGAGGGGATCGTCTGTGGGGTACTAAAGTACCCCTTCCCCCCAGGGGTACCTAGAGGGAGGGTAGGGGGTGTGGTGTGTACATTGTCTGGTATTGATCTGTGGTGTGACTACCAGGAAGGAGAGAGAGTTCTTTCTGTTTGATGTGGGGTCCTGACGCATTCTTGCCCCTCTGATGTGGCGTCCTGACGCATTCTTGCCCCTCTGATGTGGCGTCCTGACGCATTCTTGCCCCTCCTATCAAGACTGAACCCCAGATACCTATTTATTGGTACCTGAATCACGTAAACAATCGTATTTATGTACATAAAAAAAAATTACAATATTTCACCATTAATTTTTCCCATTTTCTTTGAAGAGCGAGATACCCCGTTTTCTATTAGTTATTTTTATGGGTAACTAAGCAATAACAGTCAGGTACCTACTTAATGCTAAGTGAACAGGGGCAGTAGGTGTTAAGTGACTACTACCCAAGTACCTACTTACTTCTAGGTAGGTTCACAGCTCCTGGCCTCGAGTGCGTGCGCGCGCGCGCGTGTGAGAGAGAGAGAGAGAGAGAGAGAGAGAAAGTTGGCTACCCTCCATCTCACTAACACATAATTAACGCACATGAAAGCGTTAACACACGCCATACGCACATTAAGGCAGACGTACACGTCATGTGCGTCACGCAAACTGAGATGTTTACACGCTCTCCAGAACATTTGTAGATATGACATCCAGTGGACTCGAACTGAGGGTCAGCGAAGTGGCATGACAACCACCTGTACACCACCTGGTGAGCGCCCGGCATAATGCCGTGACGAAAATCAAAGGCCTACTATACAGGGGGGTCTTTTTTCGTCAGTGCATTCTGCTGGGTAGCAGCCGTTAGCATGACGTCACGGCCTGTCGCCACACTCCACAGTGACTTCTCATTGCTCACGTGGCTACCGTGGTGAGAGGAAGTGTTGCACTTTTGTCTCTCATCCGCCCCATTTTTCGTCCGGTGTTCCCTTTGGTTTTAGGGCTACACATCTTTGATTATGGGTAAAAGGAAGTCTTTAGCACCTCAAACTATTGGTCAAATCATAGGGCTTTTGGCGGTGTCGAGTTACCATCTGCCAGACCTCGGCCTGGCCCCTCGAGGAAGACATCTCTTAGTACCTTAACTGTGTTACTCTCTAACTGCTTCTTTAGCTCAATTTAATTTAGCCTAATCCAAATAAATATATTTTAGATACGTTTACAATAATTTAATAATAAACACAATGAAATATATTTTTTTCGTTAGGTTCAGAATGATTTTTGCGAAATTCTTGCATACACAAATTTTAGCTTGTCTTATTCGGCAAGAAGAGCGTTGCTATTTAAGCCAAAATCACAAGTTTTACCTATTCGGCACGACATATTATATATATATATATATATATATATATATATATATATATATATATATATGTACATATATATATTATATATATGTGTGTATAAAACCAGGAGAGTCAATAGGTAATCCCCTCAATGTGGAGTACCATTCAACCGCATCTCAGATCACAAGGTTTAAAAACCTGTAGCGTTCACCAGTGAATCACAGCCTTACGAATATGTCCCCTAGCAGGGCCACGCCCCCAGCAGCTTGCTAGGGCGTGACTACAAGTGTTAGGATGATAGACACCGTGTTGTGCCTGTCAGGGGGCCTGCACGGGCCCTGGTGTGGGTGATATGGGCGGGTGTGGGTGGTGTTAGGTGCGGCTGTGATCAGTGTTGTGGGCGGTGGTGGTGAATTTCGTGCGCTGCTCTCTGCGCCCCTTCCATCCCTTGAAGAATTGCGCGCCTCCAGGCGCGCACTGTGCGCTGTGCTTGTGTCAGTGCGACGCTGTACTTGTGTCAGTGCGACGCTGTACTTGTGTCAGTGCGACGCTGTGCTTGTGTGTGTGACAGTGTGCAGCTTTGCTGCGACCCCTTCCAGTACTGCTGTGACCCTTTATAATACTCCTGCGACCCCTTCCAGTACTGCTGTGACCCCTTCCAGTACTGCGACCCCTTCCAGTACTGCTGTGACCCTTTCATACTCCGCGACCCCTTCCAGTACTGCTGTGACCCCTGCCAGTACTACTGCCACCCTTCCAGTACTCCTGCGACACCTTCCAGTACTGTTGTGACACTTCCAGTACTCCTGCGATCCCTTCCAGTACTGTTGTGACCCCTTCCAGTACTGCGACCCCTTCCAGTACTCCTGCGACACCTTCCAGTACTCCTGCGATCCCTTCCAGTACTGCTGTGACACTCCAGTACTCCTGCAACCCTTCCAGTACTTCTGCAACCCTTCCAGTACTGCTGTGACACTTCCAGTACTGCTGTGACACTTCCCGTACTCCTGCGACCTATTCAAGTACTACTGTGACCCAGTACTCCTGTGATCCTTCCAGTATTCCTACGACCTATTCCGGTACTGCGACCTCTTCCAGTACTGTTGTGACCCCTTCCAGTACTGTTGTGACCCCTTCCAGTACTGCTGTGACCCCTTCCAGTACTGTGACCTTCCAGTACTGCTGTGACCTTCCAGTACCTGGACCCTTCCAGTACTGCTGGACCCTTCCAGTACTGTGACACTTTCCAGTACTGTTGTGACCCCTTCCAGTACTGCTGTGACCCCTTCCAGTACTGTGACCCTTCCAGTACTGCTGTGACCCCTTCCAGTACTGTGACCCTTCCAGTACTGCTGTGACCCCTTCCAGTACTGCGACCCCTTGCAGTACTGTTGTGACCCCTTGCAGTACTGTTGTGACCCCTTGCAGTACTGCTGTGACCCTTCCAGTACTGCTGTGACCCCTTCCAGTACTGTGACCCCTGCCAGTACTGCTGTGACCCTTCCAGTACTGCTGTGATCCCTGCCAGTACTACTGCCACCCTTCAGTACTATTCCAGTACTGCTGTGACCTTCCAGTACTTGTGACCCTTCCAGTACTGCTGGACCCTTCCAGTACTGCTGTGACCCCTTCCAGTACACTGCGAACCCTTCCAGTACTCCTGCGCTTCAACTGTTGTGACACTTCCAGTACTCCTGCGATCCCTTCCAGTACTGCTGTGACCCTTCCAGTACTCACCTCAGTATCCAACACCTTCCAGTACTCCTGCGATCCTTCAGTACTGCTTGACACTCCAGTACTCGCAACCCTTCCAGTACTCCTGCATCCTTCAGTACTGTGTGACACCAGCTTACCCCAGTACTCTTGCGACCTATTCAAGTACTACTGTGACCCTTCCAGTACTCCTGCGACCTCTTACAGTACTGCGACAGTGTATGTGTCATTCCTGGTGACATCAGCGACAGTACTCGCCTATTTGTGGTTGCAGGGATCAAGTCTCAGCTCCTGGCCCAGCAGTGAGGCAGTGTCTCATTCGAGAGAAAATTTGTATTTTGGAAGAGAGGAAAAGACAGAATGGAAGGAGAGAGAGAGAGAGAGAGAGAGAGAGAGAGACCTGACTCCGCTTAAGTGGGCAATCCCTCACTGGATAAGTGGTACATCCTGTCAGGATGAAGGAAGTGTAACTACCCCTCACCCTCCTCCTCCACCTCTTCCTCCTTTACCTCCTCATCCACCTCCTCCTCTCCTCCACCTCCTCCTCTCCTCCACCTCCTCCTCCACCACCTCCTCCCACCACCTCCTCAACCACTTCCTCCATTATAAATGCCCTACCCCAGGGTGTATTAACAAGGGGTACCCATACCTCATGTGGGTATGGGTACCCCCAAATAATGGGGGTACCCATACCCCCAAATAATATGGGTACCCATGCACTAAATAATGGGGGTACCTATACCCTAAATAAGGATACCCATACCCCCAAATAATGGGGGTACTCATACCCCAAAATAATGGGGACATGGGCTTCGATCCATGAACAATTTTTTAATAAAAAAATAAAGTTGCTGTTAGAGTACAATCTACTATCAGTTGTTGCTGTCAAACACACACACAGTTCCATACATAGCTTTAAGAAGAGGTATGATAAAGCTCATGGCGCAGGGAGAGTGACCCAGTAGCGGCCAGTGAAGAGGCGGGGCCAGGAGCTGTGACTCGACCCCTGCAACCACAACTAGGTGAGTGGACCTAGTAGCGACCAGTTAAGAGGCGGGGCCAGGAGCTGTGACTCGTCCCATGCAACCACAATTAGGTGAGCGCGCGCACAACACCTTCAATCACATCTGATGGGCAGTAAGTCTCTCATTTATCCCATTTACACTCTGAAAATGTTTTCTGATTGTCCTCACTTCCCCTTTCCCTTAAAAGTTCCCTCACCCTTCTGTGTCCCCTTACTCTAAGTGAGAAGGGGAACACCAGCAGTGTGTTGCTACACTATTCTATATGATAGTTACATTGTGGCAACACCAGCAGTGTTGCTATACTATTTACAAAATTAGATTCATTGATAGTGTTGTTGAGCCAGGCTGTGGAGAGTACACCTGCCACTGTTACTCTGACTTACATTAACCTCTGAATCCAATCCCTATTACTCACATAATAAATTTGTCCATCACCACTAATACCGTACCAGAGGGGTTCAAGGAGGCCAGAGTTACTACTATCTTCAAGACAAATAGTAGGTCTGATGTCACCACTTATAGGCCTGTTAGTATACTCAGTGTAATATCCAAAATTCTAGAGAGGGCGGTGTACTGTCAAGTAGTTAAATATCTTAGTGACAACAACATTCTTCATAGTTACCAATCAGGCTTTAGGAGCTCTTACTCAACCGACACCTCCCTAATTAATCTGATGGATTACATGAGAACTGAAATGTCGATAGGGAACCTCATAGGAATGGTAACTTTAGACTTGCAAAAGGCCTTCGATACTGTCAACCACAATGTATTATGTAAGAAACTTCAAGCTATCGGCATAGGTTCCGTAGACTGATTTAAGTCCTATCTTAACAACAGGAAACAAATTGTCAAAATCAACAAAACTGAATCAGAACCACTGCCGATAGCATGTGGAGTTCCCAAGGTAGTATTCTGGGTTCTTTATTATTCCTGTGTCATGTAAATGATATGCCCATCAGTGTCAAGTGCAAACTCCTCCTGTATGCGGATGACAGTGCTCTGTTAGTGTCAGGTAAAGACCCACAGGATATAGTTAATGTATTAACACTGGAACTGGAGTCCTGCAGCAAATGGTTAGTAGACAACAAACTATCGTTACATCTAGGGAAAACAGAAGCCATACTCTTTGGCACGAAATATAATCTGAGAAGGGTAAATAATTTTAATATCCGGTGTAATGGGGAATCCATCACTTCAGTTTCCTCAGTAAAATATCTGGGAATCCCCTTTGACCCATGCATGTCAGGAGAACTAAAAGGGAACAGTGTAGTAAAGAAAGCGAATGCCAGACTGAAGTTCCTCTACAGACAAGCACAGTGTCTACCTACTGAGGCTCGCAGGACTCTATGTCTAGCCCTTATACAATGTCATATTGACTACGCTTGCTCTTCATGGTACTCTGCCTTGACAAAAAAACTGAAAGATAAACTGCAAATCACCCAGAACAAAATGGTAAGATTCATCCTGGACCTGGGTCCAAGAGAACATGTAGGCCAGGATGAATTACAACAATTGGATATGCTGAATATTGATGACAGAGTAAAACAACTTAAGTTAAATCAAGTTTATAAAATTGCTCACAAACAATGTCCAGAATATCTTGCTGCCAATTTTGTCAAGGGTGGGAACCAAAGCAGTCATAGTACTAGGGGGAGAGAGCACAACTTTGTAGTACCCACAGTCAGTGGCCAGGCTTCAAACACCTTTTATTGTACAGCAATAAAGGAATGGAACAGACTGCCTGCACATGTCAAAGCCAGTCATAGCATGAGCCAGTTCAAGAAGACAACCAAAAGCTACCTAATGAATGTAGTGACAGAAAGGCAGGAGAATGATTTTTTTTTTTTTAGCTAACACACATGTATATGTAAATAACTCTTTTTACCTTATTCCTAGTATATATCCTTTATAGTATAATAATAAGGTATTAAAAGGACCCCAATGGAAATAAGTCACTGACTTTTTTGGGTTATCGGGGTCACAGTGTTGAAATGTGTCAGTTAAATACCAGAAGGGTGGGTGTTGGGAGGGAGAAAGATGGAGGGAAGGGCAAGCCATGGGTTGTTAAGCCACTAACAAGCAGTTGGTGTGTCAATTAGAGTTGTCAGGGAAAAAGAAACTAGCGATTCAGGTCACGTAACAAGGCCAGTCAAGGTGACTCTCTCTCTCTCTCTCTCTCTCTCTCTCTCTCTCTCTCTCTCTCTCTCTCTCTCTCTCTCTTCTCTCTTACACACACACACACAACAGATCTATATATCCCAGTGTACAGACACCATAGAGAAGAACCAGGGCCACTGTCTCAACCCCAGGATACTAGCTAGACTCTGGGACCAAAACCGAGTAGGTGTCTCACACAGGTGTTCAGAGCCCCACCACAGGTGACACTACACCTGTCTAGTAACCTACCCACTCACCGATAGGTGATACCTTCTCCACTACACCTTCCGTGACTTAACAAAGCGATACTCTGGGCCAAACATAAGTTAGGTCAAGACAGGAAAGAAGGCTGGCGCTTATATACTGTCGTCAGGTGGAAGGGTAGCAGACGAAGGCGTTGTCACTGGTAGGCAGGATACCCCAGTGGAAGTAGGTCATATCCAAGGAACGGGTTAGTAGTAGAGATGTGTCGGATGTGAAAATTTGGATATCCGCGGATGTGTATGAGGATGTCTTATTGTGCGGATGTAAGAAATGACAATGAATTCGTCTGCTACCCTTCCACCTGACGACAGTATATAAGCGCCAGCCCTCTTGCCTGTGCTTGTATTGATAAAGCCACTGGTGGGCGAAACGTCTACATTAAAGATACCCAGATGTTGCATGTGTCTAATTTTCAACTTAGGTTAAGTTAGGCAGCTCTCAACTTAGGTTAAGTTAGGCAGCTCTCAACTTAGGTTAAGTTAGGCAGCTCTCAACTTAGGTTAAGTTAGGCAGCTCTCAACTTAGGTTAAGTTAGGCAGCTCTCAACTTAGGTTAAGTTAGGCAGCTCTCAACTTAGGTTGTTAGGCAGTTCTTAAGTTAGGGGTAACTTAGGAAGCTCTCAAGTTTGTGGTATAAAAACTTGGGTAAGTTCGTGAGGTTGTTTGAATTGCTTCTGGCTGCTAATTGCCGGTTAATTGTTAGTTCAAGTTGTGTGTTAACATGCCTAGTTAACCTACCTTAGTTAACCTGCCCTAGTTAACCTGCCCTAGTTAACCTGCCCTAGTTACAGCCCTTGTTAACCAGCCCTAGTTAATGTTTGTGTTAATATATTGTTAATGGTGGTGTTTGCGGTGGTAGTGTTAGTGTTACTAGTAGTGTTGCTAGTAGTGGAGGTAGTGTTGCTAGTAGTGGAGGTAGTGTTGCTAGTAGTGGAGGTAGTGTTGCTAGTAGTGGAGGTAGTGTTGCTAGTATGACTGGTAGGTAGTGTTGCTAGTAGTGGAGGTAGTGTTGCTAGTAGTGGAGGTAGTGTTGCTAGTAGTGGAGGTAGTGTTGCTAGTAGTGGAGGTAGTGTTGCTAGTAGTGGAGGTAGTGTTGCTAGTAGTGGAGGTAGTGTTGCTAGTAGTGGAGGTCGTGTTGCTAGTAGTGAGTAGTTTTCTAGTAGTGGTAGTGTCTAGTGTTAGTGTGGAGGTAGTGTTGCTAGTAGTGGAGGTCGTGTTGCTAGTAGTGGAGGTCGTGTTGCTAGTAGTGAGGTCGTTGCTAGTAGTGGAGGTCGTAAGTGTTGCTAGTAGTGGAGGTCGTGTTGCTAGGTGAGTCGTGTTGCTAGTAGTGGAGGTGGGTTGCTAGTAGTGGAGTCGGTTGAGTAGTGGAGGTCGTGTTGCTAGTAGTGGAGGTCGTGTTGCCAGTAGTGGAGGTCGTGTTGCTAGTAGTGGAGGTCGTGTTGCTAGTAGTGGAGGTCGTGTTGCTAGTAGTGGAGGTAGTGTTGCTAGTAGTGGAGGTCGTGTTACTAGTAGCAGTGGTGGTGGTGAATGGTGTTGCAGGCAGCCGACACCAACAGCCTGGTTGATCAGAGACCAGAAGACTCTGGCTGGACAGGTAAGATATGGCTGGGACCACACTGCCTTATTACTGCCTTCCTATGCGTGTATTGGGAGGGCAGTGTGAGTGTATTGCTTACCTCCCCCTACTATAACCCCTTCCCTCTGTCTACCCCTCCTTTATCTGTCTTACCCTCCCTCTTTATCTACCCCTTCCCCTATCTGTTTCTCACTCCCCTCTCCTCTGTCTACCCCACCCCTTCCATTTCTATTCTCCCTTCCTATAACCCCTCCTCTCTCCATCTACCGCTCCCTACCCCTTCCATCTCAATTCTCCCCTCCTATAACCCCTCTGTCCTCTACCCTTCCCTACCCCTTCCATCTATCTCCCCCTCCCTTCCATCTCCTCCTATGCAATGTACCTCCAAAACGCCCCAAACTTAGCAGACCAACTTTATCAGGACGTTTCGCCCCTTCCCTTGGTCACTGTCGAGTCGCACTATCCTCGAAAATGGTCCAGGAATGGGACCGAAACGTCGCCATGAGATTCTTCTCCTAGTTTTTGGTACTATGGTACCCTTAGCCGGGAGTAATGGTCAAGAAGCTTGTTATAACGACCACGGTGCTTGTTATAACGACCCGGGTGATGTATGTTTTCCATTGGTTGTTATATTGTATACCTGGAGTATACCTGGAGAGGGTATACTCCAGGTATACTCCAGGCCTCGGGGGTCAATGCCCCCCGAGGCCTGGTCTTTGACATCAATATTTGTTAGGCTATATGATGTCTACCTACGATAGACATGAGTAGACCTAGTCTCTCCCTTGCTGGCGTCTACACACACAGTGTACACTAAAGTGTTGAGGTGTACACAACATACACTGTGTGTACTTGTGGTCATGTGCACTTCAGTTCCATCCAGACACCCGTCAGGGTTTTGAGAATTTTGTAAATATGATGCCAGACTTGTATTCTGGTATTACTAGTAGTCTGGTATTACTAGTAGTCTGGTATTACTAGTAGTCTGGTATTACTAGTAGTCTGGTATTACTAGTAGTCTGGTATTACTAGTAGTCTGGTATTACTAGTAGTCCGGTATTACTAGTAGTCCGGTATTACTAGTAGTTTGGTATTACCAGTAGTCCGGTATTACTAGTAGTCTGGTATTACTAGTAGTCTGGTATTACTAGTAGTCCGGTATTACTAGTAGTTTGGTATTACTAGTAGTCTGGTATTACTAGTAGTCTGGTATTACTAGTAGTCTGGTATTACTAGTAGTCGGTATTACAGTAGTCGGTATTACTAGTAGTCTGGTATTACTAGTAGTCTGGTATTACTAGTAGTCGGTATTACTAGTAGTCTGGTATTACTAGTAGTCTGGTATTACTAGTAGTCTGGTATTACTAGTAGTTTGGTATTACTAGTAGTCCGGTATTACTAGTAGTCTGGTATTACTAGTAGTCTGGTATTACTAGTAGTCCGGTATTACCAGTAGTCCGGTATTACTAGTAGTCCGGTATTACTAGTAGTCTGGTATTACTAGTAGTCCGGTATTACTAGTAGTCTGGTATTACTAGTAGTCCGGTATTACTAGTAGTCTGGTATTACTAGTAGTCTGGTATTACTAGTAGTCCGGTATTACTAGTAGTCTGGTATTACTAGTAGTCTGGTATTACTAGTAGTCTGGTATTACTAGTAGTCTGGTATTACTAGTAGTCTGGTATTACTAGTAGTCTGGTATTACTAGTAGTCTGGTATTACTTGTAGTCTGGTATTACTAGTAGTCTGGTATTACTAGTAGTCTGGTATTACTAGTAGTCTGGTATTACTAGTAGTCCGGTATTACTAGTAGTCCTGTATTACTAGTAGTCTGGTATTACTAGTAGTCTGGTATTACTAGTAGTCTGGTATTAGTAGTCGGTATACTAGTAGTCGTTACTAGTAGTCTGGTATTACTAGTATGGTCTGGTATTACTTTAAAGTAGTCCGTATTACTAGTAGTCTGGTATTACTAGTAGTCTGGTATTACTAGTAGTCTGGTATTACTTGTAGTCTGGTATTACTAGTAGTCCTGTATTACTAGTAGTCCTGTATTACTAGTAGTCCTGTATTACTAGTAGTCTGGTATTACTAGTAGTCTGGTATTAGATGTTTGTATTGATTGAAGACAGTTGCTTTCTACAAACATTAACTTTGCAAGGTCACTAAACGTGTGTGTGTGTGTGTGTGTGTGTGTGCAACAGTGACACTTCCGGTGTGTAAGTGTGGGATGTTTGCTTGCAACAAACATGTCTCTCACACTGCCTGCATTCCTCCACCTTTCCCCCTTCCACACCTCCCAGTTTCTCCTCTCCCTCCATCACTCCACACACACACACACACACACACACACACACACACACACACACACACACACACACACACACACACACACACACACACACACACACACACACACACTACACACACACACACACACACACACACACACACACACACACACACACACAGACTATCTTAATCTTGTAACAACCGTCTATACTGTGTGTGTGTGTACTCGCCTATATGTGGTTGCAGGGTCGATTCATAGCTCCTGGACCGCCTCTTCGCTGATCGCTAATAGGTCCACTCTCCAAGAATTTTATCGTACCTCTTCGTGTGTGTGTGTGTGGTATATCTCAGCCTTCCATGTTATCGTTACGAATATTCGTTATTCATTACTGTGGTCTCTTGGCAAAGTCTAAACGTCCTGTCATAGTCTTCTAGTTGATTTCAAGTTGTATATCTTGGCTTTGCAGTTATTTTCTTTACGAATATTAGTGTTTGTGATGGTATTTACGTTCGTGATGCGTGGGAAAGGTACTGTAGTGAGGAGTGGTGAGTGTGGGGGACCCACTCAGATGAGAGGACTGGCAGGGAAATGTATCAGAATGTGAAAGTACTGGGTGTTGGAGCCCCGGTCTGAGTGCTTCTGTAGGCGACATGACAGTGGTGTGTACTCACCTAGTTGTACTCACCTAGTTGTACTCACCTAGTTGTACTCACCTAGTTGTGGTTGCAGGGGTCGATTCACATCACCTGGCCCCGCCTCTTCACTGGTCGCTACTAAGTCACTTTTCCTGCTCCATGAGCTTTATCATACCTCTTTTTAAAGCTATGTATGGATCCTGCCTCCACTACATCACTTCCCAGACTATTCCACTTCCTGACAACTCTATGACTGAAGAAATACTTCCTAACATCCCTGTGATTCATCTGACTCTTCAACTGCCAGCTGTGTCCCCTTGTTGCTGTGTCCCATCTCTGGAACATTCTGTCTCTGCCCACATTGTCAATTCCTCCCAGTATTTTATATGTCGTTATCATATCCCCCCTATCTCCTGTCTTCCAGTGTGTTGTGTGTGTGTGTGTAAATGAAAGGGAGGGGTGAAAGGTAGAGAGAATCTTTGAAGGGGTACAATACTGTTAGTCACTCCCTTCCTCCCATGAATGGGGTTCCTCGTTACACCCTCCATCACCACAGCCTTCAAACTAATGGGAGGGGGAATAATGGGAGGGGGGAGGTGTGTGTATGTAAGGGGGCGTCTTCGTTAATTAAAAATTCTTCCCTTCAATGGAATTTCATTAAAGCCACGAATACTGTTAATAAACTAATGTGTTAACATGGGTTAATGTTAACATGGGTTAATGTTAACATGGGTTTGTGTTGTGGGGTTCTTTTCATAGATTTGGTAATATTAACAGACGATGAGCTTGGGTTTTGGTAGCGTTTAATGAGGCGTTGGATATATGGGAGCTGAGAGCCTATGCCTGTGTCCGTCTGTCCTGCACTGAGTCTGGATGGTAACAACATGGGTTAATGTTAACATGGGTTAATGTTAACATGGGTTAATGTTAACATGGCTAATGTTAACATGGGTTAATGTTAACATGGGTTAATGTTAGCATCCATGTCAGAGTGCAACACGTTTAACAGATTTCCATTTTAAATTATTATACACTTATTATGTGTGTGAGAGGGAAAGTGACACTTGTGGCTACACTTAAGTGTAAGTGTGTGAGAGGGAGAGTAACACTTGTGGCTACACTTAAGTGTAAGTGTGTCAGAGCTGGAGTGCCACCTAAGTGGGTAGTTACAGCAATAGTTAGTAGCCAGACACTGCAACTTTGACGACCATGTACTCGCCTATTTGTGGTTGTAGGGGTCGATTCACAACTCCTGGCCCTGGCTAGGATCTCTCTTCTCTCTCTCTCTCTCTCTCTCTCTCTCTCTCGTACGAGAAGGTCGAGAGCCATGGGAACCATCAATGTCACCGCTAACCCTCCCTCTAGCCTTCAATTTCACCAGCACCACCACTAGCACCACCACCACCACCACTACTAGCACCACCACCACCACTACTAGCACCACCAGCACCACCACCACTACTAGCACCACCACCACTACCACCACCACTACAACAACCCCTCTCCCACCGTGCCTGTACACACCCTCAACACACACTCTGCCCATTACCCTGAAAGCTGCTGTTTCCCATGTGATAGTAACTCCAGTTCTGCTGAAAGGAAACCCTCGAGGCTTCAGTAGCTACTGAAACCTTCCTGAAACCCTCGGCGATATCCTCACTGCCCTACTGAAGCCTCACACCTCAGTCTGACTCATTAAATTCCCTTCATGCGAACAGGACAGTAACACAATATAGATCTAACAAAAATAGATACACTATTCTGTGTGTTAGTTACATTGTGGGAACACCAGCAGTGTTGCTACACTATTCTGTGTGTTAGTTACATTGTGGCAACACCAGCAGTGTTGCTACACTATTCTGTGTGTTAGTTACATTGTGGCAACACCAGCAGTGTGTTGCTACACTATTCTATATGTTAGTTACATTGTGGGAACACCAGCAGTGTTGCTACACTATTCTATATGTTAGTTACATTGTGGGAACACCAGCAGTGTTGCTACACTATTCTATATGATAGTTACATTGTGGCAACACCAGCAGTGTGTTGCTACACTATTCTATATGATAGTTACATTGTGGCAACACCAGCAGTGTGTTGCTACACTATTCTATATGATAGTTACATTGTGGCAACACCAGCAGTGTTGCTACACTATTCTGTGTGTTAGTTACATTGTGGCAACACCAGCAGTGTTGCTACACTATTCTATATGATAGTCTATATGATAGTTACATTGTGGCAACACCAGCAGTGTGTTGCTACACTATTCTATATGATAGTTACATTGTGGCAACACCAGCAGTGTTGTTACACTATTCTATATGATAGTTACATTGTGGGAACACCAGCAGTGTTGCTACACTATTCTATATGATAGTTACATTGTGGGAACACCAGCAGTGTGGTGCTACACTATTCTATATGATAGTTACATTGTGGGAACACCAGCAGTGTTGCTACACTATTCTATATGATAGTTACATTGTGGCAACACCAGCAGTGTTGCTACACTATTCTGTGTGTTAGTTACATTGTGGCAACACCAGCAGTGTTGCTACACTATTCTGTGTGTTAGTTACATTGTGGCAACACCAGCAGTGTGTTGCTACACTATTCTATATGTTAGTTACATTGTGGGAACACCAGCAGTGTTGCTACACTATTCTATATGTTAGTTACATTGTGGGAACACCAGCAGTGTTGCTACACTATTCTATATGATAGTTACATTGTGGCAACACCAGCAGTGTGTTGCTACACTATTCTATATGATAGTTACATTGTGGCAACACCAGCAGTGTGTTGCTACACTATTCTATATGATAGTTACATTGTGGCAACACCAGCAGTGTTGCTACACTATTCTGTGTGTTAGTTACATTGTGGCAACACCAGCAGTGTTGCTACACTATTCTATATGATAGTTACATTGTGGTAACACCAGCAGTGTGTTGCTACACTATTCTATATGATAGTTACATTGTGGTAACACAAGCAGTGTTGCTACACTATTCTATATGATAGTTACATTGTGGCAACACCAGCAGTGTGTTGCTACACTATTCTATATGATAGTTACATTGTGGCAACACCAGCAGTGTTGTTACACTATTCTATATGATAGTTACATTGTGGGAACACCAGCAGTGTTGCTACACTATTCTATATGATAGTTACATTGTGGGAACACCAGCAGTGTGGTGCTACACTATTCTATATGATAGTTACATTGTGGGAACACCAGCAGTGTTGCTACACTATTCTATATGATAGTTACATTGTGGGAACACCAGCAGTGTTGCTACACTATTCTATATGATAGTTACATTGTGGGAACACCAGCAGTGTTGCTACACTATTCTATATGATAGTTACATTGTGGCAACACCAGCAGTGTTGCTACACTATTCTATATGATAGTTACATTGTGGAACACCAGCAGTGTTGCTACACTATTCTATATGATAGTTACATTGTGGCAACACCAGCAGTGTTCCTGAAGGAAGACAGTCAGGGATCTGTTAGTAATTCGTCAAATGTATGAAGCATGGGTGTGAAGAGTCTTGGTTCCTTTACACTTATTGCGTAATAATAATAATAGTGGTGTATTTACTTTGTGTGTCTGTCTGACTGTATGTGTGTGTACTCACCTGCATTTGGTTGCAAGGGTCGGGTTACAGCTCCTGGCTTGTGCGTACTCACCTGTGTTGTGTGTGTGTTTGTATGTGTACGTATGTGTGTATGGGCTTGTGTCCCACATGTGTGTGTATGCCTGTATGTGTGTGTGTTTTGTGCGCGTCTATGCGTTCGCGCAAGTACGTGCGGGCGTGCCTGCGGGCGTGTGCGGGCGTGCCTGCGGGCGTGTGCGGGCGTGCCTGCGCTTACCGGCCACCCAGCAGAACAGTAATGACAGATAATAACAGCAGTAATAACAGACTTAGTTAGGTTTCAAGGCTTCAGTTCCAAGTTCTGAACTTAAGTTGATGTTCCAGGAGTGAGCGTAACTTATACACCCTAACTTAGACTCACTGTAACCTAAGTTAGGCACTTAGTGTGTCCTGGGAGGGAGTATAACTTATACTCTCTGTATCAACAGCAGCCCCAGTAACAGCAGCAGACCCAGTAACAGCAGCAGACCCAGTAACAGCATAAGCCCCAGTAACAGCAGCAGCCCCAGTAACAGCAGCAGCAGACCCAGTAACAGCAGCAGCAGCCCCAGTAACAGCAGCAGACCCAGTAACAGCTGCAGCCCCAGTAACAGCAGCAGCCCCAGTAACAGCAAAAGCCCCAGTAACAGCAAAAGCCCCAGTAACAGCAGCAGCCCCAGTAACAGCAGCAACAGCCCCAGTAACAGCAGCAGACCCAGTAACAGCTGCAGCCCCAGTAACAGCAGCAGCCCCAGTAACAGCAGCAGCCCCAGTAACAGCAGCAGCCCCAGTAACAGCAAAAGCCCCAGTAACAGCAGCAGCCCCAGTAACAGCAGCAGCAGCCCCAGTAACAGCAACAGCCCCAGTAACAGCAGCAGCCCCAGTAACAGCAGCAGCCCCAGTAACAGCAGCAGCAGCCCCAGTAACAGCAGCAGCCCCAGTAACAGCAGCAGCACCAGTAACAGCAACAGCCCCAGTAACAGCAAGCAGCCCCAGTAACAGCAGCAGCCCCAGTAACAGCAGCAGCCCCAGTAACAGCAGCAGCCCTAGTAACAGCAGCAGCCTCCCAGTAACAGCAACAGCCCCAGACAACAGCCCCAGTAACAGCAACAGCCCCAGTAACAGCAACAGCCCCAGTAACAGCAACAGCCCCAGTAACAGCAAGCAGCCCCAGCAACAGCAGCAGCAGCCCAGTAACAGCACAGCCCCAAGCCAACGCAGCAGCCCCAGTAACAGCAGCAGCACCAGTAACAGCAACAGCCCCAGTAACAGCAACAGCCCCAGTAACAGCAACAGCCCCAGTAACAGCAGCAGCCCCAGTAACAGCAGCAGCAGCCCCAGTAACAGCCCCAGTAACAGCAACAGCCCCAGTAACAGCAACAGCCCCAGTAACAGCAGCAGCCCCAGTAACAGCAGCAGCCCCAGTAACAGCAGCAGCCCCAGTAACAGCAGCAGCCTCAGTAACAGCAACAGCCCCAGCAACAGCCCCAGTAACAGCAACAGCCCCAGTAACAGCAACAGCCCCAGTAACAGAGGCAGCCCCAGCAACAGCCCCAGTAACAGCAACAGCAGCAGCCCCAGTAACAGCCCCAGTAACAGCAACAGCCCCAGTAACAGCAACAGCCCCAGTAACAGCAGCAGCCCCAGTAACAGCAGCAGCCCCAGTAACAGCAGCAGCCCCAGTAACAGCAGCAGCCTCAGTAACAGCAACAGCCCCAGCAACAGCCCCAGTAACAGCAACAGCCCCAGTAACAGAAGCAGCCCCAGCAACAGCCCCAGTAACAGCAACAGCAGCAGCCCCAGTAACAGCAGCAGCCCCAGCAACAGCCCCAGTAACAGCAACAGCAGCAGCCCCAGTAACAGCAGCAGCCCCAGTAACAGCAGCAGCCCCAGTAACAGCAGCAGCACCAGTAACAGCAACAGCCCCAGTAACAGCACAGCCCCAGTAACAGCAGCAGCCCCAGTAACAGCAGCAGCAGCCCTAGTAACAGCCCCAGTAACAGCAACAGCCCCAGTAACAGCAACAGCCCCAGTAACAGCAGCAGCCCCAGTAACAGCAACAACAACCCACATATAACCCGACACAGTCCATCATTACTGACAATCAGAGTGGTTCGTGAGGCACAACACCTCTCGTGTACCTCTGAACGCCACCACCACACACTCGGATGTCACAGCCTTTGTAACAACCTGGAGAGAGAGAGAGAGAGAAATGTTGGTCGTCTTCCTCCGTCTAACCAGTAATTCCTTTCCAGGATCTCCCACAATTAGACGTAATTGTGTCATCTCAGGTCCCAGTTCATGTTCACTCATTTTTTTCTATAATACATATATACATTATTGCAAGGAGGATCAAGCCTCCACAGTCCCGTGTCTCAAATGATCAACGCACGTTTAATAATCCACGTAGCAGTAGTAGTCACAGTAGGTAAACTACTACTGATACTACTACTACTACTTATAATAGACGTATTCGGTCGCTAGTAACCATTAGGCTACTAACATGTCTAGTAGCCACAAGACTATGAGCACGTCTACTAGCATGTCCGGTAACCATAAGGCTACTAGCATGTCTAGTAGCCACAAGGGTAGTAGACATGCTACCAGCATGTCTACTAGCATGTCTAGTAGCCACAAGGCTAGTAGACATGCTACTAGCATGTCTACTAGCCAGGAACTACCTCTCTCCTAAAGTAATCCAACATAATTAGCCATCAGTTAAGGTAATTAGCTATAATTGGAGATTATACGAAATAATCCAACAAATTTATTAGCAAAACAGAAATGTACTCCAGATGGGAAGAAAATTTGGGAAATATTACAGGAAGAAAAAACGTAGTTTTTAAGACGTAATTAATAATTTTAAAGAGAGAGAGAGAGAGAGAGTTTCGCTCTATGTACAATGGTTGGAGAAACGCGAGCGAAACCATGTGAAACGTCGTGCCTTTTTTTTTGATACTGGTTGCTGTGCTCAAGATTTGAATCCGATCGAATGAGACGTTCTCGAGTTTTGAACATATACATATACATACATATATATATATATATATATATATATATATATATATATATATATAAGTCAGATAGATCCTGTATATCATTGTGATAGGTATTTCCTGAGGTTGAGATTTCCGCTCGGACGGAATATATCATCTTCAGAGACCAGGAAATATATCACCGTCTCCAGAGACCAGGAAATATTCCCTCTCGAGACCGGTATATCACCCTCTCCAGAGACCAGGAAATATATCACCCTCTCCAGAGACCAGGAAATATTGAGGCTTTCCTGCCTTTTTTCCCCTTGTTTTTGTTCACGTTTTCTATTTTCGCTTGTAAACTCAAATTACCTGGAGTTTACCTTGAGAGGGTTTCGTGGGTCAGCGCCCCCGCGGCCCGGTCTGAGACCAGGCCTCAGAAAATCATCTCATGTAGGTTTGAAGGCTAGTTAATAGATGGTTTCAAGTCTATCGACTACACTAGGGTTCCTCAAGAACGCCTCACTCGATAGGCTTCAGATGTTCAAGCTGGTGAACCGTCTTGGGCGAGATTCATGGGAATATTTGTAGGCCTGGTAGGCCATTCCCAGATTTTGTTTACATGCGATAATTGCTTATTGGCGCGCCCTTAATAACCAAAATTGTGATTGAGATGAACTGTCAGTGTATATACACTGAGAGGTGTATATCTCAGTGTATATACACTGAGAGGTGTATATCTCAGTGTATATACACTGAGAGGTGTATATCTCAGTGTATATACACTGAGAGGTGTATATCTCAGTGTATATACACTGAGAGGTGTATATCTCAGTGTATATACACTGAGAGGTGTATATCTCAGTGTATATACACTGAGAGGTGTATATCTGTGTATATACACTGAGAGGTGTATATCTGGAGGCATATACCTCCAGTTTACACTAATTTGGTTTATGGTACACTAAGTGGAGTTTACTAACGATTTACACTTAAGTTACTGTTCGTGGCTCAGCTGGTAGCGTCATGTTTCCTTACACCTGCTGTCACTATTCACCTAGCAGTAGGTAGGTACCTGGGTGTCAGGTGTGGGTGGCATCCTGGGGGACAAGATTGAAGGACCACAATGGAAATAAGACTGACAGTCCTTGATGACGCACTGACACTAACCCAACCCTGGGTTATCCTGGGTGGCTAACCCTCCCTACCCTGGGTTATCCTGGGTGCCTAACCCAACCCTGGGTTATCCTGGGTGGCTAACCCTCCCTACCCTGGGTTATCCTGGGTGCCTAACCCAACCCTGGGTTATCCTGGGTGGCTAACCCTCCCTACCCTGGGTTATCCTGGGTGCCTAACCCTTCCTACCGTGGGTTATCCTGGGTGCCTAACACTCCTGCCCCGGGTTATCCTGGATGGCTAACCCTCCCTACCCTGGGTTATCCTGGGTGCCTAACCCTTCCTACCATGGGTTATCCTGGGTGGCTAACACTCCTGCCCCGGGTTATCCTGGATGGCTAACCCTCCCTACCCTGGGTTATCCTGGGTGAATAACCCTCCCTACCCTAGGTTATCCTGGGTGGATAACCCTCCCTACCCTGGGTTATCCTGGGTGGATAACCCTCCCTACCCTGGGTTATCCTGGGTGCCTAACCCTCCCTACCCTGGGTTATCCTGGGTGGCTAACACTCCCTGCCCCAGGTTATCCTTGATGGCTAACCCTCCCTACTTTGGGTTATCCTGGGTGGCTAACACTCCCTACCCTGGGTTATCCTCGGTGGCTAACACTCCCTACCCTGGGTTATCCTGGGTGGCTAACACTCCCTACCCCGGGTTATCCTGGGTGGCTAACACTCCCTGCCCCGGGTTATCCTGGGTGGCTAACACTCCCTACCCCGGGTTATCCTGGGTGGCTAACACTCCCTACCCTGGGTTATCCTGGGTGGCTAACACTCCCTACCCCAGGTTATCCTGGGTGGCTAACACTCCCTACCCTGGGTTATCCTGGGTGGCTAACACTCCCTACCCCGGGTTATCCTGGGTGGCTAACACTCCCTACCCCAGGTTATCCTGGGTGGCTAACACTCCCTATCCTGGGTGGCTAACACTCCCTACCCCAGGTTATCCTGGGTGGCTAACACTCCCTACCCTGGGTTATCCTGGGTGGCTAACACTCCCTACCCCGGGTTATCCTGGGTGGATAACACTCCCTACCCCGGGTTATCCTGGGTGGCTAACACTCCCTACCCCGGGTTATCCTGGGTGGCTAACACTCCCTACCCCGGGTTATCCTGGGTGGGTAACACTCCCTACCCCGGGTTATCCTGGGTGGATAACACTCCCTACCCCGGGTTATCCTGGGTGGATAACACTCCCTACCCCGGGTTATCCTGGGTGGATAACACTCCCTACCCCGGGTTATCCTGGGTGGCTAACACTCCCTACCCCAGGTTATCCTGGGTGGCTAACCCTCCCTACCTGGGTTATCCTGGGTGGCTAACACTCCCTGCCCCGGGTTATCCTGGGTGGCTAACCCTCCCTACCTGGGTTATCCTGGGCGACTAGCCCTTGTGGCTGAAAATCCGAACAAATCTTTTCTTATCCTCTTCCTCCTCCCTCTTCCTCCTCTCCCTGGTTCCTCTTCGTCCTCCGCCTCCTCACAATAATACTTAAGTCTCTCCTAAAGAGTCATGGTCATAGAAAACTTCGACTTTAGCGTTAACTTAAGAATATTTAACATTATCAGTAAGTTTATTCAGGTACTATACACAAATACATACATTTACATAGATTATCATACATTTCTTGATAGATCAAGATTTGCTTGTGGCTGACCATTAACCCGGAGGATTAGAAACCCAGGGTAACCCAGGATAACCCTGAGTTACCCTGGGTCATTACATTGGCTTATTTCAAATGTGGGTCCTCACTCTCTCATATAATAATAATAATAATTTTATTTCTACCAGTACATGTACAAGGTATACAGACCATAGCTGACATCAATGACATACTACTATATAGAAAGACCCTTGTTATGCAGAGCATTTCCCACAAATTAGGTCAATTTTGTCCCAGGATGCGACCCACACCAATCCACTAACACCCAGGTACCTATTTTACTGATGGGTGAACATGGACAGCAGGTGTCTTATGGAAACACATCCTAATATTTTCCAGCCGTACCGGAGATTCGAACTCCGGACCTCACTTTGTGAGCTGAGTGCGCTACCGATCAAGCTATCCACACCAGTCCATTAACACCCAGGTATCTACTTACTGCTTAGTAAAGTGACAGCAGGTATAAGGTAACATTTCCACACGTGCCGGGGATCGAACCCCAGCTCGTGTGTGTGAACTGAGGCAGATACCAACCGAGCTACGTGAAAACAATACACCATGGAATGTGCTAGTTAAAAATCCAATAACGTCGAATATTATTTTTTATGACATGGTGTTAATATTGTTCTGAATATTTTTTAATTAAAATTTTTGATTGTAATATGTAATTTCTCTGTTATTATTTTAGATTTTTTATTTCCATATATAAATTCTGACTTACTTTTTAATTAAGAATTTTATTGTAATGTTTATATTTTGATATGGTTATTAATATTTATTAAAATTGACTTGTGTAGTGTGACTGAGGGATTACGAGGGAGAATACGTACTGCATGTAGTTACAGGGGTTGAGTCACAGCTCCTGGTCTTGTGGGGTTACAGGGGTTGAGTCACAGCTCCTGGTCTTGTAGGGTTACAGGGGTTGAGTCACAGCTCCTGGTCTTGTGGGGTTACAGGGTTGAGTCACAGCTCTGGTCTTGTGGGGTTACAGGGGTTGAGTCACAGCTCCTGGTCTTGTGGGGTTACAGGGGTTGAGTCACAGCTCCTGGTCTTGTGGGGTTACAGGGGTTGAGTCACAGCTCCTGGTCTTGTGGGGTTACAGGGGTTGAGTCACAGCTCCTGGTCTTGTGGGGTTACAGGGGGTTGAGTCACAGCTCCTGGTCTTGTGGGGTTACAGGGGTTGAGTCACAGCTCCTGGTCTTGTGGGGTTACAGGGGTTGACTCACAGCTCCTGGTCTTGTGGGGTTACAGGGGTTGAGTCTCAGCTCCTGGCCCTGCCTCTCAACTTGCCGTTTCCTAGATTCATTCCCTTATCGTCTGGTAAGGTCTTATCGTACCTACTCTTAAAGCTGTGCCTTTACCACTAAGATCATTCCACTTTCTGGCCACACCGAGGCTGAAAAAGCACTTCCTGATATCCCTGTGGCGGAGGAGCCATGAAATCGATATGAAAAGTGTTTGTGGAATGTAGAGGCGTCTAGTTGAAGATAATGGTAGTGTCAAGTGATATTATTGACAGAGAGAGAATGAGAGAGAGGGGGAGAAGAGAACAAGAACTTGGGGAAAGTAGTCACGACAGGTTGTAGAGGTGTGGGAGTCGTGTGATTGAGAGTGGAGTACCAGAGGGTGAGACGCTGGGTCCTCCGGGTTACATCACGTCTGGGTTGTGATCACATCTTTGCAGTGTTCTATAATCCTTACGATTTTAGTGCTCCCCATAATATAATAGTAATAATGTCTGCAGTAAGTTAGTGCAAGAATTGTGACTAAACACTGTACCATGACAGTACCATGACAGTACCATGACAGTACCATGACAGTACCATGACAGTACCATAATGCTACCCATCCATCTCTAAACCCAAGCTTCTACTCATGCTCCCACTTGGATCTAAATAATAATCTTTATTTCTACAAGTATATGATACAACTTATACAGACTATACTATATAGACATACAAAGTCCCTGGTTATGTAGAGCATTTCGGGTAAATTAGGTTAATTTTGTCCCCAGGATGCCACCCACCCCAGTCGACTAACACCCAGGTACCTACTTACTGCTAGGTTAACATGGAAAGCAGGTGTCTTAAGGAAATACGTCCTAATGTTTCCACCCGTACCGGGGATCGAACCACGTGTGAGCTGGGTGTGGCAGCATCTCTCCTGTAGAACCATAGCTCATCTCTTCAAAAAACTCAAACAAATGTTTGGTCCATTGATAATCACTCATTATTCTGGTGTGAAATACTGACTGGGACCGTAGGAAGCCAGGCAGGATACTAATACTAATAATAGTAATAATAGTGCATAGGTGGAGGAGTGTTTGTGTGTAGGTGTAGTGTTGGTGTGTCAGTGTAGTGTTGGAGGTGTGTGAGTGTAGTGTTGGAGGTGTGTGAGCGAGTTGGCAGGGTACTGGAAGCAGGGTAGAGTGGGCAAGTCAGGTCCCCCTTCAGAATGTACCGAAGACGTGAGTAGCCTTCAAGATGCAAGCCACCAGCCCTCTCCCCTTCCCCCTGGCAAGCCACCCCCTCCCTCTGGCAAGCCACCCCCTCCCTCTTGCAAGCCACCCACCTCCCTCTACCCTTCCCCTCAACCCTGGCAACACTATATCTACTCCTACCCAGTCTATCGTCAAGATTGATCTGGTTGTTAAGGTCGAGTCAGGAGAACCATATTGCAACCCACTACCAGTCTCTCTCTCTCTCTCTCTCTCTCTCTCTCTCTCTCTCATATATATATATATATATATATATATATATATATATATATATATATATATATATATATATATAATATTAAATATGTACTTAGCACTCTTTGCTTCATACCAGCGAGTACATTGTAAGAACTTTGACGCTCTGAAAGTGTACTCTAGTACTCAGTGCTGACAGTAGATGATCCGTAGTGGTAGATGAGACGTGTGCAATACTTGGGTAGATAGCCTTGGTAGATAACCTCGGTAGATACCTTTGGTAGATAGCCTTGGTAGAGTCTTGGGAAGATACCGTTGGTAGATACACTTGGGCAGATACCATTGAGTGGCCCTGTACACATCAAGGTACTGTAGCCCTGGCCCTGGTGGCCCTGTACACATCAAGGTACTGTAGCCTTGGCCTGGTGGCTCTGTACACATCAAGGTATACTGTAGCCTTAGCCTGGTGGCCCTGTACACATCAAGGTACTGTAGCCTTGGCCTGGTGACCCTGTACACATCAAGGTACTGTAGCCCTGGCCTTGGTGGCCCTGTACACATTAAGGTATACTGTAGCCTTGGCCCTGGGGTGGCGGACCTGTAATTATGTCAGATGGTGCCAAAGTCGTGACTAAACTTAATCACCCTGAACAGGTTATTAAGAGTTTTATTTTGGCATGGTGGTGACCTTGAGTTCTGGCTTCGCGCGCTGTCAGCGTTAACCCAGACTTGACAGTTTTCCGAATTTTGCAACGACAGCGCGCAGAATTTGGTTGGTTAATTGGGTTTAAAGCAGCGGTAGATTGGTTGGTTAATTGGGTTTAAAGCCTATATATTACACTATTGTCATTAACCTGTTCAACACTAGTCAATAATACTTTAATACCTAAAATAGTGATTAATGTAAACTGTGTATATACACTGATATACACACCTCTCAATGTATATACACTGATATATACGCCTCTCAATTTATATACCTTTCAGTGTATACACTCTTTAAGTACAAAATTATGTATAGTCTTCCTTGCCAAGGGCTCAGGTAGGCCTGGACAGGTAGGCTTGATCAGGTAGGTCTGGACAGGTAGTCCTGGATAGGTAGCCCTGGTCAGGTAGCCCTGCTCAGGTTGCCCTGGACAGGTAACCCTGCTCAGGTAGTCCTGGTCAGGTAGTCCTGGACAGGTAACCCTGGTCAGGTAGTCCTGGACAGGTAACCCTGGTCAGGTAGCCCTGGACAGGTAACCCTGGTCAGGTAGTCCTGGTCAGGTAGCCCTGGTCAGGTAGTCTGGTCAGGTAGCCCTGGTCGTGGACTGGGTCGCGGGGGCGAGGACCCCGCAACACCCTCCAGGAAGGCAACACAAGTAGTAGTCGTTCAATAGAATTCTATTACCCCTGGCTAGTAAATGGATGGGTGAACACACCCATGGGTAGAACCTTCATATTTTGGCCTCAATCAATAAAATAATGTTACCTAAATTATGAATTATAAGAGAAAATTTTGGAAGTCCCGTTGGTGACGAGGATAAATTTCCTTAAAAAAAAATGTATATATCTTCACAATGTAGATATATTTTTAACCTGTTGTGCGAATTATACTTGGTATAATTCAAGTCTTGGTATAATTCAGGCCTTGGTATAACTCAGGTCTTGGTATAACTCAGGTCTTGGTATAACTCAGGTCTTGGTATAACTCAGGTCTTGGTATAACTCAGGTCTTGGTATAACTCAGGTCTTGGTATAACTCAGGTCTTGGTATAACTCAGGTCTTGGTATAGCTCAGATCTTGGTATAACTCTGGTCTTGGTATAATCACAGACACTGCACAAACTCCAAAGCAAGTACATTATATTTACTGAACGTAGTAAGCACTAGGATACAACCACCCACGTCATCTCTTTTTTTTTTAATTTACACACCAAAAAAAGGGGGCAGTCAAGATACCCAGCACTGATACCCACGTGCCCAAGGGTTGTACATTAGCTTGGGGTGGTACCCAGGGAGGGGAGACGCATTAATAAGACTCGACATGCCCAGTATATTCGCATTTTGTTTATGACTGGACACGAGGCTGTTGTTGTTGGCGAGAATAGCTAGTGGAGGGTTTAAAACCAGTCCAGCTTCCTTGCACGAGCCAAACAACTGGTAGTAGTAACTGGAGAAGGTCTGGAATCAGTCTAGCTTCCTTGCACGAGCCAACCAACTGGTAGTAGTAACTGGAGAAGGTCTGGAATCAGTCTAGCTTCCTTGCACGAGCCAACCAACTGGTAGTAGCAACTGGAGAAGGTCTGGAATCAGTCTAGCTTCCTTGCACGAGCCAAACAACTGGTAGTAGCAACTGAGAAGGTCTGGAATCAGTCTAGCTTCCTTGCACGAGCCAACCAACTGGTAGTAGTAACTGGAGAAGGTCTGGAATCAGTTTAGCTTCCTTGTACGAGCCAACTAACTGGTAGTAGCAGTTGGAGAAGGTCTGGAATCAGTTTAGCTTCCTTTTACGAACTAGCCAGCTGGTAGTAGCAGCTGGAGAAGGACTGGAATCAGTCTAGCTTCGTTTTACGAGCTAGCCAGCTGGAAGTAGCAGCAGCTGGAGAAGGACTGGAATCAGTCCAGCTGCTTAGTAGGAAGAAAGAGGTGGAGCAAATGGAACTCTTAACAAAGTGATGGTACAAGAATGCAGAAGTCAGCCTCAGGGTGGCCACAATCACAAAGTCCCATGCCAGACAGCGAACACAACACAACCCAGACCATCGCTAGTTTCCACAGTTCTTCCCGGAGTCGTTGAAGGCTCACCTCTTCCTGACGGACAGATACGATGCTCTGAACATGATTAATGCCCAATAACTGCTGGTTTTGTACAGCAGACGCGATCACCACACAGAAATAAATCAATTATACTGCCTCAGTAGTCGTGGCTAGTTGGACCTTGAAGACTGGCTCCCTGTTACGTTATGTCCAATATTGTAAGACGAGGCTACGAACTTCCTGTGTTGATAGTTGCTGTGTTGCTGTTGCTTGTAAATTAAACCTATTGCCTCTCTTTACCAAAAAAATAGGTCTCAGGAGTTAGTAGGCTGTTGTGGGTAGCATAGAGCAAACGTATGAGAAACAGCCTCCTTGGTACCTTAGACATTATTAGGAACTGTCTAGAAAGAGTTACAAGTTTCTTGGCAACCTAGAAATATCGAGACTGAGGACTTCATCCTCTTTTGTTCAACATTGCAAGCTACTGATGTGTTGATTACAACACGAAAGGCCTACAGCTATCTTTCAACTTCCCCCATGGTTGTTTTCCATTATATATGATATATATATATATATATATATATATATATATATATATATATATAAGAACATAATAATGGAGGAATGCTGCAGTAGCTGCCCATGGTAAGCAAGTCAAACTCACACCCGTGTTGAGATTCGCTAATCAAATCATGAACTTCAAGGTGACTTTGAATTGCATCCTCAATTACCGAGTCCATCAACTTTCCCACAATTGAACTTAGATTGACTGTTGACTCTAAACTTCCCCCTCAAGATGTGTCTGCCGCTTTGTAAAGACGTTTCACTTTTGCGGTTTCCCCCCCCCACTTATCCGGTACGACACCCGTTTGTAGTGATCTCTTGGGGAGGAGTTGATGGTTTGAGTTGCTGGGTTGGTAGCGCACTCAGCTCACACACAGGTCCGTGGTTCGATCCCCGGTACGGGTGGAAACATTAGGACGTGTTTCCTTAAGATACCTGCTGTCCATGTTCACCTAGCAGTAAGTAGGTAGCTGGGTGTAAGTTACCTTACACCTGCTGTCACTGTTCACCTAGCAGTACGTAGGTACCTGGGTGTAAGTTACCTTACACCTGCTGTCACTATTTACTTAGCACTAAGTAGGTACCTGGGTGTAAGTTACCTTACACACACTTCTGGCGGGGCCAGGAGCTATGACTTAACCTCTATAACTCTATAACCATAATTAGGTGAGTACACACACACACACACACACAAACAGGCCAAGTGTCTACCGACAAGTGCCTTTGACAAATCGTGACTGACTCATCAAGACTTAAACTGCGTTTTATCTTCTCTTTGGTATTTAACATCTGTAAATATTTCAACATTAACACCTGTTAATACTATCAAGAAAACATTTTAAATTTGTATTTGATGTAAGGATCTTGGATCAAAGTCGTGTTCTGAGGCGAGTCTGAAATTTATCCAAGTTAAAAGTTCTGCACTCTGGTACAGGCTGGTGGACAGCAGCCACCCAGGGAGGTACAACCCCCCTTCTCATGTTGGTCTGAAATTGATGCATGTTAAAAGTTCTGCACTCTGGTACAGGCTGGTGGACAGCAGCCACCCAGGGACGTACAACCCTCCTCTATGTTGGTCTGAAATTGACCCGTGTTAAAAGTTCTGCACTCTAGCCGCCTTTCTTACTGGATCTTAAGCTTGTAGATCTTGAAAACTTGTCTTACCATCAAGAATAAAAAGTCGTAGCGGCCTGGATTGAAAAAATGCAGACATTTTTGAGTGTCTGGACCATTATCCACTCTGGATAATGGTCCAGTCTGCCACCCACACCACACCCAGTCATAACGTACATAACCCTACGCCCACGGACTCCCACACAACAATTCCATCCTAGTTTTTTGCAAATTTAGCACATCACATATTTCCGCCCACATCTATCTAGTTTTTTGCATGCCGCCCACTGCCGCCCACGATCTGCCACCCTTACTGAATCTCCTTACTAGATTCATCTCTCATTATTCCAAAACCAGCTGTCTTGCCAGAGATGCCGCCCACTGCCGCCCACAGCTGAAGGAATCTTCACCTGTGGACCGGAATTAACCAGCGGTTAATGAGGTTTAAAGCCTATTGACTGCAGCATCCATGAGTTGCATCACCAGTCCTACAGAGCATCCTACAGCATCCTTCAGAGCATCCTGCAGACTCCTTCATCTCAGCAGTTGTGGTCACCTCTGCTTGTCACCTCTTATCTGACATCTCACTGAAGTGTCACTAGGTGTTAAGACTAGATCCTTCATATTTTTTTTCCATGCTGATGCAAATCTGTTTTACGTGGGTTGTTGGATGATGTTTGTTTGTTTGGGGGGGTTGTGTGTTTGTTTATGAGGTGGTGGTGAGAGTTACTGCCCTGTTTTTGTGTTTGTGATGTGGCATCAGTTGTATGGGTGTGATGAATGGGTTTTCAACGTTGCAGCGAGGAGGAAGCTAGAGGTAGTGATGTGTTCTGTTATTTTTTTTATTATTGTCACTACTACGACGACTACAACTGCTGCTGCTTCTACGACTGGTACTGCTACTACTACTACCACCATTACTACTACTACCGCTACAGCTACTACTACTACAACTTCCAACATAGAGACCAAGGGAGTCTACCTGGAGGGTATTCCGGGGGTCAACGCCCCCCGCGGTCCGGTCCATAACCAGGCCTCCCGGTGGATCAGGGCTTGATCAATCAGGCTGTTACTGCTGGCCGCACATAGTCCAATGTACGAACCACAGACCGGCTGGTCAGGTACTGACTTGAGGTATCTGTCCAGCTCCCTCTTGACAGCCAGGGGTCTATTGGTAATCCCCCTTATGTATGCTGGGAGGCTGTTGAACAGTCTTGAGCCCCGTACACTTACTGTGTTGTCTCTTAGTGTACTTGCGTCACCCCTACTTTTCAATGGGGGGGATGTTGCATTGTCTGCCCAGTCTTTTGCATTCGTAAGGAGTGATTTCTGTGTGCAGTTCGGGACCAGTCCCTCTATGATTTTCCAGGTGTAGATTATGATGCATCTCTCTCGCCTGCGCTTCAGGGAGTACAGGTTGCGTCAGGGCCAGATGGTCAGAAATCCTCTTGAGTTACCAAGGGATTACCACCATTGTGTTTTTTGTACTGCAGTTTAGTGGTGGTGAAAGCATTGTCTTAACCCGGGCTGCTGTGTGGTCAGGTATTGTGGGGCATTGTGTACTGCATGCCCATGCTGTGGGTAGCAGAGGACAGATTGTGCCCCTCATGTGTGTGTGTGTAATCTTGTCTGGTCCTGACACAACATTATCGACTAATTTATATTTGACTAACGCGTGTCCTTACGCCAAATATTTAAAGAGGACCTGTTTAGCTACTGACAGGGGAGTCCCCAGTCATCCGGGGTCCCCAGTCAGCCGGGGTCCCCAGTCAATTAGTCTGGCGATTAGCGGACAGATAGTTAAACCTCAACTTCGCCTCCGTACTCACTGACCTACAAGGATTTACCAAGTCACAATACTACAGCTGACGTAGGTTCTGAGCAACTCGGCTGTCTAGGGATGAAGGTAGGTCTGGGGACCTGTAGCTATTCCTAGCCAAGGGTTCCTTACCACCGGCATCCCTACCACGGCATCCCTACCAATGTCATCTCTACCTAGGGCATCCCAAAGTTGATGAACCTTTAATGGAATACTTAACTTTTGTAGTGTTAGGCTGACACTACAGAAGTCTCCCAGCTCAGGCTGACACTACAGAAGTCTCCCAGCTCAGGCTGACACTACAGAAGTCTCCCAGCTCAGGCTGACACTACAGAAGTCTCCCAGCTCAGGCTGACACTACAGAAGTCTCCCAGCTCAGGCTGACACTACAGAAGTCTCCCAGCTCAGGCTGACACTACAGAAGCCATCTCCCAGCGCTCAGGCTAGTACCACCTACAGAAGTCTCCCAGCTCAGGCTGACACTACAGAAGTCTCCCAGCTCAGGCTGAACACGATCCCCAGCCAGCTACACGAAGTCTCCCAGCTCAGGCTGACACATTTCAACAGTACATATATATGAGCAATATCCTTAGTTGGCTGTGTAACTGTCATATAGAATAGGGTAGCAGCACACTCCTGATGTATCCAATTTTGATACGAGAGAAGGCCCTTTACCAAGACGTAGTTGTAGGTGCTGAGGGAGATGTAGATGCTGTAGATGCTGAGGGAGATGTAGATGCTGTAGATGCTGAGGGAGATGTAGATGCTGTAGATGCTGAGGGAGATGTAGATGCTGTAGATGCTGAGGGAGATGTAGATGCTGTAGATGCTGAGGGAGATGTAGATGCTGTAGATGCTGAGGGAGATGCGTTATCTCAAGGCTTAGCATCACTGGTCGCAAAAGCAGCTCTGAAATCACCGTCTTGATGGACCCACTCAAAAAACTGGTCGCCGTGTGTTGCTTACATGCCTGTCTTGCCACCCACAGCCACCCCTCAGCCGCCCAGCTGCCCACCCATTCTTGCAGTCACTACCACCCACCCCTCACTCTCTCCATCCTAGATACACTGTTGCAGCCTCCACTCAAACACTCACCCATCCACTCAGAGTGAGTGGCAGTGTAACATAGTGTTGCAGCTTGCACTCAACCACCTGGCCATCCTTCACACATCCAAAGAGCTCATCCACCAAACCACTCAACCATCTGTTGACCCAACCACGTGATCACCCTTCCATCCACCCATTCCTACAAACACCCATCCACTTAGTGCCTGCTCCCACCTACGTCAATCATCTTTTCACCGTCACCTTCTTCCACCCTTTATTCACCGTGTCAATCAATTCCTTATTTATCCTCGCCTGCCCATAACAAAATTATATTCTTCGTAATCTCCGGACAAGCAGACCTGTAAACATTTCTATTGTGCAGGCTGTATATACGGTCCCAATGGGATTTATATGCGGGTCTTAGTTATATGATGACCCACAGCTGGAGCTTTTGGTCATCTGACCGAGGCCTTCCGCTGGCTTACCAGTTATAACCAACTTATTAATAGTTCGAAATGTTAAAGCCTTGTATTCACCTATTTTTTGGTTGCAGGGGTCGATTCACAGCTCCTGGTCCCACCTCTTCACTGGTCGCTACTAGATCCACTCCCTGCTCCATGAGCTTTATCATACCTAATCTTAAAGCTATGTATGGATCCTGCCTCCACAACATCACTTTGTTCCACTTCCTGTGTGTGTATATTTGTATGTAGTCGCCGAGTTATCTTTACTGGGGTCGAATCTCGGTTCCCAGCCTAGCCTCTTAACTACCATCAACGTCACAACTATTTGGTAGCCTATTAGGCCCAACCACACCATGTGTGAGTGTGAAGGCCTAACAACTACACAAGGGTCGTTAAGGAGACAGTGCACCTAGGAGGTAACATATAGAAAAGCTTACTTCCCAAGACAAAGATTGATGTCAGCGCTCAGTGTATGTACTCAGAGATACGCACCTCTCACTGTATACACTCAGCACGTCTGATAATACGACATGTGATTAATATACCCTCACTAGACGCACCTGTCTGATGTCCCCAAGCTTGTACCATACTTTATTATTGTTTTTTTAAGTTATTTCATTAGTTTTAAAACCTATATATGACACGAGGGTCATTAAGACTGCATGTCACCTATACACAACTAGTCATGGATACTTTAATGCCTAAAATATGGACTAAAGTTAATTTTCAGTGTGTGCGTGTGTGTGTAAAAATCACAGTAGTTGAATGATAGAACTAGGCCTTTCTTGTAGCAATCGACACATCAGGAGCTTGCAATATTGCAGAAATGAGTAGGAAATTCAGGCACCTTCGTTGAGAGACCGTAACCTAACTTAGCCTAGCCTAACCTTAGGTTGCCCTAACTAAATCAAACCAAACGAAACCTAACTTAGCCTAGTCTAAATTAGGTTAACCTAACCTAACTTAACATAACCTTACCAGCCTAACCTGCCAAGCCTAAAACAAAATAATGTTTCTACTTAAGAGAAACTAAGAAATTGAAGTCTGAAGCCTCGTGATAAAACTAATTCAATAATATCAAGGTAGGCTGTGGGTAATTCTGTGAGGGAAGACTCTCCAGTATATAGTAAAGCCCAGGAGGAATTCAAATTTGATGCCGTAAATCAATTTCGGATTAATTAAAAAGGTCAATATATATAATATGCATTAGAGGTACGACTCCAGAATTGACACTAATGATTTTTAAAGAGGTGGAGGGGTAAGCCAGTGGAAGGCCTCGGTCAGATGACCAAAAGCTGCAGCTGTGGGTCATATAACTAAGACCCGAGTCAGGGAACACTTGTCCTTTTTCCTGACAGATGACCAAAATCTCCAGCTGTGGGTCCTCGTATAACTAAGACCCGACCAATATTATACCTAAGACTTGCAGAGAAGGGGTCGCAGGCAGAGCCAGCTTGTCAAGGTGTTGTATTGAATATATAATTAGATGGACTGTGATAAATTGGTCAATCTATCGTAATATGTTGCACTGTCAGGAAGTTAATATTGCAATGCTGGCGAGATGTGGAAAAATGAATATGTGCAGTTTAGGGCATTTATAAACAAAGGAACCTTTCGCCACGAATTGATGTATTTTTTTTATATTTTATTTAAAAACTTTAGGAATACATATACAATAAACAGAGCGCCAACAGGCATACAACGTAACAAAGCAATTACATTATTAGTAGAACTGAAGAAGGTAGTTGTGGAGAAATGTTGCCTTCAATAAATGCCAGTCTTTTTTTCCGACGTCTTGAACTGTCAGCCTCTTTTTTCGACGTCTTGAACTGTCAGCCTCTTTTTTCGACGTCTTGAACTGTCAGCCTCTTTTTTCGACGTCTTGAACTGTCAGCCTCTTTTTTCGACGTCTTGAACTGTCAGCCTCTTTTTTCGACGTCTTGAACTGTCAGCCTCTTTTTCCGACGTCTTGAACTGTCAGCCTCTTTTTCCGACGTCTTCAACTGTCAGCCTCTTTTTTCGACGTCTTGAACTGTCAGCCTCTTTTTTCGACGTCTTGAACTGTCAGCCTCTTTTTTCGACGTCTTGAACTGTCAGCCTCTTTTTTCGACGTCTTGAACTGTCAGCCTCTTTTTTCGACGTCTTGAACTGTCAGCCTCTTTTTTCGACGTCTTGAACTGTCAGCCTTTTTCGACGTCTTGAACTGTCAGCCTCTTTTTCCGACGTCTTGAACTGTCAGCCTCTTTTTCCGACGTCTTGAACTGTCAGCCTCTTTTTTCGACGTCTTGAACTGTCAGCCTCTTTTTTCGACGTCTTGAACTGTCAGTTTCTTTTTTCGACGTCTTGAACTGTCAGCCTCTTTTTCGACGTCTTGAACTGTCAGCCTCTTTTTTCGACGTCTTGAACTGTCAGCCTCTTTTTTCGACGTCTTGAACTGTCAGCCTCTTTTTTCGACGTCTTGAACTGTCAGCCTCTTTTTTCGACGTCTTGAACTGTCAGCCTCTTTTTTCGACGTCTTGAACTGTCAGCCTCTTTTTCCGACGTCTTGAACTGTCAGCCTCTTTTTCCGACGTCTTCAACTGTCAGCCTCTTTTTTCGACGTCTTCAACTGTCAGCCTCTTTTTTCGACGTCTTGAACTGTCAGCCTCTTTTTTCGACGTCTTGAACTGTCAGCCTCTTTTTTCGACGTCTTGAACTGTCAGCCTCTTTTTTCGACGTCTTGAACTGTCAGCCTCTTTTTTCGACGTCTTGAACTGTCAGCCTCTTTTTTCGACGTCTTGAACTGTCAGCGTGGCCCATGAATCTCTGTCCAACAGCTCGCTAAAGAACAATACACAACCCACACGTAGGAGAGGAGGAGCTTACCACGACGTTTCGGTCCCACTTGGACCGGACCGAAACGTCAACAGCTTGTTAGTGTGAATTAGTAACCAGCAGCAGCTCCACCAGTTCGACCCACTGCTTATGCCATCGAGGGGGGAAAACCGCATAAAGACTTCAGCAGGCCTATTGGCCCATGCTAGGCAAGTCTAAATCACACCCATCCAAGTACTCTTGCTTCTGGCCTATTGGCCCATGCTAGGCAAGTCTAAATCACACCCATTCATGTACTCTTGCTTCTGGCCTATTGGCCCATGCTAGGCAAGTCTAAATCACACCCATCCAAGTACTCTTGCTTCTAGCCTATTGGCCCATGCTAGGCAAGTCTAAATCACACCCATCAATGTACTCTTGCTTCTGGCCTATTGGCCCATGCTAGGTAAGTCTAAATCACACCCATCAATGTACTCTTGCTTCTGGCCTATTGGCCCATGCTAGGCATGTCTAAATCACACCCATTCATGTACTCTTGATTCAGGCCTATTAGCCCATGCTAGGCAAGTCTAAATCACACCCATTCATGTACTCTTGATTCAGGCCTATTAGCCCATGCTAGGCAAGTCTAAATCACACCCATTCATGTACTCTTGATTCAGGCCTATTGGCCCATGCTAGGCAAGTCTAAATCACACCCATCCATGTACTCTTGATTCAGGCCTATTAGCCCATGCTAGGCAAGTCTAAATCACACCCATCCATGTACTCTTGATTCAGGCCTATTGGCCCATGCTAGGCAAGTCTAAATCACACCCATCCATGTACTCTTGATTCAGGCCTATTAGCCCATGCTAGGCAAGTCTAAATCACACCCATCCATGTACTCTTGATTCAGGCCTATTGGCCCATGCTAGGCAAGTCTAAATCACACCCATCCATGTACTCTTGATTCAGGCCTATTAGCCCATGCTAGGCAAGTCTAAATCACACCTATCCATGTACTCTTGATTCAGGCCTATTAGCCCATGCTAGGCAAGTCTAAATCACACCCATCCAAGTACTCTTGCTTCTGGCCTATTAGCCCATGCTAGGCAAGTCTAAATCACACCCATCCATGTACTCTTGATTCAGGCCTATTAGCCCATGCTAGGCAAGTCTAAATCACACCCATTCATGTACTCTTGCTTCTGGCCTATTGGCCCATGCTAGGCAAGTCTAAATCACACCCATCCATGTACTCTTGCTTCTGGCCTATTGGCCCATGCTAGGCAAGTCTAAATCACACCCATTCATGTACTCTTGCTTCTGGCCTATTGGCCCATGCTAGGCATGTCTAAATCACACCCATTCATGTACTCTTGATTCAGGCCTATTAGCCCATGCTAGGCAAGTCTAAATCACACCCATCCAAGTACTCTTGCTTCTGGCCTATTGGCCCATGCTAGGCAAGTCTAAATCACACCCATCCAAGTACTCTTGCTTCTGGCCTATTAGCCCATGCTAGGCAAGTCTAAATCACACCCATCCAAGTACTCTTGCTTCTGGCCTATTAGCCCATGCTAGGTAAGGCTAAATCACACCCATCCAAGTACTCTTGCTTCTGGCCTATTGGCCCATACTAGGCAAGTCGAAATCACACCCATCCAAGTACTCTTGCTTCTGGCCTATTAGCCCATGCTAGGCAAGTCTAAATCACACCCATCCATGTACTCTTGCCTCAGTGATGCTTGTGGTCCTCGACTCGTGTCCAAACTCCTGTCACTTCTCGGTTAAATTAAAATTATTGTTTACTGTGGAGTTTTTACGACGTTTTGAGAATGCACACCGTTAGTGAAGGAAATAAACGTTTCAGAAGATGCAATTGGGACGACGTTTCGCCCTGTGTAGAGCTTTAATCAAGTCATGACTTGGATTCAGTGTTCGTTGAGATATAGGCTAGGCTAAGCTAGGTTAGGTTAGGCTAAGTGAGGTTAGGTTAGATTAGGTGAGGCTACGTTAGGCTAGGCTAGGTGAAGTTAGGTTAGATTAGGTGAGGCTACGTTAGGCTAGGTGAAGTTAGGTTAGATTAGGTGAGGCTACGTTAGGTTAGATTAGGTTAGATTAGGTGAGGCTAGGTTAGGTTACAGCACAATGTGTATGTAAGCTAGGAATTTACATTTTGAGATTTGTACAATTGTACAAACACATCTCTCCTTTATTATTATTATTATTATTATTATTATTATTATTATTATTATTATTATTATTATTATTATTATTATTATTATTATTATTATTATTATTATTATTATTATTATTATTATTATTTTTATTATCTAGTAAAGTTTTCCTGTTTTTGTTTTGTGACCTTCTCTCCCACACACAACCTTCTGCTGTCGCCCACTCCCAACATCTGCCACCCATCTATGTCCGCCCACACATGAGCCTGCCACCCATTCCTGGTGGTGAGGTGTGAGTGATTTGTGCCACCCACTCCACACACCTGCCATTCACTCCACACACCTGCCATTCACTCCACACACCTGCCATTCACTCCACACACCTGCCATTCACTCCACACACCTGCCATCCACTCCACACACCTGCCATTCACTCCACACACCTGCCATCCACTCCACACACATGCCATCCACTCCACACACATGCCATCCACTCCACACACTTGCCACCCACTCTACACGCCGGCCACCCACTCCACACACTTGCCACCCATTTCCTGATCACCTACACACATGATTAGCTTCCTGCCACCTACTCCCCACACCTACCACACATTTGTCCGCCCACATACGCCTCCTCCCGCCGCCCACTCCTTGCCACCCGTACCCAGCCTAGCCAACTAAATCGCCGCCCACACAGACAAGATACATATCAGCCGTACCTCAGCCACCCCAAACCTGCCGCCCACTCTCTCCCTCTCACTTTCTTATTCCCTCCCTCTCTCTACTCCCTGCGTCTCTCTAACCCTCTCTCCCTTAGCCCCTTAATTTCTGCCTTACGCCTCTCTTCTCCAATTCCCACTCTCTCATTCTCCGCTACTACTACCACTGCTACTACTATAACTACTACCACTGCTACTACTATAACCACTACCACTGCTATTACTATAACCACTACCACTGCTACTACTATAACCACTACCACTGCTACTACTATAACCACTACTCCACTGCACTTACTACTAACCACTACCACTGCTACTACTATAACCACTACCACTGCTACTACTATAACCACTACCACTGCTACTACTATAACCACTACCACTGCTACTACTATAACCACTACCACTGCTACTACTATAACCACTACCACTGCTATTACTATAACCACTACCACTGCTACTACTATAACCACTACCACTGCTACTACTATAACCACTACCACTGCTACTACTATAACCACTACCACTGCTACTACTAACCACTACCACTGCTACTACTATAACCACTACCACTGCATCCACTCCACTACTACTACTACCACTGCTACTACTATAACCACTACCACTGCTACTACTATAACCACTACCACTGCTACTACTATAACCACTACCACTGCTACTACTATAACCACTACCACTGCTACTACTATAACCACTACCACTGCTACTACTATAACCACTACCACTGCTACTACTATAACCACTACCACTGCTACTACTATAACCACTACCACTGCTACTACTATAACCACTACCACTGCTACTACTATAACCACTACCACTGCTACTACTATAACCACTACCACTGCTACTACTATAACCACTACCACTGCTACTACTATAACCACTACCACTGCTACTACTATAACCACTACCACTGCTACTACTATAACCACTACCACTGCTACTACTATAACCACTACCACTGCTACTACTATAACCACTACCACTGCTACTCTATAACCACTACTGCTCTACTAAGCCATACCATATACTATAACCACTACCACTGCTACTACTATAACCACTACCACTGCTACTACTATAACCACTACCACTGCTACTACTATAACCACTACCACTGCTACTACTATAACCACTACCACTGCTACTACTATAACCACTACCACTGCTACTACTATAACCCTACTTTACAAACCACTCTACTACTATAACCACTACCACTGCACTTATACCTACATGCTACTAAACCACTACCACTGCTACTACTATAACCACTACCACTGCTACTACTATAACCACTACCACTGCTACTACTATAACCACTACCACTGCTACTACTATAACCACTACCACTGCTACTACTATAACCACTACCACTGCTACTACTATAACCACTACCACTGCTACTACTATAACCACTACCACTGCTACTACTATAACCACTACCACTGCTACTACTATAACCACTACCACTGCTATTACTATAACCACTACCACTGCTACTACTATAACCACTACCACTGCTACTACTATAACCACTACCACTGCTACTACTATAACCACTACCACTGCTACTACTATAACCACTACCACTGCTACTACTATAACCACTACCACTGCTACTACTATAACCACTACCACTGCTATTACTATAACCACTACCACTGCTACTACTATAACCACTACCACTGCTATTACTATAACCACTACCACTGCTACTACTATAACCACTACCACTGCTACTACTATAACCACTACCACTGCTACTACTATAACCACTACCACTGCTACTACTATAACCACTACCACCACTACTGCTACCACCACTACAGCAGTACGTGTTGTCAGTATAAACATTATACCACTACAAACACCACAGTTTTTGCATTTGCTCATACATGAAGAAGCTGTGTTAATCTATCTTAGCTGCTTGCAAGGTTACCTGTCTTAGCTGTTGTTGCTGCTGCAGTTACTGCTGTTATTGCTGCTGTTGCTGCTGTTACTGCCACTAGTATTACCCTAAAATCACCAAGAGAGTATTCCCTCAGTCACCAGGTAAATCAACGAATATCATTCACTCGTCAACACATTAACGAAAGAATAGTACAGTATGCGTACTGGTCCATGCTAGGCAGGTCCAACACACAGTGGAATAGTCTGGCAAGTGAGGTAGTGGAGGCAGGAGCCATACATAGCTTTAAGACGAGGTATGATAAAGCTCACGGAGCAGGGAGAGAGAGGACGGGGCCAGGAGCTGAATGTCGACCCCTGCAACCACAAATAGGTGAGTACACACACTTTATTTCTACAAGTACATGATACAACTTATACAGACCATAGCTGACACCAGTGACATACTATATAGAAAGCCCCTTGTTATGCAGAGCATTTCTGACAAATTAGGTTAATTTTATTCTGTCGACTAACACCCAGGTACCTACTTACTGCTAGGTGAACATGGACAGCAGGTGTCTTAAGCAAACACGTCCTAATGTTTCCACCCGTACCCGGGATCGAACCCCGGACGTCAGTGTGAGAGGCGAGTGCGCTACCAACCCAGCTACGGGACACCTTGCCTTAATGAGGCTACCTGAGAGTTCCACTCAAACGTTAGGCTTTATCTTTATTCCTAATTCCACGTCTTTCCAGAGTGTGTAAGTTGGGTGAGTATAGTTTAACTTAGTAAGGAAGGTATTTGAGACATGGGATCAAGTTGATCATCCTTCTCTGAATTAGTGGAGTACTGGACAAACCATACCACGGGCGGGGATAGAACCCGCGATCCTAGTGTCACAAAACTCCAGACCGACGCTCTAGCCCTTAGGCCAGCAGGCTGTCACTGTATCCCCTGCAACCAGACACTATTGTATCTCCTCTCATGGCAATACAACGACAACAACAATAGCAGTAACACTTATAACAACAACACTACATTATTCCACAATCACCATCATTGTTGTAGTGTTGATAAATATTCACTTATAAACCTTTATTGGCTGACAGCACATCTCCAGGCACACGATTATTATCCCAGGATACCCAGGATGATCCCTCAGCCTTCATCCTGCCCTATATGGTGTTCCTGCATGTGTGTATCCCTAGCCTGGCTTCCTTCATCCTTCCAGGAAGCAAAGGTTGCTTGGGTATGTTTGGGTTTGAAGCCTGTCTGCTAGGCCGTGGTTGTCAAGAATAATTTTAGTTCGTGAAAGAGGCTTTAATGTCTGTGTTACACATTGAAAGTTGTTATTGTTACTGATATTACTGCTGCTATTTTAGACACTAAAGTACTCTTGATCCGCGGTACACGCATCACCCCAATGAGTACTAGTACTCTGGGCACCCCAATGAGTACTAGTACTCTGGGTACGTAAAGCATGGGGAAGAGTGGAAATATGGATCACGGGTAGTATGTACTCAGGGTGAAAGAGTTGGTCAAGGGGAGTAAGACATGGTATGCTAGTCACTTGAAGAGTTGTTGTGACATGTGGGTAGCTGCTGCTGTCAGGCGAGTCGGGAGGCTGTTGTGACAGTGGGGAGGCTGTTGTGACAGTGGGGAGGCTGTTGTGACAGTGGGGAGGCTGTTGTGACAGTGGGGAGGCTGTTGACAGTGGAGGCTGTGACAGTGGGAAGTTGTAGGACAATGGGGTTGTTGTGTGACAGTGGGGAGGTTTTGTTGTGACAGTGGGGAGGTTGTTGTGACAGTGGGGAGGTTGTTGTTGTGACAGTGGGGAGGTTGTTGTGACAGTGGGGAGGTTGTTGTTGTGACAGTGGGGAGGCTGTTGTGACAGTGGGGAGGCTGTTGTGACAGTGGGAAGGTTGTGACAGTGGGGAGGTTGTTGACAGTGGGAGGCTGTTGTTGTGACAGTGGGAGGCTGTTGTTGTGACAGTGGGGAGGCTGTTGTTGTGACAGTGGGGAGGCTGTTGTTGTGACAGTGGGAAGGCTGTTGTTGTGACAGTGGGAAGGCTGTTGTTGTGACAGTGGGAAGGCTGTTATTGTGACAGTGGGAGGCTGTTGTGACAGTGGGAAGGCTGTTGTTGTGACAGTGGGAAGGCTGTTGTTGTGACAGTGGGGAGGCTGTTGTGACAGTGGGGAGGCTGTTGTGACAGTGGGGAGGCTGCTGTTGTGACAGTGGGGAGGTTGTTGTTGTGACAGTGGGGAGGTTGTTGTTGTGACAGTGGGGAGGCTGTTGTTTGTAACAGTGGGGAGGCTGTTGTGACAGTGGGGAGACTGTTGACAGTGGGTAGACTGTTGTGACAATGGGGGGTACTGTTGTCACAGGGGGGAGTAGGAGGTCGTGATAGGGATAGTGTGTGGTACTAACAGGGGAGGGGAAAGTAGTGACATGGATAGTATGTGGTACTAACAGGGGGGATGGGGAGGTAGTAACAGGGGGAGACTGTTGTAGTTGCAGGGGGTATTGTATAGGAGGTTGTTAGTGCAGTCTGGGGGGACATTTTGATGCCTTTAATTTCGAAAATATATATACTATGCTGGTCCTGAGCTCTTGATCAGAACTGACAATAATTATTTTTGCTGGTTAGGGCTTTGATGGAATTGGACTTAATGGATGTATCTAGCTGATTTGTATATTAGGCTGTGTGGATGTATATTAGGCTGTGTGGATGTATATTAGGCTGTGTGGATGTATATTAGGCTGTGTGGATGTATATTAGGCTGTGTGGATGTATATTAGGCTGTGTGGATGTATATTAGGCTGTGTGGATGTATATTAGGCTGTGTGGATGTATATTAGGCTGTGTGGATGTATATTAGACTGTGTGGATGTATATTAGACTGTGTGGATGTATATTAGACTGTGTGGATGTATATTAGACTGTGTGGATGTATATTAGACTGTGTGGATGTATATTAGACTGTGTTGATGTATATTAGGCTGTGTTGATGTATATTTGGCTGTGTTGATGTATATTTGGCTCTGTTGATGTATATTTCTTATATTTACTAACATAATAAACTTGAAAATATTGACTCTGTGTAATACCTGGGGAATGCATCTTCCAGTCGGCTTGTAACTTATAGTGCTGATTTGTCTTTAAGCTTCGTCTTGATTTTAGGTTGATTACTAAGATGCACCTGAAATAGGTATCTTCATTTCCTAATTTTTCTCCTACACAACGGTCTTCTTCAGTCGAATACAGAGAGAGGAGAGGTGAAGATGGGATCATCCCTCAGTTTTGAGGTAATCAGTCCCTCAGTCTGAGGTAATCAGGGACTGATTACCTCAAACTCCTCCTATCATCTACCACCTTTCTCTGCACAGGACTGAAGAAACCACTGGCTGGCGAAACGCTTCCAGAACAAAGAAACCGAAACGTCGCACAAACAGTCTCATTTATCAACTTGTCGGTGTCCCAAACCAGTTATTGACGAGGTATTAACGTGTTAATGTATTTATTTTTTCCATCATAATCGCTGAATAACCACGAAAGTGAACGAAAAAAATCATAAATCATTTCACTTGCTCACCTCTTCTTCCTTTGGCGGCAGAGACCCCACTTACACCTCCCCACGACCTTGGTGTCTGGTTATGGATCACCTTAGACTCGGGTACAGGCTTCACAGTGGTTATGGATCACCTTAGACTCGGGGTACAGGCTTCACAGTGGTTATGGATCACCTTAGACTCGGGTACAGGCTTCACAGTGGTTATGGATCTCCTTAGACTCGGGTACAGGCTTCACAGTGGTTATGGATCTCCTTAGACTCGGGTACAGGCTTCACAGTGGTTATGGATCACCTTAGACTCGGGTACAGGCTTCACAGTGGTTATGGATCCCTTAGACTCGGGTACAGACTTACAGTGGTTATGGATCTCCTTAGACTCGGGGTACAGGCTTCACAGTGGTTATGGATCACCTTAGACTCGGGTACAGGCTTCACAGTGGTTATGGATCACCTTAGACTCGGGTACAGGCTTCACAGTGGTTATGGATCACCTTAGACTCGGGTACAGACTTCACAGTGGTTATGGATCACCTTAGACTCGGGTACAGACTTCACAGTGGTTATGGATCTCCTTAGACTCGGGGTACAGGCTTCACAGTGGTTATGGATCACCTTAGACTCGGGGTACAGCTTCAGTGGTTATGGATCACCTTAGACTCGGTACAGGCTTCAGTGGTTATGGATCACCTTAGACTCGGGTACAGGCTTCACAGTGGTTATGGATCTCCTTAGACTCGGGGTACAGGCTTCACAGTGGTTATGGATCACCTTAGACTCGGGGTACAGGCTTCACAGTGGTTATGGATCATCTTAGACTCGGGGTACAGGCTTCACAGTGGTTATGGATCACCTTAGACTCGGGGTACAGGCTTCACAGTGGTTATAGATCATCTTAGACTCGGGTACAGACTTCACAGTGGTTATGGATCTCCTTAGACTCGGGGTACAGGCTTCACAGTGGTTATGGATCACCTTAGACTCGGGTACAGGCTTCACAGTGGTTATAGATCATCTTAGACTCGGGGTACAGGCTTCAGAGGGCTCCTGAAGCTTGCTAGGTTTAATACCTATCGACTACAGTAAGATGTCACTACGGTTGCAAACTCTGTATATTCAACGTTGCAGAAATGAGTAGGTAAAGACTCAAGCTAGATTCGTTCCCTTAAACCTATCTTCCTGATCTTCCTACTCATTTCTTCAACACTGCAAGCTCCTGATGTGTTGATTGCAACACGAAAGGCCTAGAGCTATCACTCAGCTCCCCACTGTGGTTGTCTTGCATCTTGCATCGCTTGTTTGCCATTATTGCATCTCAGTATATATATACTCTCAAGCCATCATCTGTATAACGTGGTCAGAAAATTAGACCTAATAGAGATAAGGATGCCTAGCATCGTTTACTGGTGAGGGGCTCTTGATTCATGGAAATTGGAGCTACCTTGCCCTTAGACCAAGCCTGATTGCTTACCAGGTGTTCTGTGAGTGTTGGGGATCTAGCTGCCTACAACTATTACTACTACTACTAATGTTACTACTGCTATTACTAATGTTACTACTACTACTAATGTTACTACTGCTATTACTAATGTTACTACTACTACTACTGTTACTACTGATATTACTAATAAAACCACTACCACTACTACGATGCGACCCACACCAGTCGGCTAACACCCAGGTACCTACTTACTGCTAGGTGAACATGGACAGCAGGTGTAAGGTGTAGGGGAATAAACATATATAAATTAATCTTAGGTGCGACGGCGTTCACCTGAGCGAGGCACCTGCATGGGTGTTTGTTTACGTGTGTGAGAGAGGGTAGGGGAAGGGGTAATGGGAGAGGGAGGGGAGGAGCACATGTTCAGGGGAACACACACTGGTTACTGCTTCAGTTGGCAACTGGCAGGAGGCAGTGAGAGACGTGTGTTGCTGACGCTCGTCCCAGCAGGCCACACTGCTACCCCTCCAACACTGGCTGGGGCTTCAACACTGACTGGAACCCCAACACTGGCTGGAAGTCCAACCCTGACTGGGGCTTCAACACTGGCTGGAACTCCAACATAGGCTGAGACTCCAACACTGGGGCTTCAACACTGGCTGAGACTCCAACCCTGACTGTAGCCCCAACACTGGCTGGAACTCCAACACTGACTGAAGCCCCAACACTGACTGAAGCCCCAACACTGGCTGTAGCCCCTACACTGGCCGGAGCCCCAACACTAGCTGGAACTCCAACACTGACTAGAACTCCCCCAACACTGGCTGGAGCCCCTACACCGGACGTTACCCCAACACTAGCTGGAACTCCAACACTGACTGGAACTCCCCAACACTAGCTGGGCTTTTCCAGTGTTCTGTAGGCCCCATTAGAGCCTAGATCCCCTCCCCCAGGACCCCTAGGGGGAGAAACTAAGGGTAGCTAGGACACCCCTAGGCTACCCTTACACCCGTGGCACTGATATAATGGTCAGGCTGCTAATACTAGGACTAGTGGCACTCTACCTTGGCATGGACAGTGTTGATGGCACCGTAGTAAGCCGGTGATGTGTGCTACCGGCTGTGCGTAGCCTACACGAGGCTTGCGTTATCCATAAGTCACGTGTACCAGCCTACACGAGGCTTGCGTCAGCTATAATCACGGTGTTTCGGCCTGCACGAGGCTTGCGTCATCCAGAACCACGGTGTGTCAGCCTGCACGAGGCTTGCGTCATCCAGAACCACGTGCTTCAGACTACTGGAGTTTTGCGTCACCCATAACCACTATGATGCTTGCTGCTTACTTTGATCAGGTGAGTGCGTCAGGACTTGAAATCAATATTACAGTGTTACGCAATACTGACTGGACGAGGAATGAAACACACGCAACATCTGCGTATGTGAAACATCTTCAAATGAAGATACTCAGGTGTTGCATATGTCTAATTCCTATAGGCTTAATACACAGTTTAGTGGAGACAACACAAGTGTCTCACTCCTCAACGTGCTGAGACATTTGGTATACCAGCACTGAGGTCCCTCAAGGGAGGTTCCTGTCCCCTCAAGGAAGGTTCCTTGATGTTGGTGAGGGGTTCTTGATTTAGGGAATTGGATCTGTCCTCCAGTTCCCTGAATTAAACCTGAATACCTTCCTCTTCCCCCCCCAGGAGCTGTATAATCCCTACAAGTTTAGTGCTTCCCCATAATAACAGCACGGTTTCACTACCGTGTTTACATTAAGGTCAGTACGAGAGGTCCCATACAACCGGAAACGAAAACCAGGGCAGGTTAATGGCCCAAGATATTCTACTTCGAAAAGTATTTGTCAAGTTGTCTTAAATATTGTGACAGCAACGAAACATTGTAGCTTTAATTTATAATTTAGAGATTACTCTTAAGTACATTCAACACGCTATATTTTGCATTTGTGCATTGCAGTCATTTCCCCAAAATTCTACGTCTTTCCAGAGTGAAAATTTCAGTGCCTTCAGCCTGTATTTATAGGAAAGGTTTCTGATACATGAGATCAATTTCATTAGCCAGCGCATTTTGTAACATGGATACGAGCAGCATAATCTCCAGTAAGGCTTCAGTTCCGCTCGTATGAGAGGAGGATAGTACTTCTCTGGCTTGATGGTGTCTGACAGCCTACCTCACAACCACTGCTAGTGTATAAATGGAACACCAGACCCTCCTTCAACAACCCTGTCCTTGCGTTACCATGCAAAGCGTTAGAAATTATGGAGTGTCGACTATAGGCATATTTCCCTGCAGCCACAACTATCTGTGGCACATACTGGCCCAGGTGTGGCTCTATCTGATCTTAGGTCGGGCCGCGTTGGCGATGATACATTTATTTTTGTGTAATTGCTGTAAAACTCTTTAGTGGGGCGTCGAGTGAGGGTTGGAGATTCACACAGAGGTGTTGGAGGTGGGTTTGGCGGAGGCGGAAGTGTGTGTGTTGACTGGTAATGAGAATTAGAGAGATGGTGATGAATTTTACATTTGTTACCCGTATTAGGCGACTCGGGTGAGAGGGGGTACCAATGCAGACTGTTATTTTTTAATTAAACACAGTTGGATTCATCAGTAGTGTGGTGCCACATATAAAATCAGCTGTTTTTATGTCATATTCCAACACAGGAAGAGGGTGTGGGATGGTGTGAATGATAATGATATACAATACTGACAGGTTGATAAGACACATGTGAGACAGGTATCTTTAGTCCGAAACGTTTCTCCTACAAAGTAGGCTTCTTCAGTCGCATACAGAGGAGGCAGCAGAAGCAGTAGATATGGAAAGACGATGGGTGCAGTTTTGAGGTGGTCAGTCCCTATCCTCGAAGGTGCAGTTTTGAGGTGGTCAGTCCCTCACCCTCGAAGGTGCAGTTTTGAGGTGGTCAGTCCCTCACCCTCGAAGGTGCAGTTTTGAGGTGGTCAGTCCCTCACCCTCGAAGGTGCAGTTTTGAGGTGGTCAGTCCCTCCCCCTCGAAGGTGCAGTTTTGAGGTGGTCAGTCCCTCACCCTCAAAGGTGCAGTTTTGAGGTGGTCAGTCCCTCACCCTCAAAGGTGCAGTTTTGAGGTGGTCAGTCCCTCACCCTCAAAGGTGCAGTTTTGAGGTGTCAGTCCCTCACCCTCAAAGGTGCAGTTTTGAGGTGTCAGTCCCTCACCCTCAAAGGTGCAGTTTTGAGGTGGTCAGTCCCTCACCCTCAAAGGTCAGTTTTGAGGTGTCAGTCCCTCACCCTCAAACGTGCAGTTTTGAGGTGTCAGTCCCTCACCCTCAAAGGTGCAGTTTTGAGGTGGTCAGTCCCTCACCCTCGAAAACGTAGTTTTGAGGTGGGATGGCCATTAAACCACAGTTACCGTAGAAAATTGTTCATTTGAGAATCGCTAAACCCTTAGGGGGTCGCACAATTTCTGGGCAATAAAGTGGTCAAGCTTGACTTAAGGAAGGGAAGGGTAGTTAGGTTTCATTTCCGTTACGACCCCTTCAACACCAGCCTCAACACCCCCTTCACTTCGAAGGGATGTTATGGAGAACAGACCACGGTATGGGTGGGGTTAGAACTAGTTCCAACACCACGCGTACCGTGGTTTCCATCCAGATGTTTTAACATAAATACTGTTAACCCAATAGTCACTTGTAGTTTACCTTCCCCCTTTTACCCCCTCAAACTTTAAATAGGTAGTTAAAAATAGGTAATTACTGACCCTTCTCATTCACGAACAAGCCAGCCTCTACCCCGACCACCCGCCCAGTTCGTCTATGTACGACCATCCACCCGTCCCGACCTTCCATGAACGACCACCCACCAGCCCAGCCCATCCATGTACGACCACTACACACACACAAATCACACTTGATTTACTTATACCTTTGTATTACCGCCTTGCTATCTCCTTCTACCGTTGCTCCCGGGCTTCATAAATCCTCCACTGTGACTTGCAGAGTAAGTTTTCTGAAGAGAGTCAGAGTTGTACTCGAAATATACTCCACCTTTTTTCCCCGCTTTCTCCATATTGCAATAACTTATTTATATATAGTTTTAAGACCATATTCAGTCAATATTGTTCTTTGAGAGACATGGTAAAACTACTATGTTTAAGAAGCCTTGAAATAGGACAGTAGGCTTCATCGGTCAGATATTGAGGCAGCAGGTGTAGTGAAATGAAGATGTAATCAGTCCATCAACCTTGGAGAAATAGTATTTGAGGTGGTCAGTCCCTCAGCCTGGAGAAGAGTTCAGCTCCATGGTCTGGAACAAGGTGGTCAGTGCCTCAGCCTGGAGAAGAGTCCAGCTCCATGGTCTGGAACAAGGTGGTCAGTCCCTCAGCCTGGAGAAGAGTTCAGCTCCATGGTCTGGAACAAGGTGGTCAGTCCTCAGCCTGAGAAGAGTTCAGCACCATGGTCTGGAACAAGGGGTCAGTGCCTCAGCCTGGAGAAGAGTCCAGCTCCATGGTCTGGAACAAGGTGGTCAGTGCCTCAGCCTGGAGAAGAGTCCAGCTCCATGGTCTGGAACAAGGTGGTCAGTCCCTCAGCCTGGAGAAGAGTTCAGCTCCATGGTCTGGAACAAGGTGGTCAGTCCCTCAGCCTGGAGAAGAGTTCAGCTCCATGGTCTGGAACAAGGTGGTCAGTTCCTCAGCCTGGAGAAGAGTCCAGCTCCATGGTCTGGAACAAGGTGGTCAGTCCCTCAGCCTGGAGAAGAGTTCAGCTCCATGGTCTGGAACAAGGTGGTCAGTTCCTCAGCCTGGAGAAGAGTCCAGCTCCATGGTCTGGAACAAGGTGGTCAGTCCCTCAGCCTGGAGAAGAGTCCAGCTCCATGGTCTGGAACAAGGTGGTCAGTGCCTCAGCCTGGAGAAGAGTCCAGCTCCATGGTCTGGAACAAGGTGGTCAGTTCCTCAGCCTGGAGAAGAGTCCAGCTCCATGGTCTGGAACAAGGTGGTCAGTTCCTCAGCCTGGAGAAGAGTCCAGTTCCATGGTCTGGAACAAGTGGTCAGTCCCTCAGCCTGGAGAAGAGTCCAGCTCCATGGTCTGGAACAAGGTGGTCAGTCCTCAGCCTGGAGAAGAGTCCAGCTCCATGGTCTGGAACAAGGTGGTCAGTGCCTCAGCCTGGAGAAGAGTCCAGCTCATGGTCTGGAACAAGGTGGCAGTCCTCAGCCTGAGAAGAGTCCAGCCCATGGTCTGGAACAAGGTGGCAGTTCTCAGCCTGAGAAGAGTCCAGCTCCATGGTCTGGAACAAGGTGGTCAGTGCCTCAGCCTGGAGAAGAGTTCAGTTCCATGGTCTGGAACAAGGTGGTCAGTCCCTCAGCCTGGAGAAGAGTTCAGCTCCATGGTCTGGAACAAGGTGGTCAGTCCCTCAGCCTGGAGAAGAGTCCAGCTTCATGGTCTGGAACAAGGTGGTCAGTGCCTCAGCCTGGAGAAGAGTCCAGCTCCATGGTCTGGAACAATATGAAGCATGAGAACCGAGTCTTAAATACTGTCGAATGTGAGGTGGACGATCTTCAACACGTTGCAACGTGTATTAGAAGAAGCCTATTGTGTTGGCGAAACGTTTCAACAATAAATACCTAACTTGCACACTTGTCATAATAATTTTTATTGGCAACGTTTCGCTCTCCATTAGCTTGGTCAACCAGACGAGCCTGGCCCATGGCCGGGCTTAGAGAGTAGAGAAACTCTCGAAACTCTTCGAAGGTATATCAAAGGTAAGCTCGACAGAGCTGGTGAGCGAAACGTTGCCACAATAAAAATGTCTCGCTAGTTTTACATGGCCTTTCACACAAGAACAAGAAAGGAGGAGCACTGCAGCAGACCTACTGGCCCATACAAGGCAGGTCCTTAACCTAACATATAATTAATGTGGTCTTATTATCAGATGGCTTATATAGACGATACATAAGATTGCACTCACACTTAAATTGCTTTGTGTCCTCTGGGTAAAAGGTAACATTTGTGAATAGATGGTTTACAAAACTGTCAAGTTGATAAATGAGACATTTGTGCGACGTTTCGGTTTCTTTGTTCTGGAAATGTTTCGCCCGCCAGTGGCTTCTTCAGTCCAGCGCAGAGAAAGGTGGGAGATGAGAGGAAGAGTTTGAGGTGATCAGTCCCATAGTCTGGAGTCGATGTGTTCAGTCCAATCTTGATGGGCTGAGCAAATCGACTGAAGAAGCCACTGGCTGGCGAAACATTTCCAGAATAAAGGTACCCAAAAGTACCCAAAGGTACCATAGGACTGTGGATAAGATGTATATGTGGTTGTTTCGTGGATAATTGAGGTCTCGCCACAGTCAAGGTGATAAGACACGTTCAAGATTAATTGTTCTCGATAACACACGTGCTGTTGTAGATAACAGTATTGTTCTCTCAGCTACACTAAGGTGGCCCGTGGCCTGGTAGGCAAAGCTCTCGCTTCACGCGCTGAGGGGTCCGGGTTCGATTCCCTGCGAGGGTTGTAACATTGGACGTGTTTCCTTACACCGGTTGTCCATGTTCACCCATCAGTAACATAGGTATCTGGGTGTTAGTGGACTGGTGTGGGTGGCATCCTGGGACAAAACTTGACATAATTTGAGGGAAATGCTCAGCATAACAAGGGTCTTTCTATATAGTAGTATGTCATTGATGTCAGCTATGGTCTGTATACCTTGTACATGTACTGGTAGTAAATAAAGATATTATTATTATATATATATTTTTTGTATAGAGCTAAACCCGTCCAACATGTGGGAATTTATATTCTGGAAACTTTTCTCCACGCAGTGGCTTCTTCTGTCCAGGTGGTTTTGTAAGCCATTTATACACAGAGCTGAACCCGTGTGGGTCATTTAGCTCATGGAGAACATAAGAAAGGAGGAACACTGCAGCAGGCCTACTGGCCATGGAGCTGGACTCTTCTCCAGGCTGAGGGACTGACCACCTTGTTCCAGACCATGGAGCTGAACTCTTCTCCAGGCTGAGGGACTGACCACCTTGTTCCAGACCATGGAGCTGGACTCTTCTCCAGGCTGAGGAACTGACCACCTTGTTCCAGACCATGGAGCTGAACTCTTCTCCAGGCTGAGGGACTGACCACCTTGTTCCAGACCATGGAGCTGAACTCTTCTCCAGGCTGAGGACTGACCACCTTGTTCCAGACCATGGAGCTGGACTCTTCTCCAGGCTGAGGGACTGACCACCTTGTTCCAGACCATGGAGCTGAACTCTTCTCCAGGCTGAGGGACTGACCACCTTGTTCCAGACCATGGAGCTGAACTCTTCTCCAGGCTGAGGGACTGACCACCTTGTTCCAGACCATGGAGCTGAACTCTTCTCCAGGCTGAGGGACTGACCACCTTGTTCCAGACCATGGAGCTGACTCTTCTCCAGGCTGAGGGACTGACCACCTTGTTCCAGACCATGGTGCTGAACTCTTCTCCAGGCTGAGGGACTGACCACCTTGTTCCAGACCATGGAGCTGAACTCTTCTCCAGGCTGAGGGACTGACCACCTTGTTCCAGACCATGGAGCTGGACTCTTCTCCAGACTGAGGGACTGACCACCTTGTTCCAGACCATGGAGCTGACTCTTCTCCAGGCTGAGGGACTGACCACCTTGTTCCAGACCATGGAGCTGGAACTCTTCTCCAGGCTGAGGGACTGACCACCTTGTTCCAGACCATGGTGCTGAACTCTTCTCCAGGCTGAGGGACTGACCACCTTGTTCCAGACCATGGTGCTGGACTCTTCTCCAGGCTGAGGGACTGACCACCTTGTTCCAGACCATGGTGCTGGAACTCTTCTCCAGGCTGAGGGACTGACCACCTTGTTCCAGACCATGGAGCTGGACTCTTCTCCAGGCTGAGGGACTGACCACCTTGTTCCAGACCATGGAGCTGGACTCTTCTCCAGGCTGAGGGACTGACCACCTTGTTCCAGACCATGGTGCTGGACTCTTCTCCAGGCTGAGGGACTGACCACCTTGTTCCAGACCATGGAGCTGGACTCTTCTCCCGGCTGAGGGACTGACCACCTTGTTCCAGACCATGAAGCTGAACTCTTCTCCAGGTTGAGGGACTGACCACCTTGTTCCAGACCATGAAGCTGAACTCTTCTCCAGGCTGAGGCACTGACCACCTTGTTCCAGACCATGAAGCTGAACTCTTCTCCAGGTTGAGGGACTGACCACCTTGTTCCAGACCATGAGCTGAACTCTTCTCCAGGCTGAGGCACTGACCACCTTGTTCCAGACCATGGAGCTGAACTCTTCTCCAGGCTGAGGCACTGACCACCTTGTTCCAGACCATGGAGCTGAACTCTTCTCCAGGCTGAGGCACTGACCACCTTGTTCCAGACCATGGAACTGGACTCTTCTCCAGGCTGAGGGACTGACCACCTTAAATACTTTTTCTCCAAGGTTGATGGACTGATTACATCTTTATTTCATTACTACTGCTGCCCTTGTATTTGACTGAAGAAGCCTACTGTGTAGGTGAAACAAGATGAAGGATTAGACACATGTTTAACATCTGGGTATGTTTATTGTGGACGTTTTGCCAAACAATGCCTTTTATCTGTATAATTTAAGGACGTAACTGAAAGATAGAACACTATACAAAACGTGAGGTTATCAGTCCCTTCGTACAAAACGTGAGGTTATCAGTCCCTTCGTACAAGTGAGGTACATCTGAGGCCACGCCGCTGGAGGCGAAACGTTTCATAAAGATACCAGATGTTCAGCATGGTGAATCTTCTCACTACATAAGAACATAAGAAAGGAAGAACACTGCAGCAGGCCTGTTGGCCCATACTAGGCAAGTCCTTCACAATACACACACACACAGATGAATCACAGGGATGTTAGGAAGTATTTCTTCAGTCATAGAGTGGTCAGGAAGTGGAATAGCCTAGAAAGTGACGTAGTGGAGGCAGGAACCATACATAGTTTTAAGACGAGGTATGATAAAGCTCATGGAGCAGGGAGAGAGGACCTAGTAGCGATCAGTGAAGAGGCGGGGCCAGGAGCTATGACTCGACCCCTGCAACCATAAATAGGTGAGTATAGTCATTTATTCAGGTTTACAGTATCTGGTACAAGCTTGTTCAAGGTATTAATGGTTTAGAGAGAGAGGTGAGCATACACTAGTGTTTGCTTATATCTTTCTAAATCAGTTTGTCGGTATTAGTTACCAAGGTTCATACCAGTGTATTTATAAAAATGTCTAGCATATTAGTGGCCATTTAACTGGATTTATCAATTCGGCGGACAGTTAAATATTCATCAAGGTGACTTGTCATTTAGTTTTGGTCAGTGTTTGTATGTATGCCAGACTATCAAGTGTATTTTGTAACCAAGCCCAGGCCTGCCCTTTCTACGACATTCTGACTTTTGTAAGTAGAGTAGAGCGCTGTGCCCACAACCTGAGGGTTAGGTTAGGTAAGGTTAGGTTAGGAAACAGGACAAGTGTTTCCTGACGCGGGTTTTGGATGATGACCCACAGCTGGAGCTTTTGGTCATGTGACTGAGGCCTTCCACTGGCTTTCCACTCCACCCCCATTAAAAACTATGGTTAATAACCGCTTCATGAGAGCGTATTGTTATCATTTTTTTTAGGGATCTGGGAACGTTTATATATCAGAAGGGGCGAGACGTTTAGCCGTCTCCATATGCCTACTGGCGATGTTTACCCGAGTTACATGGGTTAGGCTGTATGTTTCTCTTTAATTCCTATTTTAGGAACAAAAATATCCTCGACTGGTGATGTATAGGGGATGTGTAGCCTTAGTGACCCTCGTGTAGTAGATAGGCTTTAAACCTCACAACCCAGCCTACCTAGCATATCTACAACTAGGCTCTGAAATTAGCACTTAGTTATCGTCGAACTCTATCACGTCCAGTGATTACATAGATTAAGAAATTATCAAGAAAAAATGAATTAGTTTGTAATGTTAAACCCGAATTGTTATTTTTTATGGGTAACTCAACAGTTTGCGTAACACATCAAATCATGTAATAACACTATATAAATCCGTGTTAGTGGATTGTGTTTAGAATACATAATTTTGTATATAATTTGTGATATTTGCCGGCTGTCTCCAGTGGCGTGTAAAGTGTTTGAAGTGTATAATATACTGATAATGTGGTGATATGTTCACTGATAGGATGATTGGTGTGTTCACCTTGTGAAGAGTGGCGCTGTAAGTGAATTCGGCCATTGGTTCAAAAGCGTAGCAGTCTGTTATGGGTTCTTTCGTTTTACAGTTAAATTAATAGGGGTTTTACTGGTAATTTGAGAAACGTATTGTTGAGTGAAGGATGGGTGGGGCTCTACCTACCTGGAGTCTACCTGGAGGGTATTCCGGTGGTCAACGCCCCCGCGGCCCTGTCCATGACCAGGCCTCTGAGCTATTTGAGAAAGACCTGCCTTGTATGGGTCAGTAGGCCTCCTCCACTCTTATGTTCTTATAAGTGAACATTACAGTAGGCTTATTGGCGCATAATAGGCATATATGACTTACCACCAAAGATGTATATATAAGTTGAAGAATAACCTTATGAACTGTTATTTATACGAGTACTTCAGGAATCCTATAGTCTTTGTGTACACTTATGCATAGTTGGCTTCAAATTTCTGAAATTCTAAACCTTGTTGTGCATTCACTTTGACTATAATCTGCATTATTTAGCTTATAACTACAAAATTTATTCTTTTGTCCTAGAATTATAACTTCATATTTGTCTGCATTAACTGCATATGCCATTTCTCTGTCCACATTAACCTGTCCAGGTCATCCCTGAGTTTCTAGAGTCATCAGGTTTGGAAAAACGCCTTTAACCACATAATGAACACTGTAGTAGGCCTACTGGCCTTTACTAGGTAGGTCCTTCGGGCCTTTGGATAATTTAGTTTATTAAGGTGTGATGTGGGTTAAGTAACGTGTTTCACTTGTTGGATGGTATCACTGGGAAGTTAAGAGTACGCCTTTGGTATGATTATACAGGTGCCATGTATGATTGTTATCAGCGAGGCTTGAGTGTGATGGATTGTGGTTGTTTACCTTTGTAATATGTTGGAATATTGCGAGTTTCGGCTTGAGATGCGGAGCCAGCTACACACCCTTGGTAACACTCTTGGTCACACTTCTGCATGCTTGTCCTTGACCATATACTTGTCCTTGGCCACATGCTGGCCCTTGACTATTCGATTCTCCTTGGCCAAATGCTTGTCTTTGGCCACACGCATGTCCGTGACCACACACTTGACCTTAGGGTCCTCCCTGGGCCCACATGTCCTCCCTGGTCCCCTTGGTTGACGGACGCGGGTTCGATTCCCATGCGAGGCGAGATTTGTGGACAAGACTTCTTACATTGTTTTGTCTCATATTTTCATTAGGTTGAATAGCTGATTTATTGGGTCATTAAGACTACATATCCCTTGTACGTCACTAGTCATAATGCTATAGTTTATTGACTACGTTTCGCCCACACAGTGGGCTTTATCAAGTCACAAACAGGTCTACCTGAGCCCACTGTGTGGGCGAAATGTAGTCAATAAAGGATCACATTATACTGCATCTTGTGTCTTATTTTTCCATTGTGTCGGTATTTCTGTACCATCTGTTTCCATCTGTATATACACTCAGAGATACACACCTCGGTATGTATACACAAATACACACGTTTTGGTGTATACATACACTGATACCTGGATGTATACACACCACGTTTTGATATATATATACTTGCCTACAGGTGTGGCCACTGACGACTATTGGAACTTTAGCCTAGTGCTTCATAGCTCCTCAAGTGGCCTGTCAGGATTCTGAGCCAGCAAGTAGTAATTGATTCTCCATAATTGGCTAGTCAGGTCACGTCCACAGCACACGACGTACATATATTATCCCGGCTAGTTAATTTGTTAGATTTAAATAGCCTATCGCTTGCACATGGCCCATTAAGGCTGCGAATGCAACTGTGTATTAACAAATAACAATAATTTCTTCTTTTTTATGGGTTGAACTCTAGTGTATACACTGAGAGATACAGACCTCTCAATGTGCCACTGCAGTTACTTTTTCTGTAAAAAAAACTAGTATTATAGATTTCTTATAAAGTCTGTCGATTGCAGATAAGTTACTTATAAAGTTGTCAATTGCACATATAAGTTACTAAGACTGCACGTCAACTGTGCACTTAACATTCGTGAATTTGTTAGAGGTTGAACTGGGTGTAGAAGTTGAGATACGTACACAGCTAGGTGTATATGTGTTGCTGTGTCTCATGTTAAAAGCGTAGTGGGTGCGGCTTTTCCTAGTATTGTGGACTGGTTAAGAAGTTCAGGGGGATGTGTGGGAGTTTGTAAGAAGCGAACCCTTGAGTTAAGGGACACTTAACTTGCCCTGTTTGGTTGACATGATCTGTCACCTGGAAACCCACACCAGCGCCTTTGCATGTTAACGATAGTCTTGAGAACTCTAATAATTAAAGCTTTTAGATAGCCTAAATTGTGGGCCTCTTGGTTTCGAAATTTGTTCCACTTATTGAGTTCAGGAAGACTTATACTTGGCATTCTGGGCACCTTTCCCTGACTGGGTAGTTTAAAGATGCCCTTGACCATCTGTTTAATTTTTTGGCAAGTTCAACCGAATCGCCCGTTTTTCATGTCGTAGTCAATAAACTATAGCATTATGACTAGTGACGTAAATCATGGTACATAAAACTGCCTCAGTGTATATACTGGGTTTAATTCTGAACTGTTAGGTATTAAAGTATATTTGTACTAGAAGCCACTATGCTCTTATAACCCTTCCAATACTGACCTAAACCCTGAACCCCACCTGAAACCCAGGCAGTATTATGCTCTGTGAGAGACCGATTACAGAAGAGGCTTGAGTGTACAACGTTTCTCCACAAATTGTTTATAAAGTACGTACTGTGTACTTAATTGTGGCGAAATATTGTACAGTAACAACTCTGGCATCAATGTTAGCCATAGCGTCGGAGCTCCGCCAATCTTTTGGAGTGGCTAATCACTTATCTAATCTTAAACTTGTAAAAGGCCTTTTTTTATATATATTTCTCTTGAGACTTTAACCTGTACGTGATGTATTACAGATCTGATACTACCGGGAAGGGATTCATGAAGAATTTAATTCTGTAGGAAGTTGATGAGAGAAGTAACTCTCTCAACCCCTCGCTCAAGCCCTGCGGATAGTGTTGAAATTGTTACAGAATTATCTTGAGGCTTGCCTTCACCGTGCACGAGTGCTGGGTGTGTCGTGCACGAGTGCTGGGTGTGTCGTGCACGAGTGCTGGGTGTGTCGTGCACGAGTGCTGGGTGTGTCGTGCACGAGTGCTGGGTGTCGTGCACGAGTGCTGGGCGTGTCGTGCACGAGTGCTGGGTGTGTCGTGCACGGGTGCTGGGTGTGTCGTGCACGAGTGCTGGGTGTGTCGTGCACGAGTGCTGGGTGTGTCGTGCACGAGTGCTGGGTGTGTCGTGCACGAGTGCTGGGTGTGTCGTGCACGAGTGCTGGGTGTGGTGCTGTGTCGCACGGTGCTGGGTGTGTCGTGCACGAGTGCTGGGTGTGTCGTGCACGAGTGCTGGGTGTGTCGTGCACGAGTGCTGGGTGTGTCGTGCACGAGTGCTGGGTGTGTCGTGCACGAGTGCTGGGTGTGTCGTGCACGAGTGCTGGGTGTGTCGTGCACGAGTGCTGGGTGTGTCGTGCACGAGTGCTGGGTGTGTCGTGCACGGTGCTGGGTGTCGTGCACGAGTGCTGGGTGTGTCGTGCACGAGTGCTGGTGTGTCGTGCACGGTGCTGGGTGTGTCGTGCACGAGTGCTGGGTGTGTCGTGCACGAGGTGTGTGAGTGTGTCGTGCACGAGTGCTGGTGTGTCGTGCACGAGTGCTGGGTGTGTCGTGCACGAGTGCTGGTGTCGTGCACGAGTGCTGGTGTGTCGTGCACGAGTGCTGGTGTGTCGTGCACGAGTGCTGGGTGGCGTGCACGGTGTGGGTGTGTCGCACGAGTGCTGGGTGTGTCGTGCACGAGTGCTGGGTGTGTCGTGCACGGGTGCTGGGTGTGTCGTGCACGAGTGCTGGGTGTGTCGTGCACGAGTGCTGGGTGTGTCGTGCACGGGTGCTGGGTGTGTCGTGCACGAGTGCTGGGTGTGTCGTGCACGAGTGCTGGGTGTGTCGTGCACGGGTGCTGGGTGTGTCGTGCACGAGTGCTGGGTGTGTCGTGCACGAGTGCTGGGTGTGTCGTGCACGGGTGCTGGGTGTGTCGTGCACGAGTGCTGGGTGTGTCGTGCACGAGTGCTGGTGTGTCGTGCACGAGTGCTGGGTGTGTCGTGCACGAGTGCTGGGTGTGTCGTGCACGAGTGCTGGGTGTGTCGTGCACGAGTGCTGGGTGTGTCGTGCACGAGTGCTGGGTGTGTCGTGCACGAGTGCTGGGTGGGGGGTTGTCGTGCACGAGTGCTGGGTGTGTCGTGCACGAGTGCTGGGTGTGTCGTGCACGGGTGCTGGGTGTGTCGTGCACGAGTGCTGGGGTGTCGTGCACGGTGCTGGTGTCGTGCACGAGTGCTGTTGAGTGTGGTCGTGCACGAGTGCTGGGTGTGTCGTGCACGAGTGCTGGGTGTGATCTGTCTGCACGGTGCTGGGTGTGTCGTGCACGAGTGCTGGGTGTGTCGTGCACGAGTGCTGGGTGTGTCGTGCACGAGTGCTGGGTGTGTCGTGCACGAGTGCTGGGTGTGTCGTGCACGAGTGCTGGTGTGTCACGAGTGCTGGGTGTGTCGTGCACGGGTGCTGGGTGTGTCGTGCACGAGTGCTGGGTGTGTCGTGCACGAGTGCTGGGTGTGTCGTGCACGGGTGCTGGGTGTGTCGTGCACGAGTGCTGGGTGTGTCGTGCACGAGTGCTGGGTGTGTCGTGCACGGTGCTGGGTGTGTCGTGCACGGGTGCTGGTGTCTGCAGAGTGTGTGTCGTGCACGAGTGCTGGGTGTGTCGTGCACGGGTGCTGGGTGTGTCGTGCACGAGTGCTGGGTGTGTCGTGCACGAGTGCTGGGTGTGTCGTGCACGAGTGCTGGGTGTGTCGTGCACGGAGTGCTGGGTGTGTCGTGCACGAGTGCTGGGTGTGTCGTGCACGAGTGCTGGGTGTGTCGTGCACGGGTGCTGGTGTGTCGCACGAGTGCTGGGTGTGTCGTGCACGAGTGCTGGGTGTGTCGTGCACGAGTGCTGGGTGTGTCGTGCACGAGTGCTGGGTGTGTCGTGCACGGTGCTGGTGTGTCGTGCACGAGTGCTGGGTGTGTCGTGCACGAGTGCTGGGTGTGTCGTGCACGGTGCTGGGTGTGTCGTGCACGAGTGCTGGGTGTGTCGTGCACGAGTGCTGGGTGTGTCGTGCACGAGTGCTGGGTGTGTCGTGCACGAGTGCTGGGTGTGTCGTGCACGGGTGCTGGGTGTGTCGTGCACGGGTGCTGGGTGTGTCGTGCACGAGTGCTGGGTGTGTCGTGCACGAGTGCTGGGTGTGTCGTGCACGAGTGCTGGGTGTGTCGTGCACGAGTGCTGTGTCGCACGAGTGCTGGTGTCGTGCACGGGTGCTGGGTGTGTCGTGCACGAGTGCTGGGTGTGTCGTGCACGAGTGCTGGGTGTGTCGTGCACGAGTGCTGGGTGTATTGTGCACGACCTGCTGTAATGTTTGCCTGGTAGGACGTACCTGCCTGTACAGGCACGCCACTACACCTAGTACTAGCCCGGGCACGTAGGTGTCCACTCCGTGATTATGTGTGTGTATAAATATATATTATGCAGTAATCGCGAACAAGCTATACAAAATGCAACCACAGGGGGAGTTGAATGATAGCTCTAGGCCTTTCGTGTTGCAATCAACACATCAGGAGCTTGCAATGTTGCAGAAATTAGTAGGAAGTCCAGGCGGATTCGTTTAGGGGGAACGTTTTTGCTCCCCTGAACGAATCCGCTTTGACTTCCTACTGATTTCTGCAATATTGCAAGCTCCTGATGTGTTGATTGCAACATGAAAGGCCTAGAGCTATCATTCAAGCTTCAGTTCCTTGAATCACGAGCCTTACAGTGTGAAGGCTCTTGCTCCTTGAAGACTAGGCTACTCCAGCGATGTACCTTAGTGTGACTTTGTAAATGGTCCAAGTCTGAGAGAAACGTCGTGCTAAGCACCTGTCCTATGTGGGGTTATTTGTGTATTGGTAATGCGTTGCTTGTTTATATAAATAACTGTTATAGTGGCCAGTTTAAACAAGTGTCTTGATGTGTCGTGCACGATGCTGATGGCGGGTGAGTGGGAGAGGTGAGAGGGAGCAGGAAGGCAGGCCAGCTAGCAGGAAGGCAGGCCAGCTAGCAGGAAGGCAGGCCAGCTAGCAGGAAGGCAAGCCAGCTAGCAGGAAGGCAGGCCAGCTAGCAGGAAGGCAGGCAAGCTAGCAGGAAGGCAAGCCAGCTAGCAGGAAGGCAGGCCAGCTAGCAGGAAGGCAGGCCAGCTAGCAGGAAGGCAGGCCAGCTAGCAGGAAGGCAGGCCAGCTAGCAGGAAGGCAGCCAGCTAGCAGGAAGGCAGGCCAGCTAGCAGGAAGGCAGGCCAGCTAGCAGGAAGGCAGGCCAGCTAGCAGGAAGGCAGGCCAGCTAGCAGGAAGGCAGGCCAGCTAGCAGGAAGGCAGGCCAGCTAGCAGGAAGGCAGGCCAGCTAGCAGGAAGGCAAGCCAGCTAGCAGGAAGGCAGGCCAGCTAGCAGGAAGGCAGGCAAGCTAGCAGGAAGGCAAGCCAGCTAGCAGGAAGGCAGGCCAGCTAGCAGGAAGGCAGGCCAGCTAGCAGGAAGGCAGGCCAGCTAGCAGGAAGGCAGGCCAGCTAGCAGGAAGGCAGCCAGCTAGCAGGAAGGCAGGCCAGCTAGCAGGAAGGCAGGCCAGCTAGCAGGAAGGCAGGCCAGCTAGCAGGAAGGCAGGCCAGCTAGCAGGAAGGCAGGCCAGCTAGCAGGAAGGCAGGCCAGCTAGCAGGAAGGCAGGCCAGCTAGCAGGAAGGCAGGCCAGCTAGCAGGAAGGCAGGCCAGCTAGCAGGAAGGCAGGCCAGCTAGCAGGAAGGCAGGCCAGCTAGCAGGAAGGGAAGCCAGCTAGCAGGAAGGGAAGCCAGCTAGCAGGAAGGGAAGCCAGCTAGCAGGAAGGGAAGCCAGCTAGCAGGAAGGGAAGCCAGCTAGCAGGAAGGGAAGCCAGCTAGCAGGAAGGGAAGCCAGCTAGCAGGAAGGGAAGCCAGCTAGCAGGAAGGGAAGCCAGCTAGCAGGAAGGGAAGCCAGCTAGCAGGAAGGGAAGCCAGCCAGCATGGAGGCGAGCAAGCCAGCATGGAGGCGAGCAAGCCAGCATGGAGGCGAGCAAGCCAGCATGGAGGCGAGCAAGCCAGCATGGAGGCGAGCAAGCCAGCATGGAGGCGAGCAAGCCAGCAGGAAGGCAGGCAAGCCAGCAGGAAGGCAGGCAGCGGTGGACACTGGGAGTACCATGCACCACCAACTACCTACACACCCTGCACTTCCGTCCACGTACACAAATCCCGGCAATATATCCATCCCCCCCCCCCATCAACCCTCCCCTACCCCTCCACTCATCAATGTTTCCCCCTTCCCCTCTAGCTGTCATACAAGCCGCCGCCTTGGAGGTTCGCCGGTACGTCCGGCCCGGGTCTTCTCCAAATGGTGACCCGGCCGTGTCATACAAGCCGTGGTGTATAGTACACTATCACAATGAGTTTCAGTGGATATATCCCAGTGTGAGTCACGAAATCGTAATGACACGATTGCAAACAAACCATACCACGGGTGAGGTTCGAACCCGCGGTCAGAGAGTCTCAAAACTCCAGACCGTCGCGTAAGCCACTGGGCCAGCTAGCTTCAATAAGATTCATTCAATTAGGTATATTTCTACACCATAGAAAGGTTAGCATACGCACCACTGTGTCCACAAATGCAAGTTTTTACAGACTAATCTCCCGCTAGCATGGCCTTGACGAACTCTAGCTCAAGTCCCCCTTACGCGACGGTCTGGAGTTTTGAGACTCTGACCGCGGGTTCGAACCCCACCCGTGGTATGGTTTACCCCAATGTGTCTTGTCGCAACACTTTCTACGACACTTTCCCCGCCTCAACCCCTCCTAACACCTATCATTGTCTAGAAACTAGAGTAATGATTGTTATTAGACACCTAAAGTCAGTACCTGATCAGCCGGGCTGTGGTTCCTACGTCGGTTTACGTGCTGCAGGCAGGAACAGCCTGGATGATTAGACCGTGATCCACCATGAAGCCTGGTCTCAGACCGGGCCGCGGGGGCGTTGACCCCTGAAACCCTCTCCAGGTATTAAGTCACTAGACACAGTATGTCTCATATTTTATAAATACATACTGCATATATATGCATGTAAAACCACGGGGGGAGTTGATTGATAGCTCTAGGCCTTTCGTGTTGCAATCAACATATCATCAGGAGCTTGCAATGTTGCAGAAAAGAGGAGGGCCAAGCAAATACGATCACAGGGAACGCAAAAGTGTGTATGTTTCTACGATAATTTAACCAGGCTGTGAGTGTTTCTACGATAATTTAACCAGGCTGTGAGTGTTTCTACGATAATTTAACCAGGCTGTGAGTGTTTCTACGATAATTTAACCAGGCTGTGAGTGTTTCTACGATAATTTAACCAGGCTGTGAGTGTTTCTACGATAATTTAACCAGGCTGTGAGTGTTTCTACGATAATTTAACCAGGCTGTGAGTGTTTCTACGATAATTTAACCAGGCTGTGAGTGTTTCTACGATAATTTAACCAGGCTGTGAGTGTTTCTACGATAATTTAACCAGGCTGTGAGTGTTTCTACGATAATTTAACCAGGCTGTGAGTGTTTCTACGATAATTTAACCAGGCTGTGAGTGTTTCTACGATAATTTAACCAGGCTGTGAGTGTTTCTACGATAATTTAACCAGGCTGTGAGTGTTTCTACGATAATTTAACCAGGCTGTGAGTGTTTCTACGATAATTTAACCAGGCTGTGAGTGTGTTTCATTGTTAAATTATGAAGTTTATTTTCTTGGACACTTTCCTTACTACTTTCCTTGCCATGACTCTGCCACTTTCCCCTGCTGCCTTCCCTGCCACCTGCCTGTCCACTCCCCTGCGGGTTATGCTTCACGTCAGGATACATCTTGATATAACACAGGCTGGCCTGGCGCACTCATGTAAATTGCTGGCTGTTACTTCCCCTCTCTCCCATTTCCCTCTCTCCCTTACCCACTTCCTTCCCTATTCCATCTCCTTTACATAAGAAAATTAGGAAGAACACTGCAACAGGCCTACTGGCCCATACTTGGCAGGTCCTTCTCAAAACCCAAACCAACTAACAAAAATATTTGCGCTTTCAATCTTAACTATTTCTTCTCCATTCCTTACACGTCGTAACCTTGATCACCTATTTCACCTGTTTGGGGTTACAAGGGTCAAGTCACAACTCCTGGCCCCGCCTCTTCACTGGTCGCTACTACGTCCACACTCCCTGCTCCGTGAGCTTTATAGTGTACTCACTCACCTATTTGTGGTTTCAGGGGTCGTGTGTGTGTGTGTGTGTGTGTATGTGTGTGTGTATTTGTGTGTATTTGTGTGTGTGTGTGTGTGTGTAAATCCGACTCAAGAATGAACGTACACGTACAAACAGGAAAACTGGTCGAAATATACGGTAAATTTTCTCTACATCTGGGTTCCTAGAGGCTACTAAAAGTCTCCTGGATTTTCCTGGCAGACTTCCACGCTATGAGATAACCCCTAGCGGAATATGTTGTTCTAGGCCTTTCACGACGCAGTTACAAACTTCTTCAGGAGCAATGCACTGAAAATTAGGTTCATGAGAGTCAGTCTTGGCTGGACACACTTATGACACACCTGCTGGGCTTTCAATATTGCATTGCTCTGAAGGAACATTTGCAGTTGCACTACGAAAGGCCTAGAGCAGCAGCATTCTTCTCCTTGTTCGCGATATTTGAATAATTTATATATATATATATATATATATATATATATATATATATATATATATATATATATATATATATAAAGGCAGAAGACGGTAACTATTGGCATGTTAGTTGCGGTGGTGGGGAGAGTATAAGACATGTTTGTATGCCAGGTACACACTGGTCACGTCATATGGTGTTGTGGTAGAGTCTGGTAGTCATGGGGGAACGAGTTAGGTTCCTCTTACAGGTGTGGTACCTGCCAGGTACATGACCTGCGGTACATGCGCTCTCTCGTGCGCTCTGTGTAATGGTCGAGTGGATGTCTGGATGCTACTAGCGAACACTATACAGGGCCCTACAGGACGTGGCTCTCTAGTCCTCGCGGGTATCAACAAAACACTGACGCAGTATGATTATTGTTAATGTTTCGTTTGATTGTGTTCTGTGTGATCTAATTAATGTCTACGTAAACACCTCATTACGATTGTGACCAGATGTAAACATGTAAATCGTTCATTAACACTGTAAATTGTTCAGCTATCAAAACTTTGTGGTCCAGTCCCTGGACCCATTATGTACCTTTGTAATGTTGAGGTACAGTCCCTGGACCCATTATGTGCCTTTGTAATGTTGAGGTACAGTGTCTAGACCCATTATGTACCTTTGTAATGTTGAGGTACAGTCCGTGAATCCATTATGTGCCTCTGTAATGTTGAGGTACAGTCCGTGAATCCATTATGTGCCTGTGTAATGTTAGAGGTAGTCCCCGGACCCATTATGTACCTCTGTAATGTTGAGGTACAGTCCCTGGACCCATTATGTACCTCTAATGTTGAGGTACAGTAACGGTACAATAACGATGGTCAACTAACTTTTGGTTTACAAGGTTGTTCAAGTCAATCGCTGGTTTAATGAACATATAAACCTAGCGGAATGTTAAAGTGTGTTTACGTGTCTCTTATCTTTCATACACAAGTAACTCGCACAGAGGAGAGAGGAGCTTACGACGACGTTTCGGTCCGACTTGGACCAAGTGGGACCGAAACGTGTCATAAGCTCCTCTCTCTCTCTCCTCTGTTCGGGGTATTTGTGTATTGTTTCAGTCACGGTATTGTGCCTTTTTGTTCTTATATATTCCAGTTTATCATTTTCGTAAACAAGAAACAGTATTGGTCCTAATACCGACCCTTGCGGAACCCCACTTGTTACTCTTTCTCATTCTGACGTCTCTTTCCTGACACTCTTGGCTTCCTTGCCCTAAGGTGAAGAATTAGACACATGTGCAACATCTGGGTATCTTTATTGTAGACGTTTCGTCTACCCAGATGTTGCACATGTGTCTAATTCTTCGTCTTGTCGGTGTTGCATATTTATGTTGCCCTAAGGTCTACCTACCTGGAGGGCATTCCGGGGATCAACGCATCCGCGGCCCAGTCCATGACCAGGCCTCCTGGTGGATCAGGGCTTGATCAACGAGGCTGTTACTGCTGGCTGCACGCAGTCCAACGTACGAACCACAGCCCGGCTAATCCGGCACTGACTTTAGGTATCTGTCCAGCTCCCTCTTGAAGACAACCAGGGGTCTATTGGTAATGCCCCTTATGGCTGGTGGGAGGCTGTTGAACAGTCTTGGGTCCCGGACACTTATTGTGTTTTCTTTTAGTGTACCAGTGGCGCCCCTACTTTTCACTGGGGGTATGTTGCATCGCCTGCCAAGTCTTTTGCTTTCGTAGGGAGTGATTTCTGTGTGCAGATTAGGGACCAGTCCCTCCAGAATCTTCCAGGTGTAGATTATGATATATCTCTCTCGCCTGCGCTCCAGTGAATACAAGTCAAGTGCTTCCAGGCGTTCCCAATAGTTAAGGTGTTTGATGGAACTTATATGTGCAGTAAAGGTTCTCTGTACATTCTCTAGATCTACAATTTCACCTCTTTGATCTACCGGAGTAGGAATCCTGTTATTCTTGCGTGAATCACAAGCTTTTTGTCCTAGCCTCTTGTGGGGCACAGTATCAAGTGCCTTCTTACAGTAAAAAAAATGCAGTCCACCCAAGCCTCTCTTGTTCTTCCTGTACAACTGTTTCTTACAGAACTCCAGCAAGTTAGTAAGATAAGATTTACCATTCTTAAAACGTACGTGTGTGTACTCACCTATTTGTGTATGTGTGTGTACGTATTCACCTATTTGGGGTTGCAGTGATCAATTCACAGCTCCTGGTCCCGCCTCTTCACTGGTCGCTACTAGGTCCACTCTCTCCCTGCTCCAAGAGCTTTATCGTATCTTATATTAAAGCTCCATATGTATGGATCCTGCCTCCACTACCTCACTCTCCAGTGTGTGTACTCACCTACTTGTGGTTATTGGGGTCGAGACTCGGCTCCTGGCCCCGCCTCTTCGCTGACCGCTACTGGGTCTCTGCTCTCCCTGCTCCATGAGCTTAATCATACCTTGTCTTAAAACTATGTATGGTTCCCGCCTCCACTATATCGTTCGCTAGACTATTCCACTTCCTAACTACTCTATGGCTGAAGAAATGCTTCCTAACATCCCTCTGACTCATCTGAGTCTTCAGCTTCCAGTTGTGTCCCCTTGTTTCTGTGTTCCCTCTCTGGAACATCCTGTCACTGTCTACCTTGTCGATTCCCCACAGTATTTTGTATGTCGTTATCATGTCTCCTCTAACCCTTCTGTCCTCCAGTGTTGTTAGTCCTATTTCCCTCAACCTTTCTTCATAGGACAGACCCCTGAGTTGTGGAACTAACCTTGTCGCAAACCTTTGCACTTTCTCTAATTTCTTGACATGCTTGACCAGGTGTGGGTTCCAGACTGGTGCTGCATACTCTAGTGTGTGTGTGTGTGTGTGTGTGTGTGTGTGTGTGTGTGTGTACTCACCTAATTGTACTCACCTAATTGTGGTTGCAGGGGTCGAGACTCAGCTCCTGGCCCCGCCTCTTCGCTGTCTGCTACTGGGTCTCTGCTCTCCCTGCTCCATGAGCTTTATCATACCTTGTCTTAAAACTGTGTATGGTTCCTGCCTCCACTATGTCTTTCTCTAGACTATTCCACTTCCTGACTACTCTGTGGCTGAAGAAATGCTTCCTAACATCCCTTTGACTCATCTGAGTCTTCAGCTTCCAGTTGTGTCCCCTTGTTTCTGTGTTCCCTCTCTGAAACAACCTGTCACTATCTACCTTGTCAATTCCCCGCAGTATTTTGTATGTCGTTATCATGTCTCCTCTGACCCTTCTTTCCTCCAGTGTTGTTAGTCCTATTTCCCTCAGCCTTTCTTCATAAGACAGACCCCTGAGTTGTGGAACTAACCTTGTCGCAAACCTTTGCACTTTCTCTAGTTTCTCTAGTTTCCTTTGTGTGTGTGTGTGTGTGTGTGTGTGTGTGTGTGTGTGTGTGTGTGTGTGTGTGTGTGTGTGTGTGTGGTGTGTGTGTGTGTGTGTGTGGTGGTTGTGTTGTTGTGTGCGCGTTAAGTGGCCTTTCGCTCTTTAAAGTTCCGTTCCACGCAAAATGCCTCTTCCTCTCCCTTCCAATCTCCCTCTCCCTGCCTTCCTCTTCCCTTCCCACTGCCTCTCCTCCTTCCCTCCTGCCTTCCCCCCCTCCCCTCACTCCATAATGTGGTGGTAGTGGAGTGTGCGGCGACCCAGGGGTAGGGTCAAGGTGAACACTGGCCGCAGGTAGGGGGCGGCTGCGGCAGGAGGAACCAGAGGTGGATTGCAGGTGGGTGCGGCTTCGGCAGGAGGAGGCAGGCTGGAGAGCAGCAGGTGTGAGAGGCTTTTATGTTGCAAGAATTTATTTCACCCCTCTCGTGTGTGTACTCATTGTACTCACCTAGTTGTGGTTGCAGGGGTCGATTCACAGCTCTTGGCCACGCCTCTTCGCTGGTCCACTTTCTCCCTGCTCCATGAGTTTTTTCGTACCTCCTCTTAAAGTTGTGTATGGATCCACCCCACTGTGTGTGTGTGTATTAATTCCAGAGTTTCATCTCTATCCTCCTCACCGTCCCTTACACCTCAGGATAGATACTGGCAAATTAAGTACCGTTATCGCCACTGCTGAAGTGTGTATTTAGGTACAGGTATACATAAGTACAATTATTATACCTAATAACACATGTGTAAGGTACCTAAGATAACTATAATTTCCCAACAAATAGAATAGAGTAATAGTAAACAGTAAAGTTAGAGGCGGCTACGGTGAAAATCTCTGTTCCACAAGGCACAGTACTCGCTCCCATCCTGTTCCTCATCCTTATATCTGACATAGATGAGAGCCACAGCACCGTCTCTTCCTTTGCTGACGATACCCCAAAAGAAAGTCAGACGAAGTGACTTATTTCCATTGGTGTCTTTGTAATACGTAACTTATTATTTAAAACCTAGCTTAAAAGAACAAAGGGCACAGTACCGTGACTGGAACAATACACAGATAACCCACACATAGGAGAGAGAACTTACGACGACGTTTCGGTCCGACTTGGACCATTTACAAAGTCACAGTGTGACTAAATGGTCCAAGTCAGACCGAAACGTCGTAAGTTCCTCTCTATGGGGTTATTTATGTAAAGCCTAACTGTAAGATACAGGCTGGAGAAGCTGTTTGTTGTGTGTGTGACGCTGTCTTGGCTGCTGTTTGTTGTGTGTGACGCTGTCTTGGCTGCTGTTTGTTGTGTGTGACGCTGTCTTGGCTGCTGTTTGTTGTGTGTGACGCTGTCTTGGCTGCTGTTTGTTGTGTGTGACGCTGTCTTAACTGCTGTTTGTCTTGCTGTCAGGTGAAGGGGCTACCTTGACACGGTAATCGTTCCATCGAGACGTATTACCAATGTTTGGTTATGGGGAAAGGTAGGTGTGTGTTAGGGGAAGGGGATCGTGAGGGCGTGTGTTGTAGCAACACCTACAGACTAGTGCTGTGATGTGACGAGTTAGAGAATGAGACACTTCTTCAGTCCAGTACAGAAAAGAACTGTGGAAGATGAGGAGTTTGAGGTAATCAGTCCCTTAGCCTTGAGTTGATAACGTTCAGTCTATCAATCTTGTCACAAGATTGATTATTCTAGGGACTGATTACTTCAAACCCCTCCTCATCTTCCACCGTTCTTCTCTGTTGAACTGAAGAATCCACTAGCTAGTGAAACGTTCCACAATAAAGATTCCTAAATGTTGCACAAGTGTGTTGTTCTTCAACACAAGTGTGTTGTTCTTCAACACAAGTGTGTTGTTCTTCAACACAAGTGTGTTGTTCTTCAACACAAGTGTGTTGTTCTTCAACACAAGTGTGTTGTTCTTCAACACAAGTGTGTTGTTCTTCAACACAAGTGTGTTGTTCTTCAACACAAGTGTGTTGTTCTTCAACACAAGTGTGTTGTTCTTCAACACAAGTGTGTTGTTCTTCAACACAAGTGTGTTGTTCTTCAACACAAGTGTGTTGTTCTTCAACACAAGTGTGTTGTTCTTCAACACAAGTGTGTTGTTCTTCAACACAAGTGTGTTGTTCTTCAACACAAGTGTGTTGTTCTTCAACACAAGTGTGTTGTTCTTCAACACAAGTGTGTTGTTCTTCAACACAAGTGTGTTGTTCTTCAACACAAGTGTGTTGTTCTTCAACACAAGTGTGTTGTTCTTCAACACAAGTGTGTTGTTCTTCAACACAAGTGTGTTGTTCTTCAACACAAGTGTGTTGTTCTTCAACACAAGTGTGTTGTTCTTCAACACAAGTGTGTTGTTCTTCAACACAAGTGTGTTGGTCTTCAACACAAGTGTGTTGGTCTTCAACACAAGTGTGTTGGTCTTCAACACAAGTGTGTTGGTCTTCAACACAAGTGTGTTGGTCTTCAACACAAGTGTGTTGGTCTTCAACACAAGTGTGTTGGTCTTCAACACAAGTGTGTTGGTCTTCAACACAAGTGTGTTGGTCTTCAACACAAGTGTGTTGGTCTTCAACACAAGTGTGTTGGTCTTCAACACAAGTGTGTTGGTCTTCAACACAAGTGTGTTGGTCTTCAACACAAGTGTGTTGGTCTTCAACACAAGTGTGTTGGTCTTCAACACAAGTGTGTTGGTCTTCAACACAAGTGTGTTGGTCTTCAACACAAGTGTGTTGGTCTTCAACACAAGTGTGTTGGTCTTCAACACAAGTGTGTTGGTCTTCAACACAAGTGTGTTGGTCTTCAACACAAGTGTGTTGGTCTTCAACACAAGTGTGTTGGTCTTCAACACAAGTGTGTTGGTCTTCAACACAAGTGTGTTGGTCTTCAACACAAGTGTGTTGGTCTTCAACACAAGTGTGTTGGTCTTCAACACAAGTGTGTTGGTCTTCAACACAAGTGTGTTGGTCTTCAACACAAGTGTGTTGGTCTTCAACACAAGTGTTCGTTGGCAAGACTCCAGATGCGGCCACCTTCCTGGTCTCTCCACCAGCTTCTAACATTGAAATTACAGAGCTCAAGCCTAGCGGGAATTAGTCTTACTTATTTTGTAAAGATTCTCATTCAGTTTGCTTCCACAACTTTATCTGGCTCGTTTAGTGGAAAAATAAACACGAATGAAGTACAAGGCGATCGTTTATTGACTACATTTCGCCCACACAGTAGGCTTTATCAAGTAACAGACTTACTCTACCCAAGTAAATCTGTTTGTAACTTGATAAAACCCACTGTGTGGGCAAAACGTAGTCAATAAAGGATGGTATTATATTGTATCTGTCTATTTTACCATCGTGTCGGTATTTTATACTATCTGTCTCCAGATAGAAATACTTCCCATAATCTAACCTAAACCACAGCACAGTATCAACCTTTGCAGACGATACTAGGATCTGCATGAGAGTGTCATCCATTGAGGACACGGCAAATCTCCAAGAAGATATAAACCAAGTTTTCCAATGGGCAACAGAGAACAATATGATGTTCAATGAAGACAAATTCCAACTACTCCGTTATGGAAAACTGGAGGAAATAATAGCTAGGACTGAGTATACTACAAACTCCAATCACACAATAGAGCGGAAAAGTAATGTGAAGGACCTGGGAGTGGTAATGCCTGAGGATCTCACCTTCAAGAATCACAACAATGCCATTATCACATCTGCGAGGAAACTGATAGGATGGATAATGAGAACATTCAAGACAAGAGATGCCAAGCCAATGATCCTTTTTAAATCACTTGTTCTCTCTAGGCTGGAATACTGCTGTACATTAACATCCCCATTCAAGGCAGGTGAAATTACAGATCTAGAGAATGTACAGAGAACCTTTACTGCACGTATAAGTTCCATCAAACACCTTAACTACTGGGAACGCCTGGAAGCACTTGACTTGTACTCCCTGGAGCGCAGGCGAGAGAGATACATCATAATTTACACCTGGAAAATCCTAGAGGGAATGGTCCCTAATCTGCACACCGAAATCACTCCCTACGAAAGCAAAAGACTGGGCAGGTGATGCAACATACCCCCAGTGAAAAGTAGGGGCGTCACTGGTACACTAAGAGAAAACACAATAAGTGTCCGGGGCCCAAGACTGTTCAACAGTCTCCCACCAGCCATAAGGGAATTACCAATAGACCCCTGGTTGTCTTCAAGAGGGAGCTGGATAGATACCTAAAGTCAGTGCCGAACTACATGCGGCCAGCAGTAACAGCCTAGTTGATCAGGCACTGATCCACCGGTAGGCCTGGTCGTGGACTGGGCCGCGGGGGCGTTGATCCCCGGAATACCCTCCAGGCAGGTAGCAGGTCCCTGTAGCCTCATCTGACTAGTTTTTTCTCTTGTTTTCTGGATTCCGTTAGGTTTGTATACGTATTGAATATATATACCGTGAACCCTCTCAGCCAGGAATGTCAGGTTTAGTTAGGTCACGTTCGTCAGGAAACAGGACAAGTGTTTCCTGACGCGGGTCTTAGTTATATGATGACCCACAGCTGGAGCTTTTGGTCATCTGACCGAGGCCTTCCACTGGCTTACCCCTTCACCACTGAAAAAAAATATGGTTATGATTATAACTACTAATGCTTAGTCTCCGCTAATAGCAGCAGAGATAACAGACACAGATGCAGTATAATACGACCATACTGCATTTGTGTTAAGATTTCCACCGTGTCTAATTTTACAGCATTTCTATGCAACAGCAAAGTTATTAGACACTAGTTCTCTGATCAATAACATGCAACACTTGGATATCTTCATTGCCAAAACGTTTCGCTTGCTCACCAGACTTCTTCAATACAAGCGAGTATAACACTGGAGACAGTAGAGGGAATAATTTTAATTTGACGAAAGCCTACTGAGCAGGCGCCACGTTTAAGCTATTAAGACACCCAAGTAATGCATATATCTCGTTCATCAAGTTATTTAGTGATGTAATAGCAGCATCCCACAGCACAGTGCCTGATGCTGCATCTCCGCCTCTGCCAGCCACACCACTACACTGGTTATCACAACAAGGTGATCCTTGCCTGGTCAGTATACGGTAACGTGGGTGACCAGGGAGGTGGGGTATGTATATGATTGGTGTACATTGCCCACTAGATGAAGCATTAGACACCTGTGCAACATCTGGGTAGCTTTATTTGTAGACGTTTTGCCATCCAGTGGCTAAAAAAGATGTCCTCTTGAAGACTACGAGGTTCTTGAAGACTACGAGGTTCTTGAAGACTACGAGGTTCTTGAAGACTACGAGGCTCTTGAAGACTACGAGGTTCTTCAACTCCAAGACTGAGAGACTTATTACCTCATCATTGGTTGTAGTTCAACATTCCTCACATTATCTCCTTGTATTGATAAAGGTAATGCATGGCGAAACGTCTACAAATCAAGATACCCCAGATGTTACACAGGTGAGGTATGAATCACTGGGTGGAGTTCTTCACATTCACGTGTCCGGCGCACCACTGCTCTGCCTCCACCCACACTTTCCTCTACCATGTGGATAAACGTTCAAAGAACCCACAAGTTGATAAAATTAGACGCATGTGCAGCAATTGGGTATCTTTATTGAGAAAACGTTTCGCCACACGTTGGCTTCATCAGTCCAGCACAAAGAATTTTGAGGTAATCAGTCCGTCAGTCTTGACATACTGAGGGACTGATTACCCCAAACTCCTGATCTACACCATTCCTTTATGTACTGACTGAGGAAGCTACTATGTGGCGAAACGTTTCTACAATAAAGACATCGAAGTGTTGCACATGTCTTTAATTCATCCTATACCATGTATCAGTCAGGGCAGTCTTGTATAGTAGTGAGTGTAGATATATCTACAAGTGATGCTGCTAGCAGTCATCTCTGGCTGTTGTGATGACCCCAGGTAGGGCAGAGATTACTCTCAGGAGACTTGAACCTTCATCTTAGCTTAGGTTAAGTTAGGTAACGTTTGTCAGGAAACAGGACAAGTGTTTCCTGACGCGGGTCTTAGTTATATGATGACCCACAGCTGGAGCTTCTGGTCATCTGACCGAGGCCTTCCACTGGCTTACCCCTCCACCACTTTAAAAAATATGGTTATGATTATAACCATTAAATTAAGCATCTGTAGACCGTAAGACACTATGTCAACCCATATAGTCAACATACCAGTGGCATTATCCACTTTTTCTGTGTTTCAATATACAGATATCACAACTTAAACAACCACAGTATCCCTATCTATCAGCCTGAAGGCGGTAAATCAGAAAATGAAGTTCAGTATATATCTGCCTCGCACCGAGGCCCTCTTCAGCAGATTGAAAAAAAGTTTACAACAGTGGAGATAAGATAGTAATATCTGTATATTAATACACATTAGTATCATAGTAACACCGTCTAAGTTCGTATATTACACACACACAAGCAATTCACCCATGTATTATGCATATAAAATCATGGCAAGTAGCCTAGTTAACCTATCGTAGTGTCAGTTTTGCTGCGCACAGAGCGGCAAAATTAAGAAGGGTTCACTGAAGAGGCTTCTTGGAGCGGTGTGTGCCGTGCCCTTGTGCTTGTGATGATAGCAGTTTGTTGTAAGATCTGCACCCTCACTTGGCAGATAATGAGGCTGTGTGTGTGTTTATCTTGTAAGTGAGCCCTTTTAAGCGAGTTTCCCGCAGAGAAAACATAACCATCGTGATGGCTACTTATCTAGACTGACGGATAAACTTACATGATGTATAATACATTATATATATATATATATATATATATATATATATATATATATATATATATATATATATATATATATATATATAAACTATTTCTCTACATTCTTGACTGGCACAGTTTGCGCGCGCATTGTTGACTAACAGTTTGTAGGTCAGTAGACATCCACCATCCTGGTGGAGGTACTACCATTATGTAGGTCAGTAGACAACCACCATCCTGGTGGAGGTACTACCATTATGTAGTTCAGTAGACAACAACCATCCTGGTGGAGGTACTATCATCACACAGGTCAGTAGACAACCACCATCCTGGTGGAGGTACTACCATCATGTAGGTCAGTAGACAACCACCATCCTGGTGGAGGTACTACCATCATGTAGGTCAGTAGACAACCACCATCCTGGTGGAGGTGCCACCATCATGTAGGTCAGTAGACAACCACCATCCTGGTACTACCATCATGTAGGTCAGTAGACAACCACCATCCTGGTGGAGGTACTACCATCATGTAGGTCAGTAGACAACCACCATCCTGGTGGAGGTACTACCATCATGTAGGTCAGTAGACAACAACCATCCTGGTGGAGGTACTACCATCATGCAGGTCAGTAGACAACCACCATCCTGGTGGAGGTGCCACCATCATGTAGGTCAGTAGACAACAACCATCCTGGTGGAGGTACTACCATCATGTAGGTCAGTAGACAACAACCATCCTGGTGGAGGTACTACCATCATGTAGGTCAGTAGACAACCACCATCCTGGTGGAGGTGCCACCATCATGTAGGTCAGTAGACAACCACCATCCTGGTACTACCATCATGTAGGTCAGTAGACAACCACCATCCTGGTGGAGGTACTACCATCATGTAGGTCAGTAGACAACCACCATCCTGGTGGAGGTACTACCATCATGTAGGTCAGTAGACAACCACCATCCTGGTGGAGGTGCCACCATCATGTAGGTCAGTAGACAACAACCATCCTGGTGGAGGTACTACCATCATGTAGGTCAGTAGACAACAACCATCCTGGTGGAGGTACTACCATCATGTAGGTCAGTAGACAACAACCATCCTGGTGGAGGTACTACCATCATGTAGGTCAGTAGACAACAACCATCCTGGTGGAGGTACTACCATCATGTAGGTCAGTAGACAACAACCATCCTGGTGGAGGTACTACCATCATGTAGGTCAGTAGACAACCACCATCCTGGTGGAGGTGCCACCATCATGTAGGTCAGTAGACAACCACCATCCTGGTGGAGGTGCCACCATCATGTAGGTCAGTAGACAACAACCATCCTGGTGGAGGTACTACCATCATGTAGGTCAGTAGACAACAACCATCCTGGTGGAGGTACTACCATCATGTAGGTCAGTAGACAACCACCATCCTGGTGGAGGTGCCACCATCATGTAGGTCAGTAGACAACCACCATCCTGGTACTACCATCATGTAGGTCAGTAGACAACCACCATCCTGGTGGAGGTACTACCATCATGTAGGTCAGTAGACAACCACCATCCTGGTGGAGGTACTACCATCATGTAGGTCAGTAGACAACAACCATCCTGGTGGAGGTGCCACCATCATGTAGGTCAGTAGACAACAACCATCCTGGTGGTGGTGCCACCATCATGTAGGTCAGTAGACAACAACCATCCTGGTGGAGGTACTACCATCATGTAGGTCAGTAGACAACCACCATCCTGGTGGAGGTACTACCATCATGTAGGTCAGTAGACAACCACCATCCTGGTGGAGGTACTACCATCATGTAGGTCAGTAGACAACAACCAGGCTACATCCCTGTCTACACATTAACCCCTTTTGCTCCTACCTCTTATCACACCTAAACACACACATACACACACACACACACACACACACACACACACACACACACACACACACACACACACACATACACACACACACACATACACACACACACACACGTGCCTTTTTGGAAAATGAAAAGGTGTAAGAGTAGGGAGGGACGATAAGAGAGAGAGAGAGGAAGGAAGGGCGAGGAAATAGTGGAATGCGTGAGGTAGATCTTATTTAGCTGTATTTCCCTGATATTATTAATTATTACCCAAGTCTTCTCGCCTGTTTGATGGCCTTGTGGTGTTCCCTGTGTGCAGGTGGGGGGAGTGGGCAGTGTGGTAATTGTGAAAGAGGTATGTGGGCAGTTTGGTAATTGTGGTTAGAGGTATGTGGGCAGTTTGGTGATTGTGAGAGGTGCGCCGTGATGGGGTGGCCGTGGAAACAATGGTAATCTGTCATTGTTCGGGGGCCTTGAAGTTGGAACCAGCTGGTGTGGTGGTGTTGGTTACAGACTGCGGTGATGAGTGTGGAGAGTCGTGATCGCTGGAGGCATTAGAGCATCATAGCCGGAAAAATAATGCGACTAGTCTGCACCCCAGATCAGAATCCAGCACGGGTAAGCCAGTGAGTGGTTGTTGCTGCCGTGGTGGTTAATACGTTTATTCATGTACGGGTACACATAAATAGTTACATAAATTATCATTCATAGCAACGTGTGTAGATTACCTAGGATAACCCCCCAAAAAAAGTCGAAGTGACTTATTTCCATTGGGGTTTACCATAGTACCATCGCCTACCCTACCCTGCCTTCATTGTTCTAAGACGCACCTTATTGCCTCCTTACGCCACTAAACTTCTTGTGACCAAGACTTTTGTCAGCGTTTTGGCCAGACAAAATGAAAATATCTGGCAGTATCCTAGTGTTAATTATTTTAAAAATAATGTTTGTGGACCAGGCCTCTTATGTTTTTAGGGAAACCTGTATATGTAGCGTACTATCTCAGTTTTCATCTCTATGGTCACACGTGTAATGGGAAATATTGTGTTGACTTAAAACTGCTGTCTACTTCAGACTGGTGTTAGTCTTATCCTGGTTCTTTCACACTGCTTCAACTACATCCGTGACTCTTGTTCCTAAGTTTCTCTCAACAAATCAGTGTTACAGGCCAAGAGCTGTTATCCTACCTTAGCTTATTTCAAAGCCCAGCTCAGACTGTCTGAGGTATACTACCACCACCCCAGGATGCCACCCAGGTACCTACTACCTGCTAGGTGAACAGTGACATCAGGTGTAAGGCGACTAACACCCAGGAGTATGCCTCTTCAGATCGGCTTCAAACTTTTAACGCTACTGTGTTTTCCTCAACGAACTGCTCTCGCTTCACACAGTGAGGGTCCGGGTTCGATTCCCGGCGAAGGGGTGGAAACATCGGGCGTGTTTCCTTACACCGGTTGTCTATGTTTACCCATCAGTAAAATGGGTACCTGGGTGTTAGTGGACTGGTGTGGGTCGCATCCTGGGTGTTAGTGGACTGGTGTGGGACTTTCTATATAGTAGTATGTCATTGATGTCAGCTATGGTCTGTATACCTTGTACATGTACTTGTAGTAAATAAATATATTATTATTATTATTATTATTATTATTATAGTTAATCAGTTTATAAACTGGAGGTGAGAGATATGAGAGAGGATGGGGTGAGAAATATAGAAAATGGTTTGAGGATAAGAGATTGGGTCGTGGGTCAAGGTGAGAGGGACAGGCTGTTTCAGGAGTGGTGAAGTAGCATTGAGAGGGGTCAGGTGCCATTGGGAGGGGTTAGGTGGCATTGAGAAGGGTCAGGTGGTATTGGGAGGGGTCAGGTGGCATTGGGGGAGGGGTCAGGTGACATTGGGAGAGGTGAGACGTCATATGAAGGGGTGAGGGACAGGCAGAATCAGTAGAAGTGTAGAGGTGAAAGATCAGGGAGGAGGGTGAGGGAGCAAGGCTGTGAGGTGTAGTGGTGGGAATAGTAGTAACAGGTGATGAGGGAGACTGTAGTAAGGGAGGAGGGTGAGTGTAGATAGTGAGAGGTGGGTGATAGAGGGTGAGTATAGATAGAGGAGGGGGTCATGTCAGCATCACTGACCTTCACAGATGACAGCATCCGCCACATCTCAGGCAACAAATTCTTCACATCACAGTATGAAATTATAACAAATTCTAAGCGTAATACAAATCATACGCACCACAAATTATATAATAAAATATCCAAAAATAACGCAATATATATATTGCAGTTCTAAACACAATTAGTGTATTGGATCTCGTTTTTGTTTGAATTTTAGCGTAGTTAGGCTTTAATTTTTAATATAGTATTTATATTTTTTTTTTTGTCACAATTGAAACCATCAACAAATAATATTAAAATCACTTAATTTCCTTTTGTTAATTTTGAGTTAATGGGTGTTAAGCCATCGCTGTTTTAAATGAGTATATATTGAAAGGAATTGTTCTATGTATATATTTTATTATGTACTTCCTTTTATATTTATTATTATTAATTTTTTAAGTATTGGTATTTTCATAGACCGGGCCGCTGGGCATTGACCCTCATAGTTCGATTGGTAGTTCACTCGGCTCACACCTGCTGCCACTGTTAAGTAGGTACCTGGGTGTTAGTGGACTGGTGTGGGTCGCATCTCGGGGACAAAAACTGTCCTAATTTGCGGGAAATGCTCAGCATAAGTTTTTTTTATATAGTAGTATGTCATTGATGTCAGCTATGGTCTGTATAAGTTGTACCTGCAGAAATAAAGATTATTATTATTGTGTGGCGTAGTAAGGTTGATGGCAGGTGTTAAACTCCAGGAGCATAATATTGTGAGGGGGGGGGGGTGACTACACCAGGATGTCCTCAACGTCCCTCACTGACACTTAAGTGTGACTTGAGTGCGACCTTCAATGGGCCACATCGCACTTGAACTTCCCAACCCTCCTTCATTATGTTTTAAGGTGACCCTCTCGCTGCCCTGCCTCGGTACACTGTATTGATCATTCTTTTTTATACGATTACTATATACCACTACGATTACTAAACCCCTACGATTACTATACTACTGTTACTATATTAAATCACATTGACTATTGGGTCATCTAGATTAAATCTACATAATGTAATACATATAGGTGTCCGTAGCTCGATCGCAAGCGCACTCAACTAGCACACTGAGGTCCGGAGTTCGATTGTCCGGTACGGCTGGAAAACATTAGGGATGTGTTTCCATAAGACACCAGCTGTCCATGTTCAACCATCAGTGTAAAATAGGTACCTGGGTGTTAGTGGACTGGTGTGGGTCGCATCCTGGGACAAAACTGACCTAATTTGCGGGAAATGCTCAGCATAACAAGGATCTTTCTATATAGTAGTATGTCATTGATGTCAGCTATGGTCTGTATACCTTGTACATGTACTTGTAGAAATAGATATTATTATGAGGATTTAGATATGTGCAACATCTGGGTGTCTTTATTTGTAGAAGTTTTGCCATCGAGTGGCTTTATCAATACAATGCTTTAGATTCAAGGCTCTACGGTATTCATCAGTTCTGTTAACCTTTACCCAGGAAACCTCAGTAAGGCAACCAGGATATCAGGTTTCAGTAACTGCAGCAGCTTGACAGGCTTCTCTCTAGCAAGGGTACACTAACTACAACATGGAAAATCAGTGTAGTTTTGTTGAGAAGGAGGGGAGGTTGTAATGTATTTACTGGCCTAGTGGTGCTGGCATTCCAGTACCAGCCTCAGTTACTGTGACTAGTCAACACTAGACCTGAAGATGTGTGTGTAAGCACGTGAAAGCACTCAGGTTTCTGTAGTGAATGCCATATGTTTTGACCCACGAAATCGTAATGACACGATTGCAAACCATACCACGGGTGGGGTTCGAACCCGCGGTTCGCTCTTGCACTTTTTATTTAATATGTAGATTTAGTCTTGTTATTCTGTAGAACGAGCATAATCTTGAATTCATAATTTCTCTTAATTTTTCTTCTCTCCTTTAATAGGTCTTGCTTAATTATTATGTCCTTGCATTCTTCCTGTCTCCTGATATGCACGTCTATTTGTATTCATGGGAGTGTGTGTGTGTGTTTGTGTCCAGCCTAGTGTCAGCCACGTACCTCTGACCAGCCTAGTGTCGGCCACGTACCTCTGACCAGCCTAGTGTCAGCCACGTACCTCTGACCAGCCTAGTGTCTGCCACGTACCTCTGACCAGCCTAGTGTCAGCCACGTACCTCTGACCAGCCTAGTGTCAGCCACGTACCTCTGACCAGCCTAGTGTCAGCCACGTACCTCTGACCAGAATAGTGTCAGCCACGTACCTCTGACCAGAATAGTGTCGACCACGTACCTCTGACCAGCCTAGTGTCAGCCACGTACCTCTGACCAGCCTAGTGTCAGCCACGTACCGCTGACCAGCCTAGTGTCGGCCACGTACCTTTGACCAGCCTAGTGTCAGCCACGTACCTCTGACCAGCCTAGTGTCAGCCACGTACCTCTGACCAGCCTAGTGTCGGCCACGTACCTCTGACCAGCCTAGTGTCAGCAACGTACCTCTGACCAGCCTAGTGTCGGCCACGTACCTCTGACCAGAATAGTGTCAGCCACGTACCTCTGACCGGCCTAGTGTCGGCCACGTACCTCTGACCAGCCTAGTGTCAGCCACGTACCTCTGACCAGCCTAGTGTCAGCCACGTACCTCTGACCAGCCTAGTGTCAGCCACGTACCTCTGACCAGCCTAGTGTCAGCCACGTACCTCTGACCAGAATAGTGTCAGCCACGTACCTCTGACCAGAATAGTGTCGACCACGTACCTCTGACCAGCCTAGTGTCAGCCACGTACCTCTGACCAGCCTAGTGTCAGCCACGTACCGCTGACAAGCCTAGTGTCGGCCACGTACCTCTGACCAGCCTAGTGTCAGCCACGTACCTCTGACCAGCCTAGTGTCAGCCACGTACCTCTGACCAGCCTAGTGTCGGCCACGTACCTCTGACCAGCCTAGTGTCAGCAACGTACCTCTGACCAGCCTAGTGTCGGCCCGACCTCGACCGGCTAGTGTCGGCCACACCTGCCAGCTAGTGTAGTGCAGGCCACGTACCTCTGACCGGCCTAGTGTCGGCCACGTACCTCTGACCGGCCTAGTGTCGGCCACGTACCTCTGCCGGCCTAGTGTCGCCACGTACTCTGCCAGCCTAGTGTCAGCCACGTACCTCTGACCGGCCTAGTGTCAGCCACGTACCTCTGACCGCCTAGTGTCGGCCACGTACCTCTGACCAGCCTAGTGTCGGCCACGTACCTCTGACCAGCCTAGTGTCGGCCACGTACCTCTGACCAGCCTAGTGTCGGCCACGTACCTCTGACCAGCCTAGTGTCGGCCACGTACCTCTGACCAGCCTAGTGTCGGCCACGTACCTCTGACCGGCCTAGTGTCGGCCACGTACCTCTGACCGGCCTAGTGTCGGCCACGTACCTCTGACCAGCCTAGTGTCGGCCACGTACCTCTGACCAGCCTAGTGTCGGCCACGTACCTCTGACCAGCCTAGTGTCGGCCACGTACCTCTGACCGGCCTAGTGTCGGCCACGTACCTCTGACCGGCCTAGTGTCGGCCACGTACCTCTGACCGGGCTAGTGTCGGCCACGTACCTCTGACCGGCCTAGTGTCGGCCGCGTACCTCTGACCGGCCTAGTGTCGGCCGCGTACCTCTGACCGGCCTAGTGTCGGCCGCGTACCTCTGACCGGCCTAGTGTCGGCCACGTACCTCTGACCGGCCTAGTGTCGGCCACGTACCTCTGACCGGCCTAGTGTCGGCCACGTACCTCTGACCGGCCTAGTGTCGGCCACGTACCTCTGACCAGCCTAGTGTCGGCCACGTACCTCTGACGGGCCTAGTGTCGGCCACGTACCTCCTGACCGCCTAGTGTCGGCCACGTACCTCTGACCAGCCTAGTGTCGCCACGTACCTTGACCGCCTAGTGTCGCCACGACCTCTGACCGCCTAGTGTCAGCCACGTACCTCTGACCAGCCTAGTGTCGGCCACGTACCTCTGACCAGCCTAGTGTCGGCCACGTACCTCTGACCAGCCTAGTGTCGGCCACGTACCTCTGACCAGCCTAGTGTCGGCCACGCTCTGACCGCCTAGTGTCGGCCACGTACCTCTGACCAGAATAGTGTCAGCCACGTACCTCTGACCAGAATAGTGTCGGCCACGTACCTCTGACCGGCCTAGTGTCGGCCACGTACCTCTGACCGGCCTAGTGTCGGCCACGTACCTCTGGCCGGCCTAGTGTCGGCCACGTACCTCTGGCCGGCCTAGTGTCGGCCACGTACCTCTGACCGGCCTAGTGTCGGCCACGTACCTCTGACCGGCCTAGTGTCGGCCACGTACCTCTGACCGGCCTAGTGTCGGCCACGTACCTCTGACCGGCTAGTGTCGGCCACGTACCTCTGACCGGCCTAGTGTCGGCCACGTACCTCTGACCGGCCTAGTGTCGGCCACGTACCTCTGACCGGCCTAGTGTCGGCCCGTACCTCTGCCGGCCTGTGTCGGCCACGTACCTCTGACCGGCCTAGTGTCGGCCACGTACCTCTGACCGGGCCTAGTGTCGGCCACGTACCTCTGACCGGCCTGGTGTCGGCCCGTACCTCTGACCGGCCTGGTGTCGGCCACGTACCTCTGACCGGCCTGGTGTCGGCCACGTACCTCTGACCGGCCTGGTGTCGGCCACGTACCTCTGACCGGCCTGGTGTCGGCCACGTACCTCTGACCGGCCTGGTGTCGGCCACGTACCTCTGACCGGCCTGGTGTCGGCCACGTACCTCTGACCGGCCTGGTGTCGGCCACGTACCTCTGACCGGCCTGGTGTCGGCCACGTACCTCTGACCGGCCTGGTGTCGGCCACGTACCTCTGACCGGCCTGGTGTCGGCCACGTACCTCTGACCGGCCTGGTGTCGGCCACGTACCTCTGACCGGCCTGGTGTCGGCCACGTACCTCTGACCGGCCTGGTGTCGGCCACGTACCTCTGACCGGCCTGGTGTCGGCCACGTACCTCTGACCGGCCTGGTGTCGGCCACGTACCTCTGACCGGCCTGGTGTCGGCCACGTACCTCTGACCGGCCTGGTGTCGGCCACGTACCTCTGACCGGCCTGGTGTCGGCCACGTACCTCTGACCGGCCTGGTGTCGGCCACGTACCTCTGACCGGCCTGGTGTCGGCCACGTACCTCTGCCGGCCTGGTGTCGGCCACGTACCTCTGCCGGCCTGGTGTCGGCCACGTACCTCTGACCGGCCTGGTGTCGGCCACGTACCTCTGACCGGCCTGGTGTCGGCCACGTACCTCTGACCGGCCTGGTGTCGGCCACGTACCTCTGACCGGCCTGGTGTCGGCCACGTACTCTGCCGGCCTGGTGTCGCACGTACCTCTGACCGGCCTGGTGTCGGCCACGTACCTCTGACCGGCCTGGTGTCGGCCACGTACCTCTGACCGGCCTGGTGTCGGCCACGTACCTCTGACCGGCCTGGTGTCGGCCACGTACCTCTGACCGGCCTGGTGTCGGCCACGTACCTCTGACCGGCCTGGTGTCGGCCACGTACCTCTGACCGGCCTGGTGTCGGCCACGTACCTCTGGCCGGCCCGGTGTCGGCCACGTACCTCTGGCCGGCCCGGTGTCGGCCACGTACCTCTGGCCGGCCCGGTGTCGGCCACGTACCTCTGGCGGCCGGTTGCGTACCTCTGGCGGCCGGTGACGGCCACGTACCTCTGGCCGGCCCGGTGTCGGCCACGTACCTCTGGCCGGCCCGGTGTCGGCCACGTACCTCTGGCCGGCCCGGTGTCGGCCACGTACCTCTGGCCGGCCCGGTGTCGGCCACGTACCCCTGGCCGGCCCGGTGTCGGCCACGTACCCCTGGCCGGCCCGGTGTCGGCCACGTACCCCTGGCCGGCCCGGTGTCGGCCACGTACCCCTGGCCGGCCCGGTGTCGGCCACGTACCTGCCGGCCCGGTGTCGGCCGCCCTGCGCCGGTGTCGGCCACGTACCTCTGGCCGGCCGGTGTCGGCCACGTACTGCCGCCTGTGGTGCCGGCCCGGTGTCGGCCCGGGTGACCCTGGCCGGCCCGGTGTCGGCCACGTACCCTGGCCGGCCCGGTGTCGGCCACGTACCCTGGCCGGCCCGGTGTCGGCCACGTACCCTGGCCGGCCCGGTGTCGGCCACGTACCTCCTGGCCGGCCCGGTGTCGGCCACGTACCCTGGCCGGCCCGGTGTCGGCCGTACCTCTGGCCGGCCGGTGTCGGCCACGTATCGCCCGTGTGCCAGACTGCCGGCCCGGTGTCGGCCGTACCTGGCCGGCCGGTGTCGGCCAGACCGGCGGCGGTGTCGGCCACTACCTGGCCGGCCCGGTGTCGGCCACTACCTGGCCGGCCCGGTGTCGGCCACGTACCCTGGCGGCCGGTGTCGGCCCTCTGGCCGGCCGGTGTCGGCACGTACCCTGGGGCCGGTGCGCACGTACTGGCGGCCGGTGTCGGCCACGTACCTGGCCGGCCCGGTGTCGGCCCGTACCCTGGCCGGCCCGGTGTCGGCCACGTACCTGCCGGCCGGTGTCGGCCACGTACTGGCCGCCGGTGTCGGCCGTACCTGGCCGGCCGGTGTCGGCCACGTACCTGGCCGGCCCGGTATCGGCCACGTACCCCTGGCCGGCCCGGTGTCGGCCACGTACCCCTGGCCGGCCCGGTGTCGGCCACGTACCCCTGGCCGGCCCGGTGTCGGCACGTACCTGGTTGCAGTACTGGCCGGCGGTGTGGCACGTAGGCTGTGGCCACTACTGCCGGCCCGGTGTCGGCCACGTACCTGGGGCCGGTGTTCGGTCACGTACCCTGGCGGGTGTCGGAGCCTGGGGTGTCCATACCTGGCCGGCGGTTTTCGGCCGTACCTGGGATCGGTATGTGCACGTTAGCCTATGGTGTCGGTAATAACCTATAGCCGGGATGTGTCACTGTATTCCTGCCGGCGTGTGTGGCCACGTACTGTGTTCCCCGGTGTGGAGCGGCCCGTGTGGCACTGGATGGTATGACCGTGTGCCGGTATGGCTCTACCGTGTTGCCTGGAGGTATGCCGGTTGCCTGGATGGTATGCCGTGTGTGCCTGGATGGTATGCCGTGTTGCCTAGATGGTATCAGTGTTGCCTGGATGGTATGCCGTGTTGCTGGATGGTATGCCGTGTTGCCTGGATGGTATGCCGTGTTGCCTGGATGGTATGCCGTGGTGCCTGGATGGTATACCGTGTTGCCTGGATGGTATACTGTGTTGCCTGGATGGTATACCGTGTTGCCTGGATGGTATACCGTGTTGCCTGGATGGTATACTGTGTTGCCTGGATGGTATGCCGTGTTGCCTGGATGGTATACCGTGTTGCCTGGATGGTATACTGTGTTGCCTGGATGGTATGCCGTGGTGCCTGGATGGTATACCGTGTTGCCTGGATGGTATACCGTGTTGCCTGGATGGTATGCCGTGTTGCCTGGATGGTATACCGTGTTGCCTGGATGGTATACCGTGTTGCCTGGATGGTATGCCGTGTTGCCTGGATGGTATATCGTGTTGCCTGGATGGTATATCGTGTTGCCTGGATGGTATGCCGTGTTGCCTGGATGGTATATCGTGGTGCCTGGATGGTATGCCGTGTTGCCTGGATGGTATACCGTGTAACCAGGATACCAAGTTCACATTGATGGTTTACTCCTGTGCCTCCAAGACCTTGTTATAAATGCACCTGATTATAGCGTCGACGACTTATAACCATGAAGACACTAAGTCCATGGGGATAACTATCTTAGTGAAGATTGACCCTGATCAACATACCGTGTTGCCTGGATGGTATACCGTGTTGCCTGGATGGTATACCGTGGTGCCTGGATGGTATACCGTGTTGCCTGGATGGTATATCGTGGTGCCTGGATGGTATGCCGTGGTGCCTGGATGGTATGCCGTGTTGCCTGGATGGTATGCCGTGGTGCCTGGATGGTATACCGTGTTGCCTGGATGGTATATCGTGGTGCCTGGATGGTATGCCGTGGTGCCTGGATGGTATACCGTGTTGCCTGGATGGTATATCGTGGTGCCTGGATGGTATGCCGTGGTGCCTGGATGGTATACCGTGTAACCAGGATACCAAGTACACATTGATGGTATACTCCTGAAGCACTCCCAAGACCTTGTTATAAATAGCACCTGATTATAGCGTCCCCGACGACTTACAAAACATGAAGACACGAGTCCATGGGGATAACTATCTTAGTTTTTGAAGATTAGACACCTAGATCAACACTTTGGCACAATAATATGACTTAGTCATAGTACGATAACTAGATCTCTTGGTCGTGACATGCGAGGACTTAGTTTGTGATAGCTTATGCAGAAACGTGAGGGATTTTGTTTTTTGAGAGGGGGCAAAGGTGGGTAGGTTTCTGGGAAAATACTCTGGTTCAGCAGGCTGTCACTAGGGAAGCCTGGCTTGTGACCAGGCTGTCACTAGGGAAGCCTGGCTTGTGACCAGGCTGTCACTAGGGAAGCCTGGCTTGTGACCAGGCTGTCACTAGGGAAGCCTGGCTTGTGACCAGGCTGTCACTAGGGAAGCCTGGCTTGTGACCAGGCTGTCACTAGGGAAGCCTGGCTTGTGACCAGGCTGTCACTAGGGAAGCCTGGCTTGTGACCAGGCTGTCACTAGGAAGCCTGGCTTGTGACCAGGCTGTCACTAGGGAAGCCTGGCTTGTGACCAGGCTGTCACTAGGAAGCCTGGCTTGTGACCAGGCTGTCACTAGGGAAGCCTGGCTTGTGACCAGGCTGTCACTAGGGAAGCCTGGCTTGTGACCAGGCTGTCACTAGGAAGCCTGGCTTGTGACCAGGCTGTCACTAGGGAAGCCTGGCTTGTGACCAGGCTGTCACTAGGGAAGCCTGGCTTGTGACCAGGCTGTCACTAGGGAAGCCTGGCTTGTGACCAGGCTGTCACTAGGGAAGCCTGGCTTGTGACCAGGCTGTCACTAGGGAAGCCTGGCTTGTGACCAGGCTGTCACTAGGAAGCCTGGCTTGTGACCAGGCTGTCACTAGGGAAGCCTGGCTTGTGACCAGGCTGTCACTAGGGAAGCCTGGCTTATGACCAGGCTGTCACTAGGAAGCCTGGCTTGTGACCAGGCTGTCACTAGGGAAGCCTGGCTGTGACCAGGCTCTCACTAGGGAAGCCTGGATTGTGACCAGGCTGTCACTAGGGAAGCCTGGATGTGACCAGGCCTCACTAGGGGAAACCTGATTGTGACCAGGCTCTCACTAGGGAAGCCTGGCTTGTGACCAGGCTGTCACTAGGAAGCCTGGCTTGTGACCAGGCTGTCACTAGGAAGCCTGGCTTGTGACCAGGCTGTCACTAGGGAAGCCTGGCTTGTGACCAGGCTGTCACTAGGAAGCCTGGCTTGTGACCAGGCTGTCACTAGGGAAGCCTGGCTTGTGACCAGGCTGTCACTAGGGAAGCCTGGCTTGTGACCAGGCTGTCACTAGGGAAGCCTGGCTTGTGACCAGGCTGTCACTAGGGAAGCCTGGCTTGTGACCAGGCTGTCACTAGGAAGCCTGGCTTGTGACCAGGCTCTCACTAGGAAGCCTGGCTTGTGACCAGGCTGTCACTAGGGAAGCCTGGCTTGTGACCAGGCTGTCACTAGGGAAGCCTGGCTTGTGACCAGGCTCTCACTAGGGAAGCCTGGCTTGAGACCAGGCTCTCACTAGGGAAGCCTGGCTTGAGACCAGGCTCTCACTAGGGAAGCCTGGCTTGAGACCAGGCTCTCACTAGGGAAGCCTGGCTTGAGACCAGGCTCTCACTAGGGAAGCCTGGCTTGAGACCAGGATGTGAAAATAGAAAAAGAATGAAAAGTCAAAACACCGTGATAAACGTTAGGTAAGATTGATCGGGAAATAGGACAGTTTTCCTGACCCACAACTGAGCTTTAGGTCATTTGACAGAGACCTTCCACTGGCTTACCCGTCCCTCCCTTCAAATATAAAATTAATAACAATAGATATTAACGTATAGGAGACGGTCACATCTGTAACAACACTAGGCTATATCCCCTTTAGTTGTCCACTGGAACGAGAGGATTTGATTGTTATTATGAACGAGTTAAGTAAACAACTGACCATCCAATATGGCCGAGCCTTACTAATTAGAATGGACGTCAAGCAAGAAGGAAGATTTAGTTTGGCAAGGAGGGCAAAGGTCAAGTTGATGGATCTTACAAGTGTGTGGTGGGGACTGCTTGCTCGCTAATGATGAAATATATCTGGTATAATTTAATGTCAAAGGTTAAAACTCACAGCTTTCTGTACTAGTTTGTTGACTATAAACTTTTAATGAATGTGCACTAGAGTTTTGACAGATTTTAAAAAATTTTGTGTTTAATATACAGCTGTATAACGTTGAGGGTAAAACGTGTTGGGTATAGGACACACGTGTAACTAATGTGACATTTTATTGTGGCAACGTTTCGCTCTCCAAGAGCTTTGTCAAGCCCGGCTTGACAAAGCTCCTGGAGAGCGAAACATTGCCACAATAAAATGTCACATTAGTTGCATTTGTGTTCTTTTAACTAACATATTGTGGGTAATTCTACCAACATTATACACAAGCGAAAACATGCGGCTGGCAAACATGAACTTAAAAAATGTAAGTTAGTAGGAAATTTGTTGTAGTGCTGAGTCTTAGCTCAGTATACCCTTATTTTGCACTCTGGCTCCCTTATTTTCAATCTATAGGCCATCAAAACGAGCTTTTAGTTTGATATCTTTATTATGCACCCCATACCCATCCTGTGGGCGGTAGTCAAAAGATTACAGAGGTATAAAATGGGTCCAGGGACTGGGCCCCAAAGTTTGATAGCTGAGCAAGTTACAAAGGTAATGAACTCAGATGGATCTGGTCAGTCATGACAACGAGCTTTGGCTCGTCCTTGTAACTTGTTCAGCTATCAAAACTTTGGGGCCCAGTCCCTGGAGCCATTATGTACCTCTGTAATCTTCTGACTACCGCCCACAGGATGGGTATGGGCTGCATAATAAAGATATTAAACTAACTAAAAGTCTCGTACGAGAGGGAAGACCACTCCAAAAAATGGTCTTCGCCTTCACTCGCTGGCTCTTGAGTCGAGTTAATTATTTATTAAAAGGTAAACCTTTCCTAGTGGACTTATTCAAGATTATAACTGCAAAATACCCTTGAAGCTGCCGTAACTGATGAACCTTTAATGGAATATTGACGATATCCCCATTGCCCTATTGAAGCCTCTCGCCTCAGCCTGACACATTTTATAACTATGAAAAAAGTAAGACAGTGGAAATAGGAACTAAAACCTGAGTGCTTTCATGTGCTTACACACATCTTCAGGGGAAGCTCTCAGGTTTTAATTCCTATTTTCACTAGTATTTTTTTACATATTTACATATTAATCATTTTAAAACTATGGAACTCATCCTGCGTGATGGAATATGACGGTAACATAGCTTGTGTTTGACCCAGCAGTGTAATCATAAGAGTTTAGCAACCCACTTCTCGTATATATAATTGTACTAAAGGGTAGAATCTCTCTCCCACCCCTTAAGGAATTCTAAGTATATTGCAGATCTTAGTATCCAGGAAGGTCTTTGCATCACTAATTTTCAGATTAAAAAAAAAACAGAAGACTTGCATTTCGGTTCATATACAATAATTGTTCCAGTCGAGTAACTGATTTTAGTCGTAAAGAATATAAACAAAAATGGAGGAACACTGCAGCAGGCCTACTGGCCCATGCTAGGCAAGTCTTCCTCAGTCCTAAACACTATGGAAAACTCAACACAAAAGCAGTATAATGTGGTATTTTATACCATTTATTCCCAAGCACTAACACAAATATTTGCCCAAGCATTTTTTCAATGCCGCTCAAGGAATAGTATTGTGGTTGGCTAGCATATGATCGTAGTAGTTAAATTAATAATTTAATGTGAGTAGTTAGTACGATGGTTAACTACGTTGTTTAAATTCCACTAATTTATTGGGATTTAGTGTAATGGAGATATCGCTTGGTGGGTTTTAAGTTGTAAGTTTGGTCTTTTTGGTGTTCAGGGTTTAATGTTAATTGTTCAGAGAACAAACTGAAAAATTAAATACATGTGCAACACTTGGGTATCTTTATTGAGGAAACGTTTCGCCACACAGTGGCTTCATCAGTCCTCTGACAGACTGAGCACATTGACTCCAGGCTCAGGGACTGATTACCTCAAACTCTTCCTGATCTTCAACCATTCTTCTCCTTATTGGACTGAAGAAGCCACTGTGTGGCGAAACGTTTTCATAAAGATACCAGTGTATTTCACGTTTCTAATTTATCAGGGTTTAATAAAACGTACCTGTGTTTAATCAGGTAACTGTTCTCAGTGCCTCGTGTGTGGAAATGTTTGTACTCAGTGGTTATCCATATCGTTTTATTATGATACACACAAGTTAACGAAGGCTCGATTATCGTATTAGATAAACGCCTGTGACCACATCTACGCCTGTGACCACATCTACGCCTGTGACCACATCTTACGCTCGTGACCTTCACATATACTCTACCTACGACTGTCTTCAGTATCAGCCTTGTTGTGTCCTGCGTCACTGTTGACACAGCCTCCCTGTTGGCCCTGGCACAAGATGCATCTGTCCACCCTGTGGACAAGGCGTATCCGCGTGTCCTTGTGCCTGGCGTATCCAAGCCAGGACATGTCTGGACATGTCAGGGACCTGGGAGAATAAATATGGGCAGTTGCTGAGGCAAAGGTTGCTATACCAAGCTTACTTTATAGCAGCCTTCTTCCTTACTGTCGGGTTGTAGGCAATATACATTTGTGTATCTTTGGGAAATGGCTGGCCCGGTGGGCCCTACGGACGAGCAACAATGGGGCTCAACTGGACATGGGTGTTTGACCCCTATTTTTCAGCAGGAATCATCGCGGCGTATAATCGAACCCCTATTGCTTGAATTGAATGACCAGCACACTGGGTATGCAGGTCATTAACTACAAAGAAAATTAGGATGTGTGAGGTGCACCATATTTTAGTTGCACAGGTTTTTGACTGGTTTGTCAAGGTTGTGGTTTTTATGATGGCCAGGGATGCCTGTAGGGACCTCGGTGAAACTTTTATTGGTTTTAATTTTTTATGGAATAGTTTTGCCTTGTGTTAGTGTGTATGATTGTGTACTTTAATAACGCTTGCAGTCTCATCTACTGTGACCTACACATCTGCTGTGACCTCTCTTCTCCTGTGACCTCATTTGCTCGTGACCTTCACATCTGTGACCTCATCTGCTGTGACATTCACATCTGTGACCTCTGCCCCTGTGTCCACATGTGACCTCCACATCTACGCCCAACAGAGCACACAACCTGGCCTGGTCATGGGCGTATTAGTCGTGTGACCATTAATGAGCTATGTCCATGACCTACATTGATGCCTGGTTTACGCCTAGTGTACGCCCACGCCCGCACGCCCGTATGCCCACACACAAGCGTTGGGATGAATGACGTCTGATCAAGTGAGAATTTGGGCTTGCCCACGAACTAGCCGCCCACACTAGCTACCCACAACACACGCCGCCCACAACACACCGCCGCCCCCACCACACCCTGGCTGCCCACTAACCCCGTCTGTACTTACCTCTCTAAATGCTAGGTTAAGTTAGATTAGGTTAGGTTTAATTCTTAATGATTAAAAAGACACGTGATTAAACACTAGGACATTAAAAAAACGTTTCGGTCCTGAGACCTAGAATCTAGGTCCTAGATGGAAGCCTTAAACTGGCTTACTAGGTCACCTCTTTAAAAGATGGGTATAACACCGCAAAAAACAATTAGTGTTGACGATAATGCTTTATAAATTTGATATCCCCCCCCCCTCACTAATGGGGTGTCCAGCTAAGCTTTCTCAGTCTTGTAATTTTTTAATAAATATCCACAGGGAAAACAGAGTATATTAATCTTTTACTAAATGTGTATAAAACACATTTCGATGTTAGGTACATCATGTAGGCTAATGAAGGTATCACGGTATTGTAACTATGAGCTAACTCAACCTGTGTAGGCTTCACGTCATAGAATATTGCTATTTAAGCAAGACCTGTGTAGGCTTCACGTCATAGAATATTGCTATTTAAGCAAGACTTGTGTAGGCTTCACGTCATAGAATATTGCTATTTAAGCAAGACCTGTGTAGGCTTCACGTCATAGGATATTGCTATTTAAGCAAGACCTGTGTAGGCTTCACGTCATAGAATATTGCTATTTAAGCAAGACCTGTGTAGGCTTCACGTCATAAGATATTGATATTAAAGCAATGTGTGTGTGTGTCAGTTTCATGCACATCAATGTACAGTCGGACGCATTTCCTCCCAGTTGTGTAAATGCATTGATTCACTGTTATTTATACGGCTTCGGGGAACACATCTTTCCTGGCTCCTGGCAGCATCTCCAGAAATACTTTGATAAACTGGTAAACTCAGCTGAGTGGTTGACGCTTCTATGTATACAAGTTAATAAGCCATATACCAGAAAATCTGATAGTGTCCGGGTTCGATTCCCGGCGAAGGGGTGGAAACTGGACGTGTTTCCTTACACCGGTTGTCCATGTTCACCCATCAGTAAAATGGGCTCCTGGGTGTTAGTGGACTGGTGTGGGTCGCATCCTGTGTGTTAGTGGACTGGTGTGGGTCGCATCCTGGGTGTTAGTGGACTGGTGTGGGTCGCATCCTGTGTATTAGTGGACTGGTGTGGGTCGCATCCTGGGTGTTAGTGGACTGGTGTGGGTCACATCCTGGGTGTTAGTGGACTGGTGTGGGTCGCATCCTGTGTGTTAGTGGACTGGTGTGGGTCGCATCCTGGGTGTTAGTGGACTGGTGTGGGTCGCATCCTGGGTGTTAGTGGACTGGTGTGGGTCGCATCCTGGGTGTTAGTGGACTGGTGTGGGTCGCATCCTGGGTGTTAGTGGACTGGTGTGGGACACATCAATCTCATTATCACTTCTTAAATTTATTATCGTAATTAGCGTGAACGTTTAATTTCTCATTCGTCTGGCAGCGGAACTGTCGTTGTTTACGTTGGAAAAACTTTCGTACAGTGACTTGCTTGTTTAAAAATAAGTTTTTGTTTCTTCCGTCTTTTCTTGTGTTTGTGTGTTGTTAAATGCAAATGCTGCTACTTAGGGCATTATATAAACGTTGTAATGCTAATGTGTAAGAAGATCGTTGAATGTACACTATGTGTGTACTCTGTTGATGAGTTACGTACACTGTGTGTGTACTCTGTTGATGAGTTACGTACACTGTGTGTGTACTCTGTTGATGAGTTACGTACACTGTGTGTGTACTCTGTTGATGAGTTACGTACACTGTGTGTGTACTCTGTTGATGAGTTGGATACGTACACTGTGTGTACTCTGTTGATGAGTTACGTACACTGTGTGTGTACTCTGTTGATGAGTTACGTACACTGTGTGTGTACTCTGTTGATGAGTTGGATACGTGCACTGTGTGTACTCTGTTGATGAGTTACGTACACTGTGTGTGTACTCTGTTGATGAGTTGGATACGTACACTGTGTGTGTACTCTGTTGATGAGTTGGATACGTACACTGTGAGTGTACTCTGTTGATGAGTTGGATACGTACACTGTGTGTGTACTCTGTTGATGAGTTAGATACGTACACTGTGTGTGTACTCTGTTGATGAGTTAGATACGTACACTGTGTGTGTACTCTGTTGATGAGTTACGTACACTGTGTGTGTACTCTGTTGATGAGTTACGTACACTGTGTGTGTACTCTGTTGATGAGTTGGATACGTACACTGTGTGTACTCTGTTGATGAGTTACGTACACTGTGTGTACTCTGTTGATGAGTTACGTACACTGTGTGTGTACTCTGTTGATGAGTTACGTACACTGTGTGTGTACTCTGTTGATGAGTTGGATACGTACACTGTGTGTGTACTCTGTTGATGAGTTACGTACACTGTGTGTACTCTGTTGATGAGTTAGATACGTACACTGTGTGTGTACTCTGTTGATGAGTTAGATACGTACACTGTGTGTGTACTCTGTTGATGAGTTACGTACAGTGTGTACTCTGTTGATGAGTTAGATACGTGCACTGTGTGTGTACTGTTGATGAGTTAGATACGTGCACTGTGTGTGTACTGTTGATGAGTTAGATACGTACACTGTGTGTACTGTTGATGAGTTAGATACGTACACTGTGTGTACTGTTGATGAGTTAGATACGTACACTGTGTGTGTACTCTGTTGATGAGTTAGATACGTACACTGTGTGTGTACTCTGTTGATGAGTTGGATACGTACACTGTGTGTGTACTCTGTTGATGAGTTAGATACGTACACTGTGTGTGTACTCTGTTGATGAGTTACGTACACTGTGTGTGTACTCTGTTGATGAGTTAGTACACTGTGTACTGTTGAGTTGTACACTGTGTGTGTACTGTTGATGAGTTACGTACACTTGTGTGTACTCTGTTGATGAGTTACGTACACTGTGTGTGACTCTGTTGATGAGTTGATACGTACACTTTTGTGTACTCTGTTGATGAGTTACGTACACTGTGTGTACCTGTTGATGAGTTAGATACGTACACTGTGTGTACTCTGTTGATGAGTTAAGTACACTGTGTGTGTACTGTTGATGAGTTACGTACACTGTGTGTACTCTGTTGATGAGTACGTCACTGTGTGTACCTGTTGATGAGTTGATACGTACACTGTGTGTACTCTGTTGATGAGTTACGTACACTGTGTGTACTCTGTTGATGAGTTAGATACGTACACTGTGTGTACTCTGTTGATGAGTTAGATACGACACTGTGTGTACTCTGTGATGAGTTACGTACAGTGGTACTCTGTTGATGAGTTAGATACGTCACTGTGTGTGTACTGTTGATGAGTTATACGTACTGTGTGTACTGTTGATGAGTTGATACGTACACTGTGTGTACTGTTGATGAGTTAGATACGTACACTGTGTGTACTGTTGATGAGTTAGATACGTACACTGTGTGTGTACTCTGTTGATGAGTTAGATACGTCACGTGTGTGTACTCTGTTGATGAGTTGATACGTACACTGTGTGTACTCTGTTGATGAGTTGGATACGTATACTGTGTGTGTACTCTGTTGATGAGTTAGATACGTACACTGTGTGTGTACTCTGTTGATGAGTTACGTACACTGTGTGTGTACTCTGTTGATGAGTTACGTACACTGTGTGTGTACTCTGTTGAAGTTACGTACACTGTGTGTACTCTGTTGATAGTTACGTACACTGTGTGTACTCTGTTGATGAGTTAGTACACTGTGTTACTCTGTTGATGAGTTGATACGTACACTTGTGTACTCTGTTGATGAGTTACGTACACTTGTGTTACTCTGTTGATAGTAGTACGTACACTGTGTGTACTCTGTTGATGAGTTACGTACACTGTGTGTGTACTCTGTTGATGAGTTACGTACACTGTGTGTGTACTCTGTTGATGAGTTACGTACACTGTGTGTACTCTGTTGATGAGTTGATACGTACACTGTTGTACTCTGTTGATGATATACGTACACTGTGTGTACTCTGTTGATGAGTTACGTACACTGTGTGTACTCTGTTGATGAGTTAGATACGTCACGTGTGTGTACTCTGTTGATGAGTTTACGTACACTGTGTGTACTCTGTTGATGAGTTGATACGTACACGTGTGTACTCTGTTGATGAGTTAGATACGTACACTGTGGTGTACTGTTGATGAGTTAGATACGTACACTTGTGTGTACTCTGTTGATGAGTTAGATACGTACACTGTGTGTACCTGTTGATGAGTTGATACGTACACTGTGTGTACTCTGTTGATGAGTTAGTACACACTGTGTGTACTCTGTTGATGAGTTGATACGTACACTGTGTATGTACTCTGTTGATGAGTTGGATACGTACACTGTGTGTGTACTCTGTTGATGAGTTACGTACACTGTGTGTACTCTGTTGATGATTACGTACACTGTGTACTCTGTTGATGAGTTAGATACGTACACTGTGTGTGTACTCTGTTGATGAGTTGGATACGTACACTGTGTGTGTACTCTGTTGATGAGTTACGTACACTGTGTGTACTCTGTTGATGAGTTAGATACGTACACTGTGTGTGTACTCTGTTGATGAGTTAGATACGTACACTGTGTGTGTACTCTGTTGATGAGTTGATACGTACACTGTGTGTACTCTGTTGATGAGTTAGATACGTGCACTGTGTGTACTGTTGATGAGTTAGATACGTGCACTGTGTGTGTACTGTTGATGAGTTAGATACGTACACTGTGTGTACTCTTGATGAGTTAGATACGTACACTGTGTGTACTGTTGATGAGTTAGATACGTACACTGTGTGTGTACTCTGTTGATGAGTTAGATAAGTACACTGTGTGTGTACTCTGTTGATGAGTTGGATACGTACACTGTGTGTGTACTCTGTTGATGAGTTGGATACGTACACTGTGTGTGTACTATGTTGATGAGTTAGATACGTACACTGTGTGTACTCTGTTGATGAGTTGGATACGTACACTGTGTGTACTCTGTTGATGAGTTAGATACATACACTGTGTGTGTACTCTGTTGATGAGTTAGATACGTACACTGTGTGACTAGTGACAGTAGAAGACGAGGTAATCAGTCCATTAGGCTGGGTGTTGAAAGTTGTTGTGCTTTAAAATCACAAAGGGGCTGGAATTAGGGGATATCGATGTGATAGGCTTGGAAGAAGCCTACTGTGTGGGCGATACGTTTCTGGATAAAGATACCTAACTCTTGCACATGTATTACCTAATAGTATACCATTAATACGACTCATGAAAGCGTTATAACGCGTTTATAAACAAGCCACGGAACGGATGGGATTTGAACCAGTAGAGAATGCGTCCTGGAGTTTTAGAAACTGGCTTGACATGAGGCTCAAACCACCCCCCGTTCCCTGGTTTGTTTTTTACCATTGATGTAGTGATGTATGCTCCAGTTATTGCTGGTTTAAAGTTGCCCTTTTGGATTATTTAATACCTCTACTAATGTATAATTTGAGAGGTTTAGCGCTTTACCGTGAATAATAATTAGTAATATGAACACTAATTACAATAATTGCGATAATTACAGCAATAATTGCAGTAATACGGCAATTACAGTATTTGCAGCAATAATTACTATTACAATAATAATTATAGTAATGATACAGTAATTACAATTGCAGTAATAATTACAATAGTAATATAAGTATAATAAAATCGTAATTATTACGGTAATTGCAATAATTATAGTAATAGTAGTTATTGGGTGTGGTGGGTGTAATGGTTACCCATACTCTTCTCCAGCCTGGGGATCGATCCCGGGTCCCTTCCATTATAAACTGACCCGTCTCAGCACTGCTCTTCACTCCGAGGTGATGCTTAATGGCCTCTCAATCCTCTGGAGAGCACTGGTGTCTCCTTGTAGGGCCAGAATAGCCTCAACAACAGTGTGTACTTAACACCTGTGGTAAGAGAGGTGGTCTGTTATGGCCTGCTGCTGCCATCTATTAAGAGTGTGTGAGGGATAGAGAATAAGTTAGAATGAGACAAAGACCGAGAATGAGAGAGAGACGTAATGAAGAGGTTAGATTCGCTCGTCAGCATCCATGGGCTGTGATTGAGAGGGAGAGAGAGGGCAGGATATTGAACTTTAGGGAGAGTAATACCGTAGGTGACTCTTCCAGACTTAGTGGAGACATAGTGACAGCTGTTTGACACGGTAGAGGACATCACGACAGCTGGTTGACACGGTAGAGGGCATCACGACAGCTGGTTGACACGGTAGAGGGCATTACGACAGCTGGTTGACACGGTAGAGGGCATTACGACAGCTGGTTGACACTGTAGAGGGCATCACGACAGCTGGTTGACACTGGAGAGAACATTACGACAGATGGTTGACACTGGAGAGGACATTACGACAGCTGGTTGACACTGGAGAGGACATTGCGACAGATGGTTGACACTGGAGAGGACATTACGACAGCTGGTTGACACTGGAGAGGATATTACGACAGCTGGTTGACACTGGAGAGGATATTACGACAGCTGGTTGACACTGGAGAGGACATTACGACAGCTGGTTGACACTGGAGAGGACATTACGACAGCTGGTTGACACTGTAGAGGACATGACAGCTGGTTGACACGGGAGAAGGGGTTGACAAGTCTGGTAAAGGGGAAGGGGGAGAGTAGTTAGCTGCCCCTTCAGCTCACAACTAAACAACCCGTATTCAACTCTGGGAGAGGGAAGTAGACGTTTCCAGACGCGGGTCTTAGTTATATGAAGACCCACAACTGGAGCTTTTGGTCATCTGACCGAGGCCTTCCACTGGCTTACCACTCTACCACTTTTTTAAAAATTAAAATTAGTATTTTCCTACGGAGTTTTGTGCCATAGAAAGGACAAGAATTGGGAATTGGGCTAGGTAAATAATATGGGGGGGGAGAGAGGAAATGGGGGGCAGGAAAAAATAAGTGGCCTAACCACTTAGTTTTGGGTTTGTCTACCGCGAGATCATTAGCCTCGCTGTTACACAAGTTGATTTAGGCACAGGTACACATAAGTACAGTTATCATAGTGTCAGGTACCCACTAGGATAACAAAAAAAATCAGTGACTTTTATTTCCACTATGGTCCTTGTTTTAAGGTTAAATTTTTTTTGACTTATTAAAAGAAAAAATAGAACAGATTATTAGATTAATCATTATCGTTATTATTATTTTCGTTATTGCTATGATTGTTATTATTATTACTATTCAGAGAGCCATGTCTTAACTGTAGAAACATGATAAAAACGAAGGTACGTGGGAGTGAAAGAGAAAGGTGGTGAAGAGTGGACACAAGAACTTGCAGTGGACAGGTCAGGAGAAAGTGGAGGGAGGAAGAAGAGAAAGTAGAAGAGAGGAGTGGCAGAGAAAGTCAGGTAAAACAACGAAGCTGGGAGGTAGAGAAGTGCCTGAGTAAATAAGAGAGAGAGAGAGAGAGGGCCACCAGCATTACTACATATACTTATCATTTTCCCGTAATCTCTTCAGGATGGTAATTTTCCAGATATCCAGTGTTGCTCTGAGACCTGAAATCTGAGAGTATAGTTAGAATATAAGCATGGAGGAACACAGCAGCAGGCCTACGGGCCCATACTAGCCAAGTCCTTCTCAAACCTAAATATTACATCAACCCGTTCTCTAGACTACCCAAGAAATAAGCTTTTCTAGCCCTGATAAATTAGACACATATGCAACACTTGGGTATCTTTATTGAGGAAATGTTTCGCCACACAGTGGCTTCATCAGTCCATACAAAGGAGAATCGTGAAGAACAGGAGGAGTTTGAGGTGATCAGTCCCTCGGTCTTGAGTCAGAGAGATTTAGCCTTTCTTCATTGCATAGAATGACCCACACGGATCTAGCGCTTCGTGAAGTAGGTAGACAGTAATCTGAAGCATAGGTTGAAGAGTTTCAATTTTATATTATAGAGTAACAACTCTCGCACGAAGAGTGACAATTTACTATCTTTATTATGCAGCCCATACCCATCCTGTGGGCGGTAGTCAAAGGATTACAGAAGTACGTAATGGGTCCAGGGACTGTACCTCAACATTACGGAGGTACATAATGGGTCCAGGGACTGTACCTCAACATTACAGAAGTACATAATGGGTCTAGGGACTGTACCTCAACATTACAGAGGTATATAATGGGTTCAGGGACTGTACCTCAACATTACAGAGGTACATAATGGGTTCAGGGACTGTACCTCAACATTACAGAGGTACATAATGGGTCTAGGGACTGTACCTCAACATTACAGAGGTACATAATGGGTTCAGGGACTGTACCTCAACATTACAGAGGTACATAATGGGTCCAGGGACTGGGCAGCCAAGTTTTGATAGGTGAACAAACTACAAAGGTAATGAACTGTTTACATGTGACACTCGTGTAAATTTGAACTTTTCTTGCCCTGCTGACCTACTGCATTGCCAGACGTGTCTCAGTCTTTTTTTATAATTGCCAGTTCGTGGTGAAGTATGTTTTTTATACAAGTTTACGTAATGTAACCTTCTATAAAATAGAGAAAATAACATTCGTAAATTTACACTTGTGTATTAATAAAATGGAGTTAGAGGCCAAGTTGAGTGTAGATATGACAAATAGTTTAAAAAAGTGAAAAATTAATGATAAGAGACGCTTATACAAACCATACCACGGGTGGGGTTCGAACCCGCGGTCACAGCCAGCCAGTGGCTTCAGTCCAATACAGAGAACGGTGGAAATGAGGAAAAGTTTGAGGTAATTAGTGTAGATAAATTGGAGGTATAGTGAGTATACAATGTGACCTCTAAATACACTACGTCAGTGAGATGGTGTTGCGATATGTTTAGTAGTTTGAGTCAGCCATGTAGTACATGAGGGGCGGGGCTGTAGCCAGTGTGCAGAATTAACGACTCTACCGTACAAGGCAGCCCAAAGTGCCCTACCCCATTCCTCCTGCACTCTCCATTCCCTCACATCCTTGGCTCTAGCCCTCCCTCCCTTCCCCATGGAGGCACCTGGTAATGAATGGGCAGGTGTCGAGACTATGTCAATCTCACTCTGTAACAGACTTCTGCTTCACACTGACTTCATGGACCACAGTCATCGATATATCCTTGGGGAATGGATGGACTGGTGGGTCCTACAGACACACAACAAGTTATACACAGGACTACACACGACGTGGGTATTAAACCCGCCTCACATGATTCATTGAGGATAGACTGACTCAGCTACCTGGTTGTTGTGCCCTGAGTCCTCACACATGCAGTGCGTCACTAGGTTAATATTTTCTTGTCACGGTTTCCGTGACGTGGGGGAAATTTTATGAATTTATATCCTAGTTTTCCATTAGGTGACTGCTAGACGCGTCGCTATTTTTTGTTTTATTTGTGGTTACATGTGTTTTATATAGGTTTATGCAACTCAAAAAAATGTGTATCTCTACAGGGAATATAAGGAAAGTGAGGCTGATAATCACAACGAAATTGACATAGTAAATTGAAGATATATAGGTTGAAATTCAACAGTGGAAAAAAAATTGGAGAGAAAACTTGATGTTTCGGTCCTTCCCTGACCATCTTCAGTCACAACTGAACTAATTAATGGTTTATACCATAGTGCAAAATACCTAGAATAACCCCCAAAAAAGTGACATTTCTTTTGGGCTCCGTGACATATTCTTCAGTTGTTTGCATCAAAAGATAATACCGGAGAGAGAGTATTTATCCTGCTCTCCACACTGTTTACACTGTGTTTCCTCTCTTGGAGTTGTTACACCAACCTGCCACATATACGACTAACCTAAACCATCTTAGCAAAGATACGAAAGGCGGGAAATTGTGTGCTGGTCTGCAGGACATGATAGGCGTTTCTCCACTTTGAATTTGTTAACGTATCTTTCTTCACAACGTCTGCTTTGGATATTTAATTTTAGTAATGTGTCTCTGTCAGTGTATTTCAAAAATATTGGAAATTTTTCCGCTGGTTTAATGTTTTTAGTCAGTTGCACTGGAGGGAAGGGAGAGTGGGACACAGGGACATAAGGAGGGAGGGAAGGGAGAGTGGGACACAGGGACGTAAGGAGGGAGGGAAGGGAGAGTGGGACACAGGGGACGTAAGGAGGGAGGGAAGGAGAGTGGGACACAGGGGACGTGAGGAGGGAGGGAAGGAGAGTGGGACACAGGGGACGTGAGGAGGGAGGGAAGGAGAGTGGGACACAGGGGACGTGAGGAGGGAGGGAAGGAGAGTGGGACACAGGGACGTGAGGAGGGAGGGAAGGAGAGTGGGACACAGGGACGTAAGGAGAGTGGAACACAGGGAGGTAAGGAGGGAGGGAGAGTAGGGTGAAGAGTGGAGGGAAGGAGGGATAGTAGATTGTAGGAAAGGGTTGGGAAAATGAAAGGGAGGGATGAGATACATAGGTAAGACTGGTAAGCTTGAGAGGGAAGATCGGGAGAGTAAGATTATTTACGTACAGGTTTACCGCCCACAGGATGGGTATGGGGTGTATAATAACGATATTAAACTAAAACAGGTACACATGAGTACAATTATCATACATAGTGTAAATTAACCAGGATAACCCAAAAAAGTCGGTGACTTATTTCCATTGGAGCTCTTGAAGGATGAAAGGGATTGTGAAAAGGCTCTACTACCCTCACCTTCCTCGAATCAAACCTGTTTGATTTTCAGGGTTTGCCACATTCCCATGAAAATAATTATTATTAGCGTTGATCATTATAGTATATGGTAACCACAATACCTCTTAGATTTTATCAACACTTCGTTTTTTCTACCTTGTTTGATCTATTAAGGATCAAGAACAACTTGGGGCCCCGTCTTTTTGGAAATAGAAGGACCCCAATGAAATTAAGTCACTCTGACTTTTTTTGGGTTATCCTAGGTTCTTTACACATATGTTGCTATGTATGATCTATGTAACTATTTGTGTATACCTGAATAAACTTACGTTCAACTTATTTTAAGATGGCGACAAGCAATTATAGATAAGTTGGGCCGTTTGAAGTGACCAGCGGGAAGGTGGTTGACTTGGGTGAATAAATCTCACAGCAGGTGATGTTGGGGGTGTTAGGGGAGGTGAGGGGGGCACACAGGTACACAAACAAAGCACAGACTTGCACACACAAGGGGACACGTGCGCAGGTAGCTCACATTAGATTATCTTTAGGTAATTTATCAAGGGAGGACGCAGCAGCAGCAGCTTGTAGAGTGTATTATGGCTGTCAACCCTTGGACTCCTGGACACAGTGCTGCTTCAAGTATTTATTTACAATTATTTTCGTATATGGTGTGTGTGTGTGTATACTCGCCTAATTGTGGTTGCAGGGGTAGTCATAGCTCCTGGCCCCGCCTCTTCACTGGTCGCTTCTTGGTCCACTCCCTGCTCCAAGAGCTTTATCGTACCTCTTCTTTAAGCTATGTATGGATCCTGAGAGAGAGAGAGAGAGAGAGAGAGAGAGAGAGAGAGAGAGAGAGAGAGAGCAGAGACACAGACAGAGACTGTCTGTCCAGTCTTTGACAAAAAATATTTTTATTTTTTTCTGAACATCTCTATATTCCTTGAAACACTTGACGTAAAATCCTTTCTTGTTTATCCTTTATTTTCTTCGTTTATTCCCTGTTTCTTCAGTCCGTGTGTCATTAAGCACAAACAATAGTTGTCTTCTAATTTTTGAACCATAAATACTGACCAGCTTTGTCTTTCCTTTTTAATTATATAGAACCTTTCCACTGCTCGTAATGTCCTGTGTTTTATTATTGAAAAGGTACATCAATAAAGACAGTGAGAAGACTTAACATTTTTAGTTTAGTTTACCACATACTTCGTTTTTTATTATTTCATTTCCATTTTCTTTTTCTTTCGAGATTCTCAGTGGGAAACTTAAATATTTTTTTCTACTGTGAGTTTTATTTTGTGTGTCTTTTGAAAATCGTGTAAACAGTTACGGCAATATTATTTATCTTGTTGCAGTACCCGGCTCACCTGGCTGCGGCAGCGCGGCGCCAGGCGGGTCAGCAGGATCAAGAGGAGCCGGCGGGGTCGCCCACGATGGACGCCCTCACGCCCCCGCCCCAGCCGGTATCTGAAGGCGCCCGCACCTACACCCTCACTGAGGCTTCAGACGACCTACACCAGTGCCACGCCCACGACACCCCACACGTCGCCCACGACACCCCACACCCTTCCCACGACACACCACACCCCGCCCACAACACGCACTCACTCCCCGCCCTCGACACGTACTCACTCCCCGCCCTCGACACGTACTCACTCCCCGCCCACGACACGTACTCACTCCCCGCCCACGACACCTACTCACTCCTCAGCCCAAAGCTCACAGTACTGCTCAAGCCTTGCAAGGTTAGTATTGTGAACAATATTAACACATTAACAACTTAAAAAAAAAAACTATGGTTTTATGTTTTTTGTCCCTAGCACATCAGATGTAGTGGTTCACTAGCGTAGCAGGTGTAGTGGTCCACTACCACAGCAGGTGTAGTGGTCCACTACCACAGCAGGTGTAGTGGTCCACTACCACAGCAGGTATAGTAGTCCACTATCACAGCAGGTGTAGTAGTCCACTATCACATCAGATGTAGTGGTTCACTAGCGTAGCAGGTGTAGTAGTCCACTATCACAGCAGGTGTAGTGGTGCACTATCACAGCAGGTGTAGTAGTCCACTATCACAGCAGGTGTAGTGGTCCATTATCACAGCAGGTGTAGTAGTCCACTATCACAGCAGGTGTAGTGGTCCACTACCACAGCAGGTGTAGTGGTCCACTATCACAGCAGGTGTAGTAGTCCACTATCACAGCAGGTGTAGTGGTGCACTATCACAGCAGGTGTAGTGGTCACTATCACAGCAGGTAGTGGTGCACTATCACAGCAGGTGTAGTGGTCCACTATCACAGCAGGTGTAGTAGTCCACTATCACAGCAGGTGTAGTGGTGCACTATCACAGCAGGTGTAGTGGTGCACTATCACAGCAGGTGTAGTGGTGCACTATCACAGCAGGTGTAGTGGTGCACTATCACAGCAGGTGTAGTAGTCCACTATCACAGCAGGTGTAGTGGTGCACTATCACAGCAGGTGTAGTAGTCCACTATCACAGCAGGTGTAGTGTCACTATCACAGCAGGTGTAGTGGTCACTATCACAGCAGGTGTAGTGGTCCACTACACAGCAGGTGTAGTGGTCCACTACCACAGCAGGTGTAGTGGTCACTATCACAGCAGGTGTAGTGGTCCACTACACAGCAGGTTAGTGTCCACTATCACAGAGGTGTAGTAGTCACTATCACAGCAGGTGTAGTGGTGCACTATCACAGCAGGTGTAGTAGTCCACTATCACAGCAGGTGTAGTGGTCCACTATCACAGCAGGTGTAGTAGTCCACTATCACAGCAGGTGTAGTAGTCCACTATCACAGCAGGTGTAGTGGTGCACTATCACAGCAGGTGTAGTAGTCCACTATCACAGCAGGTGTAGTGGTCCACTATCACAGCAGGTGTAGTGGTCCACTATCACAGCAGGTGTAGTAGTCCACTATCACAGCAGGTGTAGTAGTCCACTATCACAGCAGGTGTAGTGGTGCACTATCACAGCAGGTGTAGTGGTGCACTATCACAGCAGGTGTAGTGGTCCACTACCACAGCAGGTGTAGTGGTGCACTATCACAGCAGGTGTAGTGGTGCACTATCACAGCAGGTGTAGTGGTGCACTATCACAGCAGGTGTAGTAGTCCACTATCACAGAGGTGTAGTAGTCACATCACAGCAGGGTAGTCCACTATCACAGCAGGTAGTGGCACTATCACAGCGTGTATCCACTATCACAGAGGTGTAGTGGACACGCAGGTGTAGTGGTCCACTACCACAGAGTGAGTGGTCCACTACCACAGCAGGTAGTGGTGACTATCACAGCAGGTGTAGTGGTGCACTATCACAGCAGGTATAGTAGTCCACTATCACAGCAGGTGTAGTGGTCCACTATCACAGCAGGTGTAGTAGTCCACTATCACAGCAGGTGTAGTGGTCCACTACCACAGCAGGTGTAGTAGTCCACTATCACAGCAGGTATAGTAGTCCACTATCACAGCAGGTGTAGTGGTCCACTATCACAGCAGGTGTAGTGGTCCACTATCACAGCAGGTATAGTAGTCCACTATCACAGCAGGTGTAGTGGTCCACTATCACAGCAGGTGTAGTAGTCCACTATCACAGCAGGTGTAGTGGTCCACTATCACAGCAGGTATAGTAGTCCACTATCACAGCAGGTGTAGTAGTCCACTATCACAGCAGGTGTAGTGGTGCACTATCACAGCAGGTGTAGTGGTGCACTATCACAGCAGGTGTAGTGGTCCACTATCACAGCAGGTGTAGTGGTGCACTATCACAGCAGGTGTAGTGGTCTACTATCACAGCAGGTGTAGTGGTGCACTATCACAGCAGGTATAGTGGTCCACTATCACAGCAGGTGTAGTAGTCCACTATCACAGCAGGTGTAGTGGTGCACTATCACAGCAGGTGTAGTAGTCCACTATCACAGCAGGTGTAGTGGTGCACTATCACAGCAGGTGTAGTGGTCCACTATCACAGCAGGTGTAGTGGTCCATTATCACAGCAGGTGTAGTGGTCCACTATCACAGCAGGTGTAGTGGTCCACTATCACAGCAGGTGTAGTGGTCCACTATCACAGCAGGTGTAGTGGTGCACTATCACAGCAGGTGTAGTGGTCCACTATCACAGCAGGTGTAGTGGTCCATTATCACAGCAGGTGTAGTGGTCCACTATCACAGCAGGTGTAGTGGTCCACTATCACAGCAGGTGTAGTGGTGCACTATCACAGCAGGTGTAGTGGTGCACTATCACAGCAGGTGTAGTGGTCCACTATCACAGCAGGTGTAGTGGTCCACTACCACAGTAGGTGTAGTGGTCCACTATCACAGCAGGTATAGTGGTCCACTATCACAGCAGGTGTAGTAGTCCACTATCACAGCAGGTGTAGTGGTGCACTATCACAGCAGGTGTAGTGTCCACTATCACAGCAGGTTAGTGTCACTATCACAGCAGGTGTAGTGGTCCACTATCACAGCAGGTGTAGTGGTCCATTATCACAGCAGGTGTAGTGGTCCACTATCACAGCAGGTGTAGTGGTCCACTATCACAGCAGGTGTAGTGGTCCACTATCACAGCAGGTGTAGTGGTCACTATCACAGCAGGTGTAGTGGTCCACTATCACAGCAGGTGAGTGGTATCTATCACAGCAGGTGGTGGTCCACTATCACAGCAGGTGTAGTGTCCACTATCACAGCAGGTGTAGTGGTGCACTATCACAGCAGGTGTAGTGTGCACTATCACAGCAGGTGTAGTGTCCACTATCACAGCAGGTGTAGTGGTGCACTATCACAGCAGGTGTAGTGGTGCACTATCACAGCAGGTGTAGTGGTCCACTACCACAGCAGGTGTAGTGGTGCACTATCACAGCAGGTGTAGTGGTGCACTATCACAGCAGGTGTAGTGGTGCACTATCACAGCAGGTGTAGTAGTCCACTATCACAGCAGGTGTAGTAGTCCACTATCACAGCAGGTGTAGTAGTCCACTATCACAGCAGGTGTAGTGGTGCACTATCACAGCAGGTGTAGTGGTCCACTATCACAGCAGGTGTAGTGGTCCACTATCACAGCAGGTGTAGTGGTGCACTATCACAGCAGGTGTAGTGGTCCACTATCACAGCAGGTGTAGTGGTCCATTATCACAGCAGGTGTAGTGGTCCACTATCACAGCAGGTGTAGTGGTCCACTATCACAGCAGGTGTAGTGGTCACTATCACAGCAGGTGTAGTGGTGCACTATCACAGCAGGTGTAGTGGTCCACTATCACAGCAGGTGTAGTGGTCCACTACCACAGTAGGTGTAGTGGTCCACTATCACAGCAGGTGTAGTGGTCCACTATCACAGCAGGTGTAGTGGTCCACTACCACAGCAGGTGTAGTGGTCCACTATCACAGCAGGTGTAGTAGTCCACTATCACAGCAGGTGTAGTGGTGCACTATCACAGCAGGTGTAGTGGTCCACTATCACAGCAGGTGTAGTGGTCCATTATCACAGCAGGTGTAGTGGTCCACTATCACAGCAGGTGTAGTGGTCCACTATCACAGCAGGTGTAGTGGTGCACTATCACAGCAGGTGTAGTGGTGCACTATCACAGCAGGTGTAGTGGTCCACTATCACAGCAGGTGTAGTGGTCCACTATCACAGCAGGTGTAGTGGTCCACTATCACAGCAGGTGTAGTGGTCCACTATCACAGCAGGTGTAGTGGTCCACTACCACAGCAGGTGTAGTGGTCCACTATCACAGCAGGTGTAGTGGTCCATTATCACAGCAGGTGTAGTGGTCCATTATCACAGCAGGTGTAGTGGTCCACTATCACAGCAGGTGTGATGTACCACTAACCTGACGTCCACTCTGCTACAGGAGGAGTCACAAGGAGCCGGAGTCGAGGCTGAGGAAGATCGTCTGTCTTCAGGTACTTACAGCGTCCCTCCTGCCTCCGCGCCTACCACCCCACTGCCCCGCACGCCTGCTGCCCAGTCTAGCACGTGCCCCGTGCACCCCACTCAGACAGCCTCCCTGACAGGGGGCTCCAGCTCTAGGTCCCCTGCGTCAGACTCGCAGCTACTGCATTGTGGTATTTGTACCCGTCGCTACTCCAACCCCAAGGTAAGGCATTATTATTATTATTATTATTATTATTATTATTATTATTATTATTATTGTGATCAAGGAAAGTGTGGCTGAATTTTACCCAGTTGTTACTTAGTTATTTAATTTTAAGATTATAGTCATGACTGATGTCTACTGTATCTTACAGCTAGGGTTTAAAAAATAGGATATTACAAGAACCCCAGTAGATTAGATTTAGATTTTGCCACCGAAGTGGCTAGTTTATTGTGCACCCCATATCCATCCTGTGGACGGTAGCGCAAGAGCATATGGATACACAAAAGGCCTAGGCACTAGGCCCCAAAGGGTTAACAATTGTACATTTGGGTTTATATCTACATTTCAATTATCTGTTACAAGCAAATTTAGGAAATTTGCTTATTACAAATGGTATCTTATTTCATGAATAAGATATCTTGACATGTCACATAGGTTATTATATTGTCTATCTCTATATTCCTCAATAAGTGCACAATTAAGCACATAGTGTTCAAGACAGTGACCATATTCCTGATCACATAATTTGCATTTACTTTGATCATCATCTGTGTCTCCCAAACTGCCAGAAGTACTTGTAGCCAAGCCTAAGCCTGGCCACTACAACATCAGTCAGTCTGTTCACATTGCAAGTTGCTCCACAAACATGCCCATCTGTGCTCGCATTATCATGAGCACAGATAGGCACGTTCATGGAAATTAATTTGGATTTATATCTACAGTTCACTTATCTGTTACAAGCAAATTTAGGAAATTTGCTTAGAATAAGTGGTATCCTACCTTCACTAATAAGATATCTTGACATGTCACATAGGTTATTATACTGTCTATCTCTATATTCCTCAATAAGTGGACAATTCAGCACATAGTGTTCAAGACAGTGACCATATGCCTGATCACATAATTTGCATTTAGTTTGATCATCATTTTACCTGGAGTTTACCTGGAGAGAATTCCAGGGGTCAACGCCCCTGCTGCCCGGTCTGTGACCAAGCCTCATATTGGACCCCAGTAAAAATAGTCACTGACATTTTTTAGTGTATTGTGGGTAATTTTCACAAGTTACGATGGGTAACTAAAGTATAATTAATCACTTGTCAATGCTCGGTAATAATGGGGACAGAGACTCAGAAGATTAATTGAGCTGTATATTTCGACCCCCTTCTGGGATCCTCTTCTTCACTGAGTTTTTATGGAGCTTATGTTGCTATATATGATAAATGTACTTACGTGAAGCTGTACTTAACTAAGGAATGTGTGAGTAGTGATGGTAGGGCTGTGAATGTCTGTCGGGGTCTGTAGTGTCACTGTATTACCATCCAACACTCCTTACTCTGATGACGTTAATATAATAATCTCCATGGGGAAGTGGAGAAGAATTCTTCCTCCGTAAGCCATGCGTGTCGTAAGAGGCTACTAAAATGCCGGGAGCAAGGGGCTAGTAACCCCTTCTCCTGTATACATTACTAAATTTAAAAAGAGAAACTTTTGTTTTTCTTTTTAGTTCACCTTACCTCGGAGGGATACCGCCAGTACCTTAAATAAAAATTATGATTTAAATATAGAACTGCAAAGTTATATGATAAAATGATACAGACTAAATCTGAATTTTTAAGTCTCATTTACACCCATTGGTGGGCCGCGTTACCCAAACTAGTTGGTCTTATTTTGTATTTTGTTTTGGCTCAAGTGTTTCTTGCTGCTGTTTGAGGTGAAGTCCAGGAGAGTAGTGGGTTTCTCTCCCTCGAGTTAAGGGCTTGGAGGAGGGAAGTTAGCGAGGGTTTAGGTAGGAGGGAAGTTAGCGAGGGTTTAGGTAGGAGGGAAGTTAGCGAGGGTTTAGGTAGGAGGGAAGGTGTGGTAGTGTGAGCACACACTTGGCTCAATCATTGTCTTGGTGTGTCAATGAAATCACTTGCTGTAAGACGGAGTGTGTAACCGTACTACGTGTGGGCAAGACTTGCTTGCCCATATGTGTGATAAAAACACTGTACAGACCAAATTCTTCATTAAAAAAGCACGTTTCGCTCTAAATGTCTTGTTATCATGTCAGCGCGGTATTGTCATGAATCTCTTGTATAAAGCGAAACCTGGTATATAAATATAGGCTCTGAACATGACGGTTACGTTAGATTCGTCAGGAAACAACGTGTTTCCTGACTTAGTCATATCATGACCCGCAGCTGGCGCTTTGGTCATCTGACCGAGGCCTTCAGCTGGCTAACCCCTCCACCCCTTTTAAAAATTAATGGTTATAATTATAACTTTGGTTCCCGATGTCTTTCTACAATGTTCACTGAGCATACTAGTGTTGGCTGAACTCTCTAGCATATCATAAGCTCTAATATTATTTTAATCATTAAATTGGATGTGATTAGGGGTCAGAGGATTCCTCCCAAAACACCATGTACTCTGCCACTGCCTGCAGGCACTCTTGCCAAGTCAGTGCCTGCAGGCACTCTTGCTAAGTCAGTGCCTGCAGGCACTCTTGCTAAGTCAGTGCCTGCAGGCACACACATCTTGATACTAACGTCCCCACCAGAACTACTATGTGGCTAATATTATTCGCTTATCTCGACTGGTATCATATCTTCACTAGTAACATGATCTATGAATGATCATGTAGTGTGACCCCCTTAACAGTGGCCCTGGGCAGGCACCAGGCTAACTTTTAGTGCCCTGAGAGAGACAGTGCCAGCCAGAGGTCGCTCCTCTGGTGCCAGTGGTGGCGAGTTTGAAGTGTGTGGGTTATTAAGTGTCCAATAGCTGATTATTAATGCGTGTAAGGAATTATTTTGTTATTAAAAAGCTTGGATACACCCACAGTGTGTGTATATCGTGTTGCGTATGGTAATTACAGTGTGGGAACACTCGTAATGTGGTACCCTGTTCTATATGATAGTGTTAGAACACTCGTAGTGTGGTACCTTGTTCTACATGATAGTGTTAGAACACTCGTAGTGTGGTACCCTGTTCTATATGATAGTGTTAGAACACTCGTAGTGTGGTACCCTGTTCTATATGATAGTGTTAGAACACTCGTAGTGTGGTACCTTGTTCTATATGATAGTGTTAGAACACTCGTAGTGTGGTACCCTGTTCTACATGATAGTGTTACAACACTCGTAGTGTGGTACCCTGTTCTACATGATAGTGTTAGAACACTCGTAGTGTGGTACCCTGTTCTACATGATAGTGTTACAACACTCGTAGTGTGGTACCTTGTTCTACATGATAGTGTTAGAACACTCGTAGTGTGGTACCTTGTTCTACATGATAGGGTTACATACACGAGGTAATGCAGTGTGTCAGGCTGAGCTGGCAGATGTCAGCACTGAGATGGGGACACTTATCAAACATTTCACTATGTGACTATGCACTCCACCTTCCACATTTGTTATCGTGCGTTTGAAAATGCATGAACCTAGTTTGGGCATGCGTCCCGGGCTGCCAGGCGACTCTGATATCTTTTACACTGGTGATGTCAAGGGATCTTCATGACTTGATATAACGAGGGAAGGTAACTCGGGTGAGCTCGTTTTATACAGTGTAGTGACTTCAGGAAACTGGCGTGACCTCATCTTTTATAATTCAACATGACGTCGTAGTAACAGGATCCACAACGAAGGGCATTATGCTAATTTAATGTTAACTGCCTGTTAAGTGGTTGGGTTATTTGGTGGTAGTTGTGGTAGGCTTGACTACCAGCCCCCAGCAACTACCCTCCATCAATGTGTGGTAGTTGTGGTAGGCTTGACTACCATCCCCCAGCAACTACCCTCCACCAATGTGTGGTAGTTGTGGTAGGCTTGACTACCAGCCCCCAGCAACTACCCTCCATCAATGTGTGGTAGTTGTGGTAGGCTTGACTACCATCCCCCAGCAACTACCCTCCACCAATGTGTGGTAGTTGTGGTAGGCTTGACTACCATCCCCCAGCAACTACCCTCCACCATGTGGTAGTTGATAGGTTGACTACAGTCCCCAGCAACTCTCCACCAATGTGTGGTAGTTGGAAGCATGACTACCATCCCCAGCAACTACCTCCACCAATGTGTGTAGTTGTGGTAGGTTGAGCCAGCCCAGCAACTCCCTCCATCAATGTGTGGGTTGTGGTATGTTGACTACTCATCCCAGCAACTACCTCCACCAATGTGTGGTAGTGTGGTAGAGGGTTGAAATCCAGCAACTACCCTCCACAATGTGTGGTAGTTGTGGTAGTCTTGACTACCATCCCCAGCAACTACCCTCCACCAATGTGTGGTAGTTGTGGTAGTCTTGACTACCATCCCCCAGCAACTACCCTCCACCAATGTGTGGTAGTTGTGGTAGGCTTGACTACCATCCCCCAGCAACTACCCTCCACCAATGTGTGGTAGTTGTGGTAGTCTTGACTACCAGCCCCCAGCAACTACCCTCCACCAATGTGTGGTAGTTGTGGTAGGCTTGACTACCATCCCCCAGCAACTACCCTCCACCACTGGGATTGACACCAGGATGGCCTGTTTCCCCAGCTTCCCGTGGCTTGGGTTACCATGGAAACACGATCTCTTGGACGACGTGTAATCGAGATGTGAATTTTATTTCGTTGATGTCGCTTTGTGGGTGTGGAGACCATATGGGATATTGGTCGGGGTGGAGAGGAAAAGTGGGTGTAGGGGTGGGTGAGGGTGTATTGTGTGACGGGGGAGGCTTGTGTATGTTGTGCAGGAGGGGTAGATATGCATGTATTGTGGGAGGGGTAGAAGTGTTTGTAGAATGGGAGAGGGGAAGGCCAGGGTTTACTATGGGAGAGGGGAAGGCCAGGGTTTACTATGGGAGAGGGGGAAGGCCAGGGTTTACTATGGGAGAGGGGAAGGCCAGGGTTTACTATGGGAGAGGGAAGGCCAGGGTTTACTATGGGAGAGGGAAGGCCAGGGTTTACTATGGGAGAGGAAGGCCAGGGTTTACTATGGGAGAGGGGAAGGCCAGGGTTTACTATGGGAGAGGAAGGCCAGGGTTTACTATGGGAGAGGGAAGGCCAGGGTTTACTATGGGAGAGGGGAAGGCCAGGGTTTACTATGGGAGAGGGAAGGCCAGGTTTGCATCTGGGAGAGAAGGCCAGGGCTTTACTATGGGAGAGGGGAAGGCAGGGTACTATGGGTGAGGGAGCTTGTGTTTACTATGGAGAGAGGAAGGCCAGGGTTTACTATGGGAGAGGAAGGCCAGGGTTTACTATGGGAGAGGGAAGGCCAGGGTTTACTATGGGAGAGGGAAGGCCAGGGTTTACTATGGGAGAGGGAAGGCCAGGGTTTACTATGGGAGAGGAAGGCCAGGGTTTACATGGGAGAGGGGAAGGCCAGGGTTTACTATGGGAGAGGGGAAGGCCAGGGTTTACTATGGGAGAGGGGAAGGCCAGGGTTTACTATGGAGAGGGGAAGGCCAGGGTTTACTATGGGAGAGGGAAGGCCAGGGTTTACTATGGGAGAGGGGAAGGCCAGGGTTTACTATGGGAGAGGGAAGGCCAGGGTTTACTATGGAGAGGGAAGGCCAGGGTTTACTATGGGAGGGGAAGGCCAGGGTTTACTATGGAGAGGGGAAGGCCAGGGTTTACTATGGGAGAGGGGAAGGCCAGGGTTTACTATGGGAGAGGGGAAGGCCAGGGTTTACTATGGGAGAGGGGAAGGCCAGGGTTTACTATGGGAGAGGGGAAGGCCAGGGTTTACTATGGGAGAGGGGAAGGCCAGGGTTTACTATGGGAGAGGGAAGGCCAGGGTTTACTATGGGAGAGGGAAGGCCAGGGTTTACTATGGGAGAGGGAAGGCCAGGGTTTACTATGGGAGAGGGGAAGGCCAGGGTTTACTATGGGAGAGGGGAAGGCCAGGGTTTACTATGGGAGAGGGGAAGGCCAGGGTTTACTATGGGAGAGGGGGAAGGCCAGGGTTTACTATGGGAGAGGGGAAATGCGTGAATCTTGCATCTGGGAGTTACGCAACATGTGCGTGACAGCGAGCTGTACGCTAGTCCAGTGTGCGCGTATACGCGCTTGTGAGACGGCGTACTACGTGTGTGTGTTGTGGTGACTTTGATTACTCATCTATTTGTATGTAAGTAGTAGTAGTAGTCGTAGTGATGGTAGTACTTTTGCACACTACACTAAGTACTCACTTGACTTTAATAACACTGGCTGGTTACTACCACCCTCAACACCACCTCTACTACCACCACCACAACTACCACCTCATCAGGGTTGTGTTGCGTCTCTGGGTCCCAGCTTGACGTCAGTTGTGATGTGCTAAACCCCTGTGGATCACTGAGCACAAGTACCACTGAAGTCTTAATATCCTCTTACAAAGTATACCTGGAGTTTACCTGGAGAGGGTTTCGGGGGTCAACGCCCCCGCGGCCCAGTCTGTGACCAGGCCTCATGGTGGATCAGGGCCTGATCAACCAAGCTGTTACTGTTGGTCGCATAGTTGGCTGCTATAGTTTATTGTATACCCGCAGCGCATCCTGTGAGCGGTAGCGCGAAACAGGACAACAGAGGTCAGAATAGGTCATAGTTGTATCATGTACTTGTAGAAATTAAGATTATTACGTATCCCGTAGCACGATCGCACGTACACTCAGCTCACAGTGCACAACAGGTTTCCAACTGTACCGGGGATCGAACCCTGGACGTCAGTGTGTGAACTGAGTGAGCTACCAACCCAGCTATGGGACACTCAGTCTCAGTATCAAACTACACTTACCTCCAGTCTTTAAAAGTAGGGAGGAGAGGGGTGGAAGTAACCATCTTTCACTCATATCGTGGATTTTTTTCTATACGGGATCTCTGGCTGTTAATTACCGTATTTTCCGTTATATAAGGCGCACGTAACGTAGTAAACAACTAAAGCGTAACCCAGAACCTACAATTAACACTCACCTTGAGCATATAAGACGCAGGATTATTTTCCAAGACTTATAGTGGGGGGAAAAAAGGTGCGCCTTATATGGCGGAAATACGGTAATGTGCTTCGATATTAGACGGATGATGGAGGTTGCAGCTCGCGGGTTTAGTGCTTTAAGCGGTGGTAGTAGAAATGGTAATAATAGAAGTAGACGCAGTATTAATAGTAGTAGTAGCAGTAGAATTGATAGTACTAGATGTAGACGCAATATTAATAGTAGTATAGGTAGTAGAAGTAGACGTATTAATAGTAGACGTATTAATAGTAGACGTAGTATTAGCAGACGTAATACTGGTAGTAGACGTAATAGTAGTAGTACAAGTAGTAGTAGTAGTTGTTTATCTTGATAGTGTTGTAAGGAGCTGTCACCTTATATACCTTCACGGTATATAAGGTGACCTTCCAGCACCACTGCCTTGTATGTGTCAGTGTGGGTCTTCCTGTTCTCTGATGAACCATTGTCAGTACCATGATTAGGCCTCAGACCTGCTGTCTGGTGAACCATTGTCAGTACTGTGATTAGGCCTCAGATCTACTCTCTGGTGAACCATTGTCGGTACCATGATTAGGCCTCAGACCTGCTATCCAGCCTGACCTCAAGCCTGGCCACGGACCACGCCTCTTAAATTCGAAAGAAAATATTACAGGAATACGATATATTACGTAACACGGGAAAATAGCGCTTGTTAAAGGCATGTATTTTTTGTATCAGCAGTGTTGCCAGAGTGCAAAATGTTTGACAGGCTTTTGTTCACTCTTTCAAGACGATAACATTTATTTGGTCTCAAACGTGTAAAAAAAATCGAAATTTTAGCTAATTTGGTTTTTGCATTAGTGCTGTATGGAAAAGAAAGCGCCAAACTCTTAGGGGTCATACAGCGTGAGTATTAGTGTAACACTAATGGGGAAAATGTTAGCCACAGCGGTATACGGTAAATATATACATTAGGTTTCAGTAGTCATTGGGGATGTATAGTTTGAGGTGTATAGGGTGTGGGTATAATGATGTGGATGTGTGTTGTGGATGTGTGTTGTGGATGTGTGTTGTGGGTGTAGTGGTGTGAGAAACAAGTGATCATGTGTGTGTGTATGTTTCAGGTGTTGCCGTGTCTACACACATTCTGTGAGAAGTGTCTTATTACGTACACGCCAGCAGAGTCCCTCACCCTCACCTGCCCTGTGTGTCGACAGCAGTCCATCCTTCCTAAGGACGGGGTGAGTACCACCACTGCTACAGATGCTGCTAGTTGAGATACTAAGAACCAGATCACAGAACGGGTGAGGTTTGAACCTGCCTGGAGGGTGCTCCGAGGGGTCAGTGCCCCCCGTGGCCCAGTTCATGACCAGGCCTCCCGGTAGATCAGGACCCTATCAACCCATGACAAACGAATCCTAAAACTCACAGCCCAGTTCAGTCGTGTTATTACGACTTAGTGAGTCGTACTAATGACCATCTTTCAGGTTCCAGGTCTGCAGAGCAACACCTGGGTACGCGGTGTGATGGAAGCCATGGACGGGGGTGCCACCCCGGCCCCCTGCGCAGACTGTCGTAATAGTGACCCTGCTGCCCGATGCCACCAGTGCCATACCCTGCTGTGTGTCGCTTGTGCCCAGTCCCATACCCAGGTCAGTGCCCCATCTCTAATGATCTTTGTGGAAAAAACCACTTGTGTATAGTTTACGACATTTATTACAAAATACGTTTCACCGTTATTGGCTTCTTCAATCCTTAAGTTAGGTTAATTTCTTTATTATGTACCCCATACCCATCCTGTGGGCGGTAGTCAAAAGATTACAGAAGTACATAATGGGTCCAGTGACTATATCTCAACATTACAGAGGTACATAATGGGTCCAGGGACTGGGCCCCAAAGTTTTGATAGTGATATACTATATAGAAAGCCCCTGGTTATTCAGACCATTTCCCGCAACTTAGGTTAATTTTGTACTGCTAGGTGAACAGTGACAGCAGGTGTAAGGAAACATGCCCAATGTTTCCACCCGTACTGGGGATCGAACCACGGATCCTGACCCTTGTTCAGTAGCAATGATGACTGGTTTTGTAGTCTTTGGGGATCTATTAAAAACACACTTGTGTCATCGTGTAATCACTTAATGTTCAGTAAATGCCAAGCCAGCACCAACTGTTGATCTGTGAGTCAGCACAGATGTTGCCATGACAACCCTTCAGATGGTAACCATGGCAACCCTTCAGATGGTAACCATGACAACCCTTCAGATGGTAACCATGGCAAGCCTCCAGATGGTAACCATGACAACCCTTCAGATGGTAACCATGGCAAGCCTCCAGATGGTAACCATGGCAAGCCTCCAGATGGTAACCATGACAACCCTCCACCTTACAAATCAGTATATATCAACTTCTTATTATTATTGTTTACCTTCTGATCTCCAATTTTATTTACACCTGTTATTCTATACGTGGTGGTGGTGGAAGGCGTGGTGGTGGAGGGCGTGGTGGTGGTGGTGGAGGGCGTGGTGGTGGTGGCGGCACAGAGTGTGGTGATGGTGGAGTCTGATCAATACTGCTGGCACTTTGAGTGTCTTTTAACCTCCCATTTCACTCGTCACTGCTCCTTTCCCCCTCTCTCTCTCTCTCTCTCTCTCTCTCTCTCTCTCTCTCTCTCTCTCTCTTTCCTTTCCCATGACAACCAATGTTGAGGTACAGTCCCTAGACCCATTATGTACCTCTGTAATGTTGAGGTACATTGGACCCATTATGTACCTCTGTAATGTTGAGGTACAGTGGACCCATTTTGTACTTTTGTAATCTTTATTACAGACGCATAATAGTAAATATTAAACTACTTCCATTAGTTCAGTTTTTAGATTCGAGACCAATAGGTTGCGTCTCAGCCTGCGTACCTATTTACGTTTCTGACCTCAAGGGTATAAGTATTATCTTTGAAATATACCTGCCTACCTACCTGGAGGGTATTCTGGGGGTCAACACCCCCCGCGGCCCGGTCCATGACCAGGCCTCCAGGTGGATCAGGGCCTGATCAACCAGGCTGTTACTGGTGGCCACACGTAGTCCAACGTATGAAATTGTGATGTGGTTCTGTGGGCACGTACTTTATGAAGACATTAAGGGTACATCATGTATATTTAACCTAGGATAGCGTAATCAGTATGTTATTAGCCTACCTGGAGTTTACCTGGAGAGAGAGTTCCGGGGGTCAACGCCCCCGCGGCCCGGTCTGTGACCAGGTGAATATTTTGTGTGAATAGCCTACGACTACTGGTGACTATCTTGAATGTTGGTATATCTTGAAGAAAGTGGGTGCGACTGCTGGTATATATCTTGAAAAATGGGCTGTGACTGCTAGTATACGTATCTTGAAGGACTGCGTGCGACTCCTGGTAGTGGGTTGTGTGACAGAGGGGGACAGCCTTGCTAGACTAGGGAAGCCAGTACTGATCTGCACCTCCAGCACACACCTCCTCACTCGTTCACATCTCTCTCTCACTGCCGGGAGCCTGTGAATGCACCAATTCTTTTGGAACCATTGTTTCAACAACTAGGAAATGTTACGTCAAGTTCTGTATATACAGAGCGTAGAGTGATTTCTATATTTCGACTGTGGATGTCTATCAAAAGGTCGTTTGTTTAAATTTTTTAATTTGGTGGATTCCTTTGTGTGTAATCAGTATAAGATATAAAGAGCCACACCATTTGCACAGAAAAACCTCAAGTGTAGAAATATAAAGGTGCAATCCATGAGAATTTATGAATGGGAGAAGTGGGAAGTACTGAAGCCTAGGAGTGGCATTCCACAATGAGTCCTGAAGCAGTGCCGGCAAGGAAAACCCCTGAACTTCGTTCCCCAGTGCCAGTGCCAGCCTTGACGGTAAGCTAATAGTTCCATATATCCACAATTCTTGAAGGGGGCGTCCTGATAGCGCTGAAGGAGTCTTAATCTAAGGAATTAAGAGATCATATCTGTATAAGTAACTCGTTACAATTGTCAACATACATAAACATTGTCAGTAGTTCATTACTACTGTGACTTGTTCAGCTATCAAAACTTTGTAGCCCAGTCCCTGGGCCTATTATGTACCTCTGTAATGTTGAGGTACAGTCCCTGGACCCTTTATGTACCTCTGTAATGTTGAGGTACAGTCCCTGGACCCTTTATGTACCTCTGTAATGTTGAGGTACAATCCCTGGACCCATTATGTACCTCTGTAATGTTGAGGCACAGTCCCTGGACCCTTTATGTACCTCTGTAATGTTGAGGTACAGTCCCTGGGCCTATTATGTACCTCTGTAATGTTGAGGTACAGTCCCTGGACCCTTTATGTACCTCTGTAATGTTGAGGTACAGTCCCTGGACCCTTTATGTACCTCTGTAATGTTGAGGTACAGTCCCTGGACCCTTTATGTACCTCTGTAATGTTGAGGTACAATCCCTGGACCCATTATGTACCTCTGTAATGTTGAGGCACAGTCCCTGGACCCTTTATGTACCTCTGTAATGTTGAGGTACAGTCCCTGGACCCTTTATGTACCTCTGTAATGTTGAGGTACAGTCCCTGGACCCTTTATGTACCTCTGTAATGTTGAGGTACAGTCCCTGGACCCTTTATGTACCTCTGTAATGTTGAGGTACAGTCCCTGGACCCTTTATGTACCTCTGTAATGTTGAGGTACAATCCCTGGACCCATTATGTACCTCTGTAATGTTGAGGCACAGTCCCTGGACCCTTTATGTACCTCTGTAATGTTGAGAGTACAGTCCCTGGACCCATTATGGTGACCCCGTGGCCTGGCTGGCAAAGCTCTCGCTTCACACACGGAGGGCCCGGGTTCGATTTCCGGCGGGGTAGAAATATTTCGACGTGTTTCCTTACACCTGTTGTCCTGTTCACCTAGCAGCAAATAGGTACCTGGGTGTTAGTCGACTGGTGTGGGTGGCATCCTGGGGGACAAGCTTGAGGACCACAACGGAAATAAGACAGACAGTCCTCGATGACGCACTGACTTTCTTGGGTTATCCTGGGTGGCTAACCCTCCGGGGTTAAAAATCCGAACGAAATCTTATCTTTTATCATGTTTTGACTAGCGTGCATACCATGGGTATGGGGTGCATAATAAAGGTATTTAACTAGGGGTACCCTCCCCTGGATGACACCAGATTATTCCCCACAAATCTGATTATCTTTCTCCAGGAGATGAATGATCCCTACGGGTTTAGTGCTTTTCTAATATGACAATTACTCCCATGTATGTTCATTTACTGTCATTGTTGTTACATGGAGAAGCGCTAAACCTGTGTTTTACATCGTTTGGGGAAGAATAAGCAATCGGATTTGATCCGAGGAATTGGAGGTCAGCTCATATTTCTTGGATCGAAAGTCTTTCAGCAACAAATCATTTTCTTTCCTTGATGGGATATGGTAAGGTTGGTCAGGAAACAGGACAAGTGTTTCTTGCTTAAGTCATATGATGACCCAGAGCTTGAGCTTTTGGTCATCTGACCGAGGCCTTCCACTGGCTTACCCCTCCACCACTTTAGAAATTAATATCTGGTTTCCATAGTGAGATTAGCACACTGGCTTGTGAGTTCTAGGGCTCGACTGCCATGGGTTCGAGTCCCACCTTACCTGTGATTTAACTGGCCGATGTCTCGTAGTTCGATTGGTAACGCACTCAGCTCACACACTGAGGTAAGCGGTTCGATCTCCGGTACTGGTGGAAACATCAGGACGTATTTCCTTAAGACATCTGCTGTCCATGTTCACTTAGCATCAGTAAATAGGTACCTGGGTGTTACCCAACTGGTATGGGTCGCATCCTGGGGGGACAAAATTAACCTAATTTGCGGGAAATGCTCTGCATAACCAGGGGCTTTCTATATACTATGTCACTGATGTCAGCTATGGTCTGTATAAGTTGTATCATGTACTTGTGTATATATGGATAATTAAAAAGAATGATAATAATTATGTATTGTTACAGGACTCCGGGAGTGAGAGTCACAGTGTGGTGAGTCTGGCAGACGGTGAGGGAGGTCTGCCAGATACCAATGGTTACCACGACGACCAGACTACACTGTACTGCCCCTCACATCAAGGTAATAACCACGTTATTACTGGGAGGTGCTGTCTGCCACATCATTACTGGGAGGTGCTGACTGTCCACATCATTACTGGGAGGTGCTGACTGTCCACATCATTACTGGGAGGTGCTGTCTGCCACATCATTACTGGGAGGTGCTGTCTGCCACATCATTACTGGGAGGTGTTGACTGTCCACATCATTACTGGGAGGTGCTGACTGCCCACATCATTACTGGGAGGTGCTGACTGCCCACATCATTACTGGGAGGTGCTGTCTGCCACATCATTACTGGGAGGTGCTGACTGTCCACATCATTACTGGGAGGTGCTGACTGCCCACATCATTACTGGGAGGTGCTGTCTGCCACATCATTACTGGGAGGTGCTGACTGTCCACATCATTACTGGGAGGTGTTGACTGTCCACATCATTACTGGGAGGTGTTGACTGTCCACATCATTACTGGGAGGTGCTGACTGTCCACATCATTACTGGGAGGTGCTGACTGTCCACATCATTACTGGGAGGTGCTGGCTGCCACATTACTAGGAGGGGCTGGCTGCCACATTACTAGGAGGGGCTGGCTGCCACATTACTAGGAGGGGCTGGCTGCCACATTACTAGGAGGGGGCTGGCTGCCACATTACTAGGAGGGCTGGCCATTCTAGGGGCTGGCTGCCACATTACTAGGAGGGGCTGGCTGCCACATTACTAGGAGGGGCTGGCTGCCACATTACTAGGAGGGGGCTGGCTGCCACATTACTAGGAGGGGGCTGGCTGCCACATTACTAGGAGGGGGCTGGCTGCCACATTACTAGGAGGGGCTGGCTGCTACATCATTACTAGGAGGGGCTGGCTGCCACATCATTACTAGGAGGGGCTGGCTGCCACATTACTAGGAGGGGCTGGCTGCCACATTACTAGGAGGGGGCTGGCTGCCACATTACTAGGAGGGGGCTGGCTGCTACATCATTACTAGGAGGGGCTGGCTGCCACATTACTAGGAGGGGGCTGGCTGCCACATTACTAGGAGGGGCTGGCTGCTACATCATTACTAGGAGGGGCTGGCTGCCACATCATTACTAGGAGGGACTGACTGTCCACATCATTACTAGGAGGGGCTGGCTGCTACATCATTACTAGGAGGGGCTGACTGTCCACATCATTACTAGGAGGGGCTGGCTGCCACATCATTACTAGGAGGGGCTGGCTACCACATCATTACTAGGAGGGGCTGACTGCCACATCATTACTAGGAGGGGCTGACTGCCACATCATTACTAGGAGGAGCTGGCTGCCACATCATTACTAGGAGTATAACGATATGTTATTTGGAGTGTTCTTGGTAGCGGGAATGCAATGATAAGGCTTCGGAGGCTTCTTACTTTATTTGTGATAAAGGTGCGGGTAACAGGCTGCGTGTCTGTGGCCATGGCCCAGGTGGGCCATGCCTTGCGAGAGGGAGAGGAGTAGGCCTGTTGACTGACTGAAGTTTGGGCGCCAAGTGAGGGAGAGGCAGGGGTGAGGCAGACTCACATGGGTATGCCTACAAGCTTGCCCTCTGACGGAATACTATGGAAACTAGCATGGCACGAAATATGAACTCAGCTGGCAGACAGCATGGCTGTCTATGCAGACAGTCAGGCTGTCTACATCGCTCGGTCACGCACCCATGGTCGTCCCGACCATGAATGGCAGTAAAAAAAACTCGGGTCTCTCTCTCGCAAGAACAGGTCACAGAACACGTAATAAAAATACATATATACATAAACATATGGACATAGAAAAAAAAATTCCTCCAGAGAGGGAAGAAAAAAAAAGGTGTGCTTCGTGGTGTAAGGCAGTGAGCGTCGATGCAGCACTCCGCGCCTTCCTGCGTCTGGATACATACTGCAACACGGGAGACATGAGCTGTGGCGTAACAGGGTACGGTCTCCTCTGGGAGGTGAAGCAGACATCGTAGTAGTCGCTGCACATCATTACTAGGAGGGGCTGGCTGTCACATCATTACTAGGAGGGGCTGGCTGTCACATCATTACTAGGAGGGGCTGGCTGTCCACATTACTAGGAGGGGCTGGCTACCACATTACTAGGAGGGGCTGGCTGCCACATTACTAGGAGGGGGATGGCTGCCACATCATTACTAGGAGGGGCTGGCTATCACATTACTAGGAGGGGGCTGGCTGCCACATTACTAGGAGGGGGCTGACTGCCACATCATTACTAGGAGGGGCTGGCTACCACATCATTACTAGGAGGGGCTGGCTGCCACATTACTAGGAGGGGGATGGCTGCCACATCATTACTAGGAGGGCTGGCTATCACATTACTAGGAGGGGCTGGCTGCCACATTACTAGGAGGGCTGACTGCCACATCATTACTAGGAGGGCTGGCTACCACATCATTACTAGGAGGGGCTGGCTACCACATCATTACTAGGAGGGGCTGGCTACCACATTACTAGGAGGGGCTGGCTGCCACATTACTAGGAGGGGGCTGGCTGCCACATCATTACTAGGAGGGGCTGGCTATCACATTACTAGGAGGGGGCTGGCTGCCACATTACTAGGAGGGGGCTGACTGCCACATCATTACTAGGAGGGGCTGGCTACCACATCATTACTAGGAGGGGCTGGCTACCACATCATTACTAGGAGGGGCTGGCTGCCACATCATTACTAGGAGGGGCTGGCTGCCACATCATTACTAGGAGGGGCTGACTGCCACATCATTACTAGGAGCTGCTGGATGCCACATCATTACTAGGAGCAGCTGACTGCCACATCATTACTAGGAGGGGCTGGCTGCCACATCATTACTAGGAGGGGCTGGCTGTCCACATTACTAGGAGGGGCTGGCTACCACATTACTAGGAGGGGCTGGCTGCCACATTACTAGGAGGGGGCTGGCTGCCACATTACTAGGAGGGGGCTGGCTGCCACATCATTACTAGGAGGGGCTGGCTACCACATTACTAGGAGGGGGCTGGCTGCCACATTACTAGGAGGGGGCTGACTGCCACATCATTACTAGGAGGGGCTGACTGCCACATCATTACTAGGAGGGGGCTGGCTGCCACATCATTACTAGGAGGGGCTGACTGCCACATCATTACTAGGAGGGGCTGACTGCCACATCATTACTAGGAGGGGTTGGCTGTCCACATCATTACTAGGAGGGGCTGGCTACCACATCATTACTAGGAGGGGCTGGCTGCCACATTACTCGAAGGGGGCTGGCTGCCACATCATTACTCGAAGGGGGCTGGCTGCCACATCATTACTCGAAGGGGGCTGGCTACCACATCATTACTAGGAGGGGCTGACTGCATCGACTATCCATCACCCAAGCATCCCCCCTCGTCTTGCATACCTGTGTGAAATATTCAATGCTAAATTACGAAAACACCTGTGTATCCAATGTTTTGAGGGGGAGGCCTCTAAATGCCTTCACTGATTACCTCTATATATCCTCCCCATCACAATGTAACATAAATCAGTGGTAGAGTCATGGACGGGGTCACTTTGACTTTTTTTTGGGTTATCGTAGTGGGTAATTTACAATGTGTATGATAATTGTACTTGGGTGTACTTGTGCCTAAATGAACTTAACTATTATTACATGATTGGGAAAGCTATAAACTCGTATGGAGCATACAGTTCCTGGGTAATGGGAGGTAATCTGGTATGATCTCAAGGTGGAGAATAGTAGCTCCAGTTCCTGGGATGAAGAGCTCTCCATGAAGGGATATTAGGAATGTGTTAGTGTACCATTAATAATAGTCACTATGTGATGACTGGAATAATACACACAGAACCCACATATACGACATAGAAACTTCTAACGACATTTCGGTCCTAATTAGACCATTAACTAATTTAATAAGATATTACAAGGACCCCAATGCAAATAAGTTACCCTCACTTACGTTTATTTAGGTTTAGTTTGATATCTTTATTATGCACCCCATACCCATCCTGTGGGCGGTAGTCAAAAGATTACAGAGGTACATAATGGGTCCAGGGACTGGACCTCAAAGTTTGATGGCTGAGCAAGTTACAAAGGTAATGAACTCAGATGGTCACAATCATGACAAGTTACAAAGGTATTTGCAGATTACAGAGGTATATATAGGGTCCAGAGACTGGGCCCCAAAGTTTTGATAGCTGAACAAGGTACAATGGTAATTAATTCACTAGTTACAAGGTAATGAATCATGTAAGTAAATTTACTTACGTCTGTACATGGTTGCACTCATGAACAAATTATAAAGCAATGAGCAATCTATTAGTCTACACCCAGCCACAACTGTAATGAGTTATTGGTGCAAATTTTAATTGTTGGGTCACACACACACACATATACATATACACATACACACGCATACATGTATATACATACACACATACACATACACACATGTACATACACACACACACACACACACACACACACACACACACACACGTGTCAATGCTTTATTTACAGAGAGCAAAGTCAGGGTATTTTTCCAGAATGGTCTGTAATATTTTATCATAGTGTAAATTACCCAGGATAACCCCAAAAAAGTCAGTGACTTATTTCCATTGTTGTCCTTGTAATAGCATAACTAAAGCTAAGTAACTCAACTAGGTTATCCTTGATAATTTACACTAAGGATTTTATTTCCTTGCATAGTTTACAATGTGTAATTACAATTTTGATTTGCTAAGTACAAAGAAAGCCACTACCATGCCGGGCCTAAATAAATAAACTTAATATAACAAGTTAATGGTCCAAGTTTGAGCTAAACGTTGCCATAAGTGTCATTCTGCTATGTGGAGGTTATTGATTATAAATGTATGATAGTAGTGTGAGGGAGAACGAGGGTCCTGGTGCTCTTAACACCAGTGTATCATCAATTGGTGCTCTGGGAAAGTCAGTTTGGTGACCATGGTTGACATGGAGGCCTTGCATAGCAACCCTGTGGTCAGCCCAGCCTCCTGTGGTAGTTGTCATCCTGTATAATACCTTGTTGCAAGGCATGTGGGGGTGTTGCAAGGGGACGTAACATTCAGCAGTGTTCTGGTATGATTGCTGTTATAATACCTTGTTGCAAGGCATGTGGGGGGTGTTGCAAGGGGACATATTCAGCAGTGTTCTGGTATGATTGCTGTTATAATACGTTGTTGCAAGGCATGTGGGGGGTGTTGCAAGGGACAACATTCAGCAGTGTTCTGGAATGATTGCTGTTATAATACCTTGTTGCAAGGCATGTGGGGGGGTGTTGCAAGGGGACATATTCAGCAGTGTTCTGGTATGATTGCTGTTATAATACCTTGTTGCAAGGCATGTGGGGGGGGGGTGTTGCAAGGGACAACATTCAGCAGTGTTTTATGGGATTTGATTTTGTAATACGTTTTTGTTCATGTTGCAAGTCATGTGGGGGAGGGGTGTTTCAAGGGGACAGAACATTCAACAGAGTTCTTGTGGGACTGTTGCTCTTATAATACGTTGTTGTTCAGGTTGCAAGTCATGTGGGGGTTGCAAGGGACAGGGGACAATCTAACAGTGTTCTTGTGGGACTTTGCTATAATATGTTGTTCATGTTGCAAGGGATAGAACATCCAGTAATGTTCTTATGGGACTGCTGCTATTATAATACACTAAATTGCAAGTTGTGTTGGAGTGTGTTGCAAGAGAACACTCAACAGTGTTCTTGTGGGACTACTGCTCTGATAATACAAAGCATGTGGAGGTCGTTGCAAGGGGGACAGAACATCCAGTAGTGTTCTTGTGGGTGATCAGTGTTCAATGTGTTCTCTGGAATGTTTTAAGTCTGGCTCTCTCCATATTTTTTTTTTTTTTTTTACATAAATAATTTTTACATTGTATGTAGTAATATGAAGCACATTTCTTGAGTTACCCCTCAAGGAAGGTCCTTTGTCAGTGATGGGCTCTTGATCCATGGAACTGGACTTACCCTTCCCTTTCCTTGAACCTGAATGTCTTATCCCCTCCCCCCTGAATGTCTCCCATTTCCCCCACACATGCCATAAGACCCCTATGGGTCTATTGCTTCCCTCCTGATAATAAAATAATTTTAGATAACATGAAATGGCTTCTTTGTTGATAAAAAGCTCATAATTCAGTAAACTTAACCTTCCCTTCCTTCCTCGGATCAAACCTTATTTTACCCATTCCCCAGGTGCAATATAAACCTTACAGATTTAGCGCTTCCCATAAATATAATAAATAAAGTCTTATTTCCTTAGTTTGTGGAGATATGGAGGCAGTGTTCATATTTATTTGCTTTAAATTCATTAACAGCAGTGTATAACTTCTCATATACCATTACTGTAGGTCCCCACTTATACAGCAGGTTAGGTTCTAGGCTACTGTAGGGCCCTGCTTATACAGCAGGTTAGTTTCCGAGCTACTGTAGGGCCCCACCCACAGTAAATCACCTTAAACCTTTAATATCCCAACAAAAAGCGGCAGTGCAATTGATTACCAACTCCCGCACTAGACAGCACACTCCACCACTTTTCAAGAGCCTTAATTTGCTTAATATACAAAACATTCACACTCCAATATAGGAGCTTTAATAGAAACAGTGTATCATACCAAGACAAAACCATTCTCATTACTAATTTTACAATGTTATACGTACTATTCTTAAATATTCTGAACTACTACCTCACTATTTTAAATCTATTTAATCACTTGTAATTTGTTATAGAGTAAGAATTATTATTAGTCTGCCTGAAATGCCTAGGCATGCTAGTGGCCTTCTTTATAATTGTTTTATGATATGTAAACCACACATTGTAATCTTTACAGAGAAATAAACATTTGATTTTATATTGTGCCTACTACATACATACACAGAACATTATACTACTCAAGTATTAACCCTCCTCTCAAACTCCTTCTTGCTAACTACAACAGAACACACAGGCATAATACAAGGCATAAATCAGTCTTTGATATCCCTCGTATCCATCTCTCCCGAAGATCTGGAATTCATTGCCAGAACACACTAGAGGGCCCCTGCCTACAAATCAATTTAAGGTCCTACTTAGAAATCACCTCAATACCCAAAATTAACCAGACAAACATTATAGTACTTAACACCTACCAGTTACTCAAAAAACTCCTTAATAATTTGATATCTTAACTATCTGATCATTTATTTCAAACTTAAAATTGTTTCAATTTCATTGTTTTAAATTGTGCTAAATTGTAATACTGTATTTTTATATATTACATATATCAAAACTGTAATTCTTCTCTACCGAACTTATTAAAACCATATACATACTACAGTGGACCCTTAGTTTTCGTTGAAAATTCTTTCCAGAATGCTGTTTGAGTGCCGTTACCAAACGAATTTGTTCCCATAAGGACAAATGTAAATTAGATTAGTCGTTTCAGACCCCAAAAAATACACTTACAAAAGCGCTTGCAAAAATACACTTACATAATTGTTCGAGTTGGGAGGTGAACGAAAACCGAGGGTTCACTGTAGTATGAACTAGTTGAATATTCATTTTTCTTGTATTTATTGTAACTCGCCTAATGACCATATGTACAATTACAGCACTGTTATTGCCTTATTAATCTTAAGTTAGTCTTAAGTTTGCCTGAAATGCTCTGCATATAAAAGGGCTTTTGGCATGTACGTACACCAAATTGTTACACTCCTTTGTACAAACATGTATTATGCTAAAATATACTTGTTATTGTTACAGTGGTTATTCAGTACCTTGGGGAATGGGAGGTTATCAGGTTTGATCCCAGGAAAGGGGAGAGTACAGTGGATCCCCGGCTAACGAAAAAACTTCATCCCAGAAGCCTGCTCAAGTGCCATTACCGAATGAATTTACTTCCTTGAGAAATAATGTCACGTAGGTTAGTCTATTTCAGACCCCAAAAAATACACTTCCACAAGCACTTGCAATATTATACTTACATAATTGTACGATTTCCGGGGTGTTCGTTAGCCGGGGGTCCACTGTACTGTACTGTACAGTGGTATCCCGAGTTTCGGACATAATTCGTTCCAGAAGGCTGTTCGAGTGCCGCTACCGAACGAATTTGTTCCTATAAGGAATAATGTAAATTAGATTAATCCATTTCAGACCCCCAAAAATACACTTAAAAAAGCACTTATAATAATGCACTTACATAATTGTTTGAGTTGAGAGCTGTACGTAACTCGGGGTACCACTGTAGTATTCCCATTTCCTTTATTAAAAAAAAAAAAAAACTTGACCAGCATTCAGGCATCCCCTTCCTCTTCCTTGAAGAGGAGTTCCATTTTGCTGTTTCCAAGGGTTAGATTATCATCATCATGTCAGATATTGTGTTATTATTATCAGCTCATTGTTTTTATTATCAGGTCAGACATTGCATTTTTATCATCATCAGGTCAGACATTTTATTTTGATTATTTTCAGGTCAGACACTGCGTTTTTACTGTCGTGACTGTGAGACAGCAGTGTGCAGCAGCTGCACAGACATAGAGCACCGTGCCCATAATACCCTGCACCTCACAGATGCTGTGGATGAACATCGGGCAGCCATGCATCAGCTCATTGACAGAGTAACCATGCAGGTTGGTTAGCCTAATACCACATTTTCCAGAATATAAGACATCGCCCTGCCTCAGTGGGTGACAGTTGACGTGTTGAAAAAAAACTCATGACAGAAGTATCATAACGGTAAATCATATTCAAAGGTTACCATAGTTTGCGGCTTATTAGACGCATTTTTTTCATAAAATGTCTCCAAAAACCACCCTGCGTCCTATAAACTGAAGGTCAGTGACGGGAGCTATAAGTTTGGGGTGTGGAGTGGGCTGTAGCTCTCCCAGTTATATCCGATGCCGAGCCATTGAAACTAAAACAAGTCTTATATGCTGCGTCTTATAAGCCACGAAATAAGTAATTACCCTCTTACTTTACGCTGAAGTGTAATACAAAGCCTACCCTTGACCCTGACCTTGAGCATATAACTTGATCTATTAAGAATTTTTTTTTTAAATCACCGGCTGTCTCCCACTGAGGCAGTGACCCAAAAAAGAAGAAAACTAAAGTTTCTCTTTTAAAATTTAGTAATGTTATACAGGAGAAGAGGTTACTAGCCCCTTGCTCCTGGAACTTTAGTTGCCTCTTATGAAATGCATGGCTTATGGAGGAAGGATTCTTGTCCATGGAGTATTAAGAAATGTATAGATTTAAAAAAAAATATTTACTAGAGGTCATCATCTTAGATTTGTAGTAATATGTGATCACCCAGAAGATGCCTATGAGTGTAAATGATTTATAAAACTGACAAATTGAAGAATGAGACACAAGTGCAACATTTGGGAATGTTTATTGAGGAATGTTCCACCAGCCAGTGACTTCTTCAGTCCAATACAAAGATTGATGGACTGAACACATTGACTCCAGGCTGAGGGACTAATCACCTCAAACTCTTCCTCACCTTTCACCATTTTTTCCTGTATTAGATTGAAGAAGCCACTGGCTGGCAAAACATTTCTATTGCACAAATATCTCATTCTTCAACATGCCTATGAGTAATATTCTTCAAATTAATATGAGATACTATTGCAGTTACCATGCATGAAGGAAGCCATATGCGACATCCAGGATGTGTGCCGTAGCCTTCAGGAGAGGAGAGCAGAGGCAGAAAAGGAGGTTCGAAATTGCTTCGAGACCCTCCACGAACTGCTCGACAAGAGACAAACAGCTCTTATCAACTCCCTCAACACCATTGAATCTGGAAAGCAAATGACATTAGGTATTAAATCTATTTTTTGTAGTATGATTGGCAGTTAATTTATATGATTCTTGGTGAATTTGTTAAGCAGAAATAGAAATACAAACTGTTATTTCTTTTTGCGGTACAAAAATGTAGTTTATAGTGGAAGAAAAGAAAACTATGTAGTACTAGTATGCAATGCATTTCAAGCAAATTAATCTTAATTCTTAAACACACAGACTTACGAAGGATTTCTTATGTAGTTATCTAAAGTCATATAGTATACTGTACGGTAAGAAAAGTAGCAAATTAACAAATGGTACGATTATAAAAGTATGACTTAATATTTCAGATTGATTAATTGATCTTCAGTTTTGTGGAGTGAATGAATATAGATGGGGAAGATACAGCAAGTTACTTATTTACAGTAGAAATGTACTATATTTTTACATTTCATGGAAAATCTTTTCTTCATTTTGTCATTAAACTTGTGGTTTCTTTAAAATTGGTAAATAATTATAGCATGAGAAAAGAAGGGCTTAATTAGGTATCCCTGTGTAGGAGGATATCGTAGTGGTATCCTCAAGTGTTGTCATCCTCTTCGTTTTTTAGCAAGATTCTTGAAATGGTCTTTTTTGATAGTCTACCCGAAATGCACCGCATTCTAGTGGCTTTCTTTTGCGCCTAGCAATAATAATAATATCTTTATTTCTGCAAGTACATATACAAGGTATACAGGCCTAGCTGACATCAATGACATACTGCTAGTATATAGAAAGCCCCTTGTTATACAGGGCATTTTGGTCAAATTAGGTCAGTTTTGTCCCAGGATGCGACCCACCCCAGTCAATTAACACCCAGGTACCCATTTTATACTGATGGGTGAACATAGACAACCGGTGTAAAGAAACACGCCCAATGTTTCTATCCTCGCTGGGAATCGAACCCAGACTTGCTCCCTCACTTTCTTGTGTTAGTGTGACTTGTCAGCATCAGCTTCTCTCTCTCTTATATATGGGTTATTTGTGTATTGTATTCTGTAATGATTATTTTACAGGTGATCAGTTGGAAGAACTGGAGTCATGGGTGAGAGGTGTAGAGAGTGGCTGTGAGTTTGTAGAGAAGGCTCTGACTCACTGTCCAGCTATGGAGGTGGTGCTGGTGAGGAAGCAGCTGGGAGAACGCTTGATGGATTACGCTAACATGAATGTGCCTCCAGCCCCGCGTGAAAACAGTCACCTCAAGTGAGTTGTACACCACATGCTGGGCTTTTGATTTGAGGAAACATAATCTACCCCTAGTGGCTTTCTTTTGTGTATAATAATATTTTGTTACATGTAAATTATGTTTTGTATACTGCAGAAAAGAAATAAGTTTGTTTTGTATTCCTTGGATAAAACTAGATACACTACCCCCAATGGAAATAAGTCACATTGTCTGACTTTTTTTGAGGTTACCTTAGGTTCTCTACACATATGCTGCTGTTTATGATAATCAATGTAACTATATTTGTGTATGCCTGAGTAAACTTACTTAATTACCCACCACCCTTTTCATTCCCCAAGTGCTGCAAGACCTATTTCTTGAATAAAGTAATGATGATAAATACTTTGAGACTTGCTGTGGAAGGTTGCTAATTGCTAAGGAGAAATAGTTAATGCATCATTGGTCAGTTTCAGTTTAATATCTTTATTACGCACCCCATACCCATTCTGTGGGTGGTAGTCAAAGGATTACAGAGGTACATAATGGTTCATCAAGCAAAATTACACATAAACAGACTGTCAGTAATTGAGATCTTTTTTTTTTTTTAACTGATTGTCTCCAACCAAGATAGGGTGACCCAGAAAAGAGGAAACACATTGCTAACATCACAGTTCAGATAGCCCTTTGAACTGTAATATCTTCACCCCTCTTTTAGAGTACAGTACAATATAGACATCATAATTGGATTGTTCACAACACACATGAACACTGGTTCAGGATTGTACCATGAGGGTGGTGATCCACAGAAACCTTATCTAATAGGAACACGAAAATTAGAATATGCATCTGCAGGGAGAAGTGGGTTAGAATTCTTCCTCCACCTTTCACAGTCTTTGGCTAAAATATACAGGAATTTATTGATGGCAATTATTTTTTTTTTTTCACACTGGGAATATCCCACCCAGGCAGGGTGACCTAAAATGAAAAATGAAAGTTTTTTTTTTTCAATGCACCGGCTGTAGCCCAGAGGCAGGGTATACCTGGAGAGGGTTTCGGGGGTCAGTGCCCCCGCAGCCCTGTCTGTGATCAAGCAACAAAAGTTTTTCCTTTTACATTTAGTAATTTATACAGGAGAAGGAGTTGCTAGCATCTTGCTCTGGGCATTTTAGGCGCCTCTTACAACACACATGACTTACAGAGAAAGCAATTGGCAGTTAAAACTACCAAAAATTTCACTGGTTTTTCTAAAGCAGAGCAAGTCTGATAGTAAACAGTGAGGTTCTTAAATGAAATTGATACACTTTTTATGTATAAAAAATTGTATGGGCATGAATTTTGCCTTAATAATTTTTTCTATATAGGTTTGTGGTCGGCAACATAGATCCCCTGAAAACAGCCTTCATGCATGTTGGCAGCATCCAGAGCAACAGTGCCGTGCCTCACCAGACCAGTGCCACAGGCGAGGCTCTCCGCCAGGTATGCGCAACACTGTTTATATTTGCAGTTTTGAACATACAGTGAAGAGAGAACTTTCGAGAATTAACAATGCATACAGGTGCTCCTAGACTTAAATGGGGTTATGTTCCGACAATCCCATAGTAAGTCAAAAACATTGTGTCAAATACGAAAATGATATGCTAAATAAATAAGTAAATAATACTGTCACTGAATAAGTAAATAAACAATTATTGTAATTCTTGAAAAGTAAATAAATGAATACAAGTTCTGGACTTGCAGCCTTCATGCTGGGTAATTATTTAACTGTGCCCTGTGGCCTGGTGGCTAAAGCTCTTTCTTCACACAGCGAGGAACTGGGTTCGATTCCCAGTGAGGGTAGAAACATTGGTCATGTTTCTTTACACCGGTTGTCTATGTTCACCCATTAGTAAAATGGGTACCTGGGTGTTAGTAGACTGGTGTGGGTCACATCCTGGGACAAAACTGGCTTAATTTCCCTGAAATGCTCTGAGCATAACAAGCGGCTTTCTGTGTAGTAGTACATATCATTGATGTCAGCTATAGTCTGTATGCCTTGTACATGTACTTGTAGAAATAAAAGATATTATTATTGTTATTATTATAAGTTTCATCTCAAGTACAGTATAATTAGTATTGCACCATTGTTAAGTCAAACTTATCATAAGTCAAGGAGCACCTGTACAGTGAACCCTCAATTTAGCTGACTAATAGGGGGAAGGGAGGGGTGGTAATTAAAAGTCAATTGTTAATTAAATACATTGAAAATGAGTAATTCTGGATTTAATAGACTTTGAGGTTCAAAAATTAATTTACCCCTTGGACTGTTATAATAAACTATTCTGGATTTAATGGCTCTTGTCCATTGTTGCGAAATATTGTCCGGCCACGGATTTAATCTATTAAATACAAAATCTATTAAATTGGCTGCCATTGATTCGAGGTTTTTCTGTAATTAGCTAAAAACAAAAAAGCATATGCTTGCTAATTTTATACTGTACTACTTTGAAACTTTTCCCAGCCTAAATTACATTGCATGGGCTAGTTTATATCTGTTTTTTATGTTGTATACAGTACAGTATCTTGATTTTTATATATTTGTATTTTGGTCTAATTAATATTTCCTGTGAATGACTATTAATTCTCCGTGGGGAAATGGAACATAATTCTTCCTCCGTAAGCCATTCATGTCGTAAGAGGCGACTAAAATGCCGGGAGCAATTGTCTAGTAACCCCTTCTCCTGTATATATTACGAAATTTAAAAGGAATAACTTGAGCTCTGTATACTTAATATTGGCAGGTAAATCTTATGACTTTATTACTTGTAAACTACATTATACCTGTATACATACATACTACAGAAAAGATATAAATTTATTGTTATTTTTCAACACTAGTAATTTATTCAAGAGAAGGGATTTTTATTATTATTTTTATTATTATTATTGAGTTGCTGTTTGGAAATATAGAAAGATATTATATTCCCTTTTATATGACAGAATTCTATTTCTCTGAGAAGAGTGATAGATTTTATTTTCCCATATCAAGGGAATAAAATTTGTGGCAAATTTTATTTACTCGTGTATATTAACAACAGCTTACCATATTTAACCCTTTGACTGTCGCAACCCTCAATCCTGAGTGCTCTCCTGTTGTCGCAAAATTTAAAAAAAAAAAAAAAATTATTTTTTCTTATGAAATGATAGAGAATCGTTTCCCGATGGTAAAGACACCAAAAGTTTGAAATTTGATTGAAAACGCACGGAATTACGCTCTCGTGAAGTTAGTGATCTCAGCAATATATACGCATCGGCAATTTCGCCGACTTTGAGCCCTATTTTCGGTAAATTCCATTGTTCCAGTTGACCAAACTCAGATATTTCTTTAGAACTCCATTTGTTCTATCGATTGAGTACAAGAAACCACCAATTTATCGATTTCAACTACCCAATAAAGTGATCAGAAATTGGCAATTTGGCCAATTTCATGGAAAATAAAAAAGTTGTCAATTTCAAAATAGGGTCCAGAATAAACAATGCAGACATTCCTGGCACTAAAATAAGATGTTATCTGTTCATTAGTCACGTCTTTAGGCCCCTCTTGTATTACTTTTGGTTTCTATTTTGATTTTTTATTCACATAAAAAATAGAAGATTTACCGTTATGCAGACTATTGCATTATTGTAAAAATGGTATAAATAATATCAGTGCACTTGTGAAAGAATATTAGACTCGCCAATTGATGTGTATTGGACGCGTGGCAGGATTTGTTTACTCTTGAACATTTGCAAAAATCGAACATTTCTCCTACTTTGAGCTCAATTTCAAGGTCGTTTTCATCATAAAACTAATCAAAATCATCTTTATTTCTGTAGTATGTTGTCCATTCTATCAAATGAGACCATAAAAAGAGAATACAACCATAAATACTATACGAAAATACACCTCAAAGTCGGCGTTTTAATCCAAAAAAATGGTCGGAGTTTTTTTTTCTCTCATTACATACTGCGTGCTGTAGGATTTTTTTTATACTGCGCACACTGACCACACAGACCCATTCTCTCATATGTGGGCCTACCAGCTTTCTCCTGTTTGATTTGAAGCCGCTAGAATTTAGGCGTATTGATACGTCCGAAACAGTGGCTCGTAAGACGTATATATACGACCGAAACAGTCAAAGGGTTAAAATGGTTCATCTCTTGAATGTTAAAACATTAAGCTTACTAATGTAACCTGTAAATCAACTTAGAAATACAGTGGAACCTTCGTACTCAAACAGCTCACTACTCGAACAATTCGGTATTCCCATCTTTTGTTAGGTAAAAAAAATCTCTCGGTAGTCGAACGATTGCTCGGCACTTGACCAAACAAACACATCCTGCCGGAACTTCGTTGTAAATTATTTAGTGTTTCTTCGCATTTTTTGGTGTTTTTTTATATTATTTGTATAAATAAGTCACCATGGTGCCTACAAAGATTAGTGATACCAGCCAACCAAAAAGAAAATAGGTTGGGAAAATTTTGTTTGGTATTCGAATAGATCGGCACTCAAACAGCCTTCTGAGACGAATTAAGTTAGAGTACTGAGGTTCCACTGTATAGTAGAACCCCCATATGCACTGATATGGTATCTGCAGTTTCAGTTATCCATGGTTTACTGTGGCCTGAAAATACCTCTTAATTTTACATAATAATGGCTCTTAAGCGCAAAAGTAGAGAAGCTGGCAGTTTTTCAAAGCCTAAGAGAAGTTGTGAAGTTCCTTCCATCAGTGAAAGTGATAATTCTCCACTTATTGTGCATAATTTATCCATTAAACTTTATAATAGGTATGTATAGGACTTGTATATAGGGTTTGCTACTATCCATGGTTTCAGTATCCACGGCAGGTCCTTGGAATGTATTCCCCATGGATAAAGGGATAGTACTGTATACAGAAAAATGGTAAGAGATAGAATGAACAAGTGGAAAAGACAAACTACTGCTGTATTAGAAACATTATTTCTCAAAGAACTCTGTGAAAGCTTACAAAATGGTAACAGTCCCTCAAGTTATGGTGTAGTGTAAGTGGCACTTCAGAACTGCCATTGGCATTATAAAAATAATTTTACAAATCTTTGCTTGCAGAACCTTTTTCTGTTCAATGACCATACAGTACAATCACACTGGTTCAGAATCTGTGTATGTAATGTCCTAGGCATTGTATATTCTTCACATTAATTGTCCTTGACTTACTGGTTTTCATTATCTTTTCTCAAGAATAAAGTACTGCTTGAAAGTTTAACTCGTATAGAAAAATGTTTAACTGTATTGTTGCAAGTGACTAAGTCATGGATTCCATACTGTTTAAAGTTCAACTGATATAGAAGAAATGTGTAACTGTATCGTTGCAGGTGACTGTAAGTCGTGGGTCCATTGTAACTGTAGTTACTAGAGATCACAAGGGAGAAAAAGCAACTTGCGGTGGTGCTGAGGTCACTGCCGCTATGTCAAGAACAAGTACAATAGTGCCACGCCACGGCTCGAGCTCTCCACGTGCCTCCTTATCCCCACGCGCTTCCAGCAAAAGTCCCTCTTCATCCAGAGAGGAACTGTGCCAACCTCAAGTACTAGATCTGAATAACGGAACATATGAAGTGGCCTTTACAGTACATGCAGAAGGAATCTACTCATTAGAAGTACTGCTATATGGGCAGCCAATCAATGGTAGTCCTTTCACAATCACCGCTACAGCTGCGCTAGATGAAGACAGCGGCAGCAGCCAACGCTCAGTTCCTCCTCACACTTTGGCTAGGCAGACATCACACTCTACACAGGTAACCATTTACACCATTAGTTGGACTGTAATGTATTTTATTAACCCAATGGTCATTTCTTGCCAAGGCAAGGTCTGTAATCTGTGCGGTATATACAGTATTTTGTGCTGAGATTTGCACTCTTAATATAAGTTTTGTGTTAATATTTTTTATATTGATCTAATTTTTGATGTATAAAAATTCTGAAGTTGTATTGTAGTTGAGGTGAAAGTATAATTAGAAAGAACTTTGTAGGTAGATAATCAGCTAGGGTTGTATGAAGGAATGTTTGTTGTCCCTTATGTATGGGTGTCAAGCACTGCTCTTATATGAAGATCACTGTTATAATATTCATGGGTACTTGGGTAGTACAACATAATCAAGGAAGATGAGTGTATCTTCAGTGTCTTAGATTAGTAGCCCTTCACCTACATTTATTGAAGAATCAGTGTCACCTTGAGAGCCACACTTAGCGTTATTTATCTTTTTTCTTCCATACTTAATGGGTTCAAGTTTTTTAATACTGTAAATGTTTTGGAATGATAATATTTGTGTTAATTTTTCTCTCTTAATTTAGAAAAAATTGTGGTTGATAATTTGATTTAAATCTTTCTAGAATTATTGCACTTCTTTATGAACAAGAACTTTGGACCTATGTTTTCTTTTAGTTAAAAATTCTCAGTGTAAAATACACACTAAAATTATCTTATTGACCCGACACTTTTCATTGCCGGGTAGTTTTTGTACATTAAAACATTCATTATTGCCTCTGTATTCTTAAATTATTTATTATTTATTTATTTAAGCTTGCCTCAAATGCTCTGCATAATTAGGGGCTTTCTGCATATGCAACTGTTGCTCATTTCTTTAGAAGCATTGTATCATGCTGAAAAAAATACTATTATTATTATTGTAATTCTAGGTTACGTCAAGATCACGAACATCTCGAAGGCCTCTGTCACTCCGTTCATCGTGCTCCCGCAGGACTAACCCCATTGAAGATGACATGCTTTTGAGAGTTGGGCGAAGAGGACGTAATCGCGGAGAATTTGTTAATCCCCAGGTAATGAGAGTTATGTTTAATTTTTTGGGTACTATAATACAAAGCAGTAAAATTGATTTATTGTGTAGTTAAAAGCCTTCATCAACCTTTAATGTACACAGTAGTCTCTGATTAAAAAATCATTGACTCTATACCACTAGTACTCAGCCTTTTAGTATAGAAGGGTCAATTTGAAAAGCCAAATTTAAAGGTGGGCTGCAATTTGTAATTTTTGTAATTTTTATGAACAATAACAATATTTTGTAATTGTTGACACTGTGCAGTGTGGAACCTACATAAAAGTGAATTCCTAATTTCATGTGAGGACCGCATCCATTTCCTAGAAGAGGGGCACTTGTGGCCCTCGGGTCACAAGTTGGGGACCCCTGTTCTATAGTACGTAGTCTGGTAATCTAATTGATGCCTGGCTACAAGTTTGAATTTCTTCTAAGAATTTTTTATTTGCTGATATTCAGTAGGTATAAAGACATATATACATCATTACACGTACGTAACCCGCACATAGGAGGGAGAAGCTTATGATGACGTTTAGGCCCGACTTTGGCCATTTACAAGTCACACTGTATATATTCAATGATTTAAATACTTTTGCAGGGTATTGCATTTAGTAACTTCAAAGATGGTCGCATTGCAGTAGCAGATTCCAACAATCAATGCGTTCAAGTATTTACTCTCACTGGAGAGTGTAAGCTGAGGTAAGAAAGATAATTTAATTATTTACTATTGATATAATCAAAAGATTACAGGGGCACATAATGGGTCCTGGGACAAGGCCCCAAAGTACAGCTGTTAGTGTATTAAATTATAAAAAATCGTGTTTTTTTTAAATTTGTATTGTAAATTTGCATGTGTGCATTGCTGGCAGTTACAGTACTGATGCATATTTTACACATTATCCGATTAAAGACAGGAATACCTTTTTGACATTGAGAGCTCCAGTTCATAAAAGGTGCCTTTGTCTGCCTTCAGACTTGTAGTTAGGTTTGTTATGCTCTCATTAATACATACATATAGCATTAATATTGATTTTTTCCTTATGGTACATTTAGAGCATAAACTATCTTTAAAAATTTGGAAAACTTGTATAAATCATGGTTATAGTACAGTGGACCCCTGGAAATTGGCCATAATTCATTCCAGAATGTTGTTTGAGTGGCATTACCGAACGAATTTATTCCCATAAGGACAAATGTAAATTAGATTAGTTGTTTTAGACCTCCAAAAATACACTTACAAAAGCACTTACAAAAATACACATACATAATTGTTCGAGTTGGGAGGTGGCCGATTTCCGGGGGTCCACTGTACTCAGGTTGCGTTAATTGCACTTCTATTTTCCTGTGTAAAGGTTCGGCGTGCGAGGTCGTGGTATTGGTCAGATGCAGAGGCCGACGGGAGTGGCTGCTTTACCGAATGGCAACTATGTTGTGGCTGACTATGAAAACAAATGGGTATCTATATTTGAACCTTCCGGAAAATACATCAGTCGAATTGGCAATGGAAAACTGATAGGTGAGGTTTTTAAGTTTAGTGAATTTTGTGTATAAATGCAGAAACATTTTGAGTTGATAAATGGTAAAGTTTTGTATGCATATAAATTTTTTTCCCTGAATTATATTTTAGCATTTAGTGAAAATCTTCACATTTGTTAGGTAAAAGGTCATATTTGCAACTAATATATAAAACAAACTTTATATCTATAAAGTGGAATGCCGTACATATATGTATTATACACTTGAGGTGACTGACATATATTACTACTTTATAGGAAGTCCCTTGTTATGCAAAGCACTTTAATTGCACATTTGAGTTGCATGTGTGTCCTTGTTTCTACCATATTGTCAGTAATTCTACCAATGTTATTACATTTTCACATTTGTATTACAGTATGTATTTCTAGACGTCATGATATACATGTATGGTAGTATCATAAGACAGGATCAGTATATATTTTTTTAACACTGGCCATCTCCCATTGAGGCAGGGTGACCTGAAAAAGAAACCTTGACCATCATTCACACTATCACTGTCTTGCCAGAGGTGCGCAAATACGGCAGTTTAAATGTCACTCCAAACAGCAGATATCCCAAACCCCTCCTTTAGAGTGCAGGCACTTTACTTCCCACCTCCAGGACTCAAGTCCGGCTAACTGGTTTCCCTGAATTCCTTCTCAGAAATATTACCCTGCTCACACTCCAACAGCTCAAGTCCCAGAAGCCATTTGTCTCCACTTACTCCTATCTAACTTGCTCAAACATGCCTGCTGTATATTGCCTATTAATTCAAATTCAGATTTTTATTTCTTTTATGCAGTACATAGAAAATGTAGTTTATATATGATAAAATATTATTAGGCACAAAAGAAAGCCACTAGTATTGATAATTATCTCCTTAGGCCCCAAAGGTGTTTGTGTTGATAACAATGGTCATATCATCGTTGTGGACAACAAGGCATCGTGTGTGTGCATTTTTCAACAGTCTGGGAAACTTCTTACCAAGTTTGGTAACAGAGGAACTGATGAGTTTCAGTTTGCTGGTCCTCACTTTGCAGCAGTCAACAGCAGAGGACATATTGCTATCACAGACTTCCACAATCACTGTGTTAAGGTGAGACTTGACGTCTTTGAAATGTTTTATCATTTTTTCCAACGCACTGGCCGCATCCCACCGAGGAAGAGTGACCTAAAAAGAAAAATGAAAGTTTTTTGTTTAACAGTTAGTAACTTGTACAGGAGAATGGGTTACTAGCCCCTTGCTCCCAGCATTTTAGTCACCTCTTATGACACACATGGCTTATGGAGGAAGGATTCTTCTCCACTCTCCCATGGAGGTTTTATCTCTTGTAAAGTGATAACATAAAAATGGAGGAAACATTGCAGTAGGCCTACTGACCCAAAGTAGGCAGGTCTATCTCTAAACCAATCATTCCCACCCACCCACTGGTCCAACCTTCCCCAAAGTTACCCAGGAATTAACCTCAATACCTTAGATACTGTGATAAATGGTTGAGAAATCCTACAGGCTGAAGAAAGAGGAAGTGTTCCACCACTGTGATGAAACATTTCCTGAATAAACATTCCCAAATGTTATACAAGTGTCTCATTCTTCACCTCAGATACTAATCAAACCCAGCCCTTCTCACTCATATTTATCCAATATCTTTTTAAAGCTACTCAAGGTCTTAGCCTGTATTACCTTACTTGGAAAAAATCATTATTTTGTAGAAACATACACTGAAATTAGTGGTTGAGTTTACAGTTCATTTGGTTACAATCTTGATAGAGGTATGATAGAAATAGTTTGGTACAAATGAATGCTCAAAAAGCCACTTATTATACAAAGCATTTTGGGTACTGTAATGTAGTGACAGCATGTCCAGTTCTTAACCACAAGTACCCAGGTTGAACCCTGGATAATGCTAGATGTGTGGACAAATCTAGTAGTTACTGCTGCATATTACCCAGCAGTAAATGAATATCTAAGAGTTACAAATACAAATAATTTATTTCTTTTAAGCACTGTAAAGGTAATGTAGTTTACATGTATACATAATAAAATATTGTTAGGGACAAAAGAAAGCTGCTAGTAGATACCCGTGGGTCACATCCTGAGGGAGGGACCTACAAGGTTGCCCTGTGAAAATATCACATTGACTTTCCTGGGGTATTAACCATCTGGAGTTATTAATCCAAATAGTCTTCGTCTCTCGAGATATTTAAGCATGGCAGAGATCTGTGTAACTTTTAGTAATAGACTGATCAGGGAGAGAGGAATGTTATTGTGTGTGTTTCAAAGCTTGTGTTCTTATGAAGACTTTGTGATGAATTATAAAGATATATGTAAAGTGAAAGCAGAAGTTGCAATAAAAAGAGGAAAGGAAATGCAATAGTATACTGAAATATGGGAATTTGCATATTACTTTGATTGGCTCATTGCAATCAAATCAAATCTAGTTAACACACTCGTGGGTACTTTTTTCATGAGGAAGTCTACCACATGTAATGTGACTTCTTTTTTTTGCATGCACACATCCTCACCATATTGTTTGTAGGGGTTGAGACTCGGCTCCTGGCAACTCTCACCTATATGTGGTTGCAGGGGTTGAGCCACAGTTCCTGACCTGTGTGTGTGTACACCCACTGATTTGTGCTGGCCACCCCTACTGTTTACTGTATATAGTATTATAGAACTTTAAAAATGCTAAACCTTTTTGGGTCATTTGGTTAGTGTATAACAGCAATCTTCAATTACCAGTTAAAAAGATAAGTAAGATAAGATATTGTTCAGATTTTTAACCCCAGAGAGTTAGCCATTCAGGATAACCCAAGAAAGTCGGTTTGTCATCGAAGACTGTTTCTTATTTCCATTAGGGTCCTTCAATCTTGTCCCCCCAGGATGTGACCCACACTAGTCAACTAACTTCCAGGTACCTACTTGCTAGGTGAACAGGGACAGCAGGTGTAAGGAAACATGCCCAGTGTTTGCAACTGGCCAGGGATCGAACCATGGACACTCAGTGTGTGAGGCAAGTGTGTTACCTGCCAGACCAGAAAGTTTATTTAGGCACAGGTACATGTAAGTACAATTATCATACATAGTGTAAATCATCTAGGATAACATAAAAAAAATCAGACAAAGTGACTTATTTCCATTGGGGTAAGAAAATACAGTACATTGCATATTACTGCATTTCTAAAAATGCTAAAATATCATGATCAACTCTCTTTGTAGGTATTTGATAGTGATGGAGACTTCTTATTTACATTTGGTACGAGTGGAGAGGGAAACGGACAGTTTAATGCCCCTACTGGCATTGCAGTTGACTCAAATGACAACATTATAGTTGCAGACTGGGGAAACTCCAGAATTCAGGTGAGGCTTATTATTTTTAAGGAGGCAAGTTTACATCGAGCTTCCTGGCGATGTTTCTATTGTTGTCTTTCCTTCAAAGATGACTGCTGAGAATTCTCAGGACAATGTGGTGGAAAAAGTTAGGATAGATAAGTAAAGGATTCTGCTCAGTATATAAAAGGATAACTAAAAGTACCACAGTGAAAATATTAAATAAAACCTGAGCACTTTCATGTACTTACACATATACGTATCTGAACATGTAATCTTTACCATCTATAATCTGTTATAGCCTAATTAATCTTAAGTTAATTTTAAGTTTGCCCATAATGCTCTGCATACAAGGGGCTTTTGGCATGTACATCCCACTACCATAATTCCTTGGACAACTATGTATCATGTCTAAATAAAAATATTATTATATTATTATTGTGTGTGTAAGTGCTCGGGTTTTACAAATAAACAGATTTTATTTCTTTCCAAAGGTTACTATGTGTGATTACATTTTATAAAGTGTTGTTGGTAGTTTTACAAAGTTAGGAAACAGGACAAGTGTTTCCTGACGCGGGTCTTAGTCATATGATGACCCGTGGTTCGAGGCCTTCCGCTGGCTTACCGGTCCACCCCTTTTTTAACGTTATCCATGGAGGCAAAGAAGGGAATGTACGAAAGTATAGTGGTACCAACACTCTTATATGGGTGTGAAGCATGGGTTGCAAATGCTGCAGCGAGGAGGAGGCTGGAGGCAGTGGAGATGTCCTGTCTAAGGGCAATGTGTGGTGTAAATATTATGCAGAAAATTCGGAATGTGGAAATTAGGAGAAGGTGTGGAGTTACTAAAAGTATTTGTCAGAGGGCTGAAGAGGGGTTGTTGAGGTGGTTTGGTCATTTAGAGAGAATGGATCAAAGTAGAATGACTTGGAGAGCGTATAAATCTGTAGGGGAAGGAAGGCGGGGTAGGGGTCGTCCTAGAAAAGGTTGGAGGGAAGGGGTAAAGGAGGTTTTGTGGGCGAGGGGCTTGGACTTCCAGCAAGCATGTGTGAGCGTGTTAGATAGGAGTGAATGGAGACGAATGGTTTTTGGGACATGACGATCTGTTGGAGTGTGAGCAGGGTAACATTGTGTGAAGGGATTCAGGGAAACCAGTTAATTGATTTAGTTGGACTTGAGTCCTGGAAATGGGAAGTACAATGCATGCACTTTAAAGGAGGGGTCTGAGATAGTGACAGCTGGGAGGGACTTTTCTCAGCTGTCGTATCTGAGCTCCTCTGCAAAGACAGTGATTATGTATGAGTGTGGTGAAAGTGTTGAATGATGATGAAAGTTTTTTCTTTTTGGGGATTTTCTTTCTTTTTGGGTCACCCTGCCTCGGTGGGAGACGGCCGACTTGTTGAAAAAAAAAAAAAAAAAAAAAAAAAAATTTACAATCACATATTGTATTGTGATTTTTTCCATATAAATGGATAAATGTGTACAGTAAGAAAAACTGCTGTTCAGTATTAAGAGAAATTAATGAGTAATGTCCCACTTGGTCTAATTAAAAGCAACTTCATGAATTTTATCATTGCAGGACTACATTTTTATTACGCTTCTCGTTTGCCAACATTAATGCCATTTCCTTTATCCATAGGTAATTAAGTTTATTTAGGTACAGGTACACATAAATACAATTACCGTAAATTACGTAGAATAACTCAAAAAAAGGAGGGTGTCATGCAGAAGCTAATTAAGAGTTTAAATCATCATACAAAAGATGTGGAACTAATGTTTTTGAATTCACAAGAATTAGCTAAATATCTATGTTTACCTGGAGAGAACCTGGAGAGAATTCCATGGGTCAACGCCCCCGCGGCCCGGTCTGTGACCAGGCCATGGTTGGATTATCTTGAATCTGTTCTTATATTCAAAATATTAATGGCTGCTCTGTACCTTTTTCAGGTGTTTGACTCTCAGGGGTCCTTCCTGTCGTATGTGAACACCCTCGCAGATCCCTTATACGGCCCCCAGGGGATGACCCTCACTCCTGATGGCCAGATCTTTGTTGCAGACTCAGGCAACCATTGCTTCAAAGTGTACAAGTACCTCCAGTGAACGTGTTCCTAAGCCTCCAAAGTATGCCTAACCACACTGTGTATGTGCAATTTAGATTTTGAATGGAGTACAGTAATTACTATGTATGTAACTGAAAAGTAAGTATGATCTTTCTACTTTGAAAGAGAAAATGTACCGTTATTAAATGTGGACTAGAAGATATGGAAGGTAATTAAGTTTAGAGACTCTGAAATGTGCTCTTGACTTTAACCCACATTTATGCAAGAATTACATGATGCATTCCAGTTAATACAATAGCAATTATTTTTGTATTTTACCTCAAGTTTGTAAGCATGTATAAATCTCAACAGAAGTTATTACTAACACATGAAAGGTAAAGTATGAATGGAGTGATTATACATAGAGTTGAAATAATCATACATACTGCAGCTGTTACAGCATAAGCAGTTATCAACATTGTGTTTAATGCGACAAATGTTGGTAAAATGTGTGAGGTGACCAGCACAAGACCTTCAGGTTTCCCTTTATAATGGCTGTGGTGCTAAAGTTCCAGCATATGTATTATAGTTTTGAGATATTTCAAAGATGCATTAATGCTTCACTGACATTATGGTGCACACACAAGGTGAGAAATCACTTGCGCCAAATAAAGCAAATGGTAAAAAAGATTTGGATATTTCTCCCTGCAGAGGCCCGCTCATCCGCCAAAGACAGGATAAAATATTTAGATTCTCTTCTTAACCATCGTTCCAAGTGGTTTCTCAATTTTCATGAATTAAGTGTCCATGACACTGAATTCAAGTGTATACACAAAAATTTCAATATCAGCAATGTACCACTACAGCTCTTGTAGACTGCAAGCGTGGCTCCACACACAAGTTATTGTTAAAAGATGTTTGCGTTGTGTTGAAGGTCCTCAGCATTGTGTTCCCTGGTACACCTTCGTTATAATGTTATAGATTTTAAACCTTAATGTTCTTTAGTTATCCTTTAGCTTCATAACATAAAGCTGCCAAAATTAGTTATATCCACATCATTGCTTTATCTTGCATTTATAAGATCTATTTTTTCACTTTTATTTTGCAGTTGTGATACTGATGTAAAATTTCTTAGCTATTATGGGTAAAAAATCTCAATATTGTAATCTCATAGTTTAAAAGTTTTAAAACCTTAAATATCTCGTATTTGCATTCATAGACATGACTATATTATATAAAAGTACGTATAAACAAATTATTTTTAAGATAACCTGGTACGATCACTTCATAATCAAATCATATTAAATACTATATTACTTTTTCTGGGATCAGGTTAATTAAAAAAAATATTAAAACAGGAATATAGTTCACAATATTATCTGTGTTGGGTAAAAGGACACAATGCAGCTAATGCGACATTTTTATTGTCACTAATGTTAGTTGCACTATTGTCACTAATGTTAGTTACATGTACATGTCCTTACCTAACATTGTCGGTAATTCTACCAACTTTATCACAAGATTAGTTATAGTCTCAATATAACAAGCTCCCAGCAAACAGGCAGTGTAGGGAGAATTACCTTTAAAATATATTAAAAATAATCATAACTTTGGTTATCTTGTTATGGCTGTTATCAGTGGTATACTCCAGTGGTAGTTGCTTCTTGTGATCTCCCTCAGTCTGCTTCTTAGAATAAGATATGTATGAATACTAGTCTGAAATGTATAATTTGTATATACGATTGGTTATTGCAACACATTATCATAAAGACATTATATATGCATTTACATATTACACATTATAATTCGTTTGCTTGTTAAACAAAATCTGTGTTGCAAAAAATCACCATTAAAAAATTCCTGAGAGATGAGGTTTTATTGACCTTGAATGTAAAATTAGGTCAACCAGCTGGTCTTGCTTGGTTAAGATGGTTTTTTTGGATTTTTAACCTGGAGAGTTAGCCACCCTGGATAACCCAAGAAAGTCAGTGTGTTGAGGACTGTCTTATTTCCATTGGGGTCCTTCAGTCTTGTCCCCCAGGATGCCAACCACACCAGTCCACAAACACCCAGGTACCTACTTATACTAGGTGAACAGGGGCAACAGGTGTAAAGTAAATTTTATTTCTTTGCAATTTTACATAGATATTGGTGGTTACAATCATAAACTGAAGTGCAAGGAGAGCCACTGACATGCCATGGCATTAGGGGCAGCTTAATCTAATGACTTATAGACTATGTACATAATATTAGAGAAATTGATTGAGTTTATTCTAGTTATATATTTGATTTCAAATTACAATATGATGATATTATACTATAGTATAGTATGAGTATTTAGTTTTGGGTGAGTAGGGGGTAACATAATAGTAGCATATTAGTAAAAATTGAAATTATCTTATAGGAAAATAATATTGAGCATTTTTGAAAGTAGTTTACAGTATGAGTAATGAAACATGCCCAATGTTTCCACTCTTGCCGGAGATTGAACCACAGACATTCAGCGTGTGAGGCGAGAATGTTGCCAACCAGACCATGGGACACCAGTCAAAGCATCACTATGGTAAGGTCATTAAAGAAAGGACTTAACCTTTAATTCCATTGATGTTTTTCTTCATTTTTTCACACTAGCACACCCTGACAATGGTAAATTTCCCTCACATTAACCTTTCAGCATCTGAGCTGTGATATCAGCACACCTCTGGCAAGACAAGGGGTATGTCCTACGAGGAGAGGTTAAGGGAAATCGACCTGACGACACTGGAGGACAGGAGAGACAGGGGAGACATAACAACATATAAGATACTGAGAGGAATTGACAAAGTGGACAGACAGAATGTTCCAGAGATGGGACACAGCAACAAGGGGACACAGTTGGAAGTTGAAGACTCAGATGAATCACAGGGATGTTAGGAAGTATTTCTTCAGTCACAGAGTGGTCAGGAAGTGGAATAGTTTAGGAAGCGATGTAGTGGAGGCAGGCTCCATACATAGCTTTAAGAAGAGGTATGACAGCTCATGGCACAGGGAGAGTGACCCAGTAGCGGCCAGTGAAGAGGCGGGGCCAGGAGCTATGAATCGACCCCTGCAACCACAACTAGGTGAGTACAGTGATGGATTGAGTGACTGTGAAAGCATTTCTTCTTTTTCTGGTTACCCTGCCTCGATGGGAAATGGCCAGCATTAAAAAAAATGAATCAGTGTCATGGGGATTGAACCCAGGTTTTGTTTGTTAGTCAAGAACTACCATACCACGGGTGGGGTTCGAACCCCACCCGTGGTATGGTTTGTAATTGTGTCATTACGATTTTGAGTGTCAAGAACTACCATTGAAGAGATGTTTCCCTGGATGAATCAGCCTGTATTTCCTGCTCAGTTTTTGCAACATTGCAAGCTCCTGATGACGTGTTGATCGCAACACGAAAGGCCTGGAGCTATCATTCAACGCCCCCTGTAGTTATTTTGCATCTTTTATCGCTCCTTCATAGTTAATGTTTAGTAACGTGTATAAATTACCCACCAGGAAGACCCCTAAAAGAAAGTCCATGACTTATTTCCATTGTAATTGCGCTGGTAAATAACTAATTTGCATAGTTTTTTTTTTTTGAGCCTTCGGTTGTATCAAATTATGTAAGTATTATAACATGTCTAAAGCCAAAATATGACCAGTTGAAGTGTCTCACTAATGTATATTGATCATACAAAAATTAATTATAATTTTTACAAAAAGTTGATCAACTTGAAGTTAGTTCAATCACTCAATAGATGGCGCTGATTTATATATTGATTTAATTCTTTTTTTAGGTGAAATATTTTGGTTTATTAGTAATTATTATAATTATCTCTTGCTTGTTAATGTATTTTTTATGTATATATTGTAGGGATGTGTTGTGGTTAGTTGAAACAATTAAGTGGTAGTTTGTGGCAACTGTTTGGGAGTTGAGGGAGTGAGTAACCTCAGTTACCTGCTGGAGCTGGTGGAGGCAGGTTGTCGCTGCTGCTGCTGCTACTTCTACTATTACTGCTGCAACTACTACCGTTTCTACTTCTACTGTTTCTGCTACTGCTACCGTTCATACTACTACTGTTTGTTGCTACTGCAGCAGTGTGACTAACTTTTATTGTTTGACTTTGTAACTGGCCTTGTCCGACCTTTTAATTGGCCTTGTTTGACCTTTTAACTGGCCCTGTTTGACCTTTTAACTGGCCCTGTTTGACCTTTTAACTGGCCCTGTTTGACCTTTTAACTGGCCCTGTTTGACCTTTTAACTGGCCCTGTTTGACCTTTTAACTGGCCCTGTTTGACCTTTTAACTGGCCCTGTTTGACCTTTTAACTGGCCCTGTTTGACCTTTTAACTGGCCCTGTTTGACCTTTTAACTGGCCCTGTCTGACCTTTGTTTTAACGTACACGCGTTACTATATAAAAAAAACGTAATCATAGTGACAAGTTTAGTTGGGCCCCAATGGAGTAAATAAGCCACTTTGACCTTTTTGGGTCATCCTGGGTAATTTACACATTACTATTTTTGATAATTGTGTAATTGTACTTAAAAACTTGCTTACAATTATTGTAACGTGTGCAAATTAGGATACCCCCCCCCCAAAAAAAAAGTCTTACATTTGGGGGGGGGGGACCTTGACCCCCAAATTATATTTGAGTATTGTTCCCAGACAATGTCAATAGACTTCTACACCCCAATACTGGTCCCTTGTTGGTCAGCAATGTGGACAGGAAAGACGGTGGAACTAAATGCTGGTGAGGGGCTCTTGATCTAGGGCCCCTCAAGGGAGGTTCCTTGATGGTGAGGGGCTCTTGATCTAGGGCCCCTCAAGGGAGGTTCTTTGATGGTGAGGGGCTCTTGATCTAGGGCCCCTCAAGGGAGGTTCCTTGATGGTGAGGGGCTCTTGATCTAGGGCCCCTCAAGGGTAAGATAAGATTTCTTCGGATTTTTAACCCCGGAGGGTTAGCCACCCAGGATAACCCAAGAAAGTCAGTGCGTCATCGAGGACTGTCTTGTCTTATTTCCATTGGGGTCCTTAATCTTGTCCCCCAGGATGCGACCCACACCAGTCGACTAACACCCAGGTACCTATTTGCTGCTAGGTGAACATGACAACAGGTGTAAGGAAACACGTCGAAATGTTTCCACCCGCCGGGAATCGAACCCGGGCCCTCCGTGTGTGAAGAGAGCTCTAGCCACCGGGCCACCAAGGGAGGTTCCTTGATGGTGAGGGGCATTGATCTATGGCACCTCAAGGGAGGTTCCTTGATGCTGGTGAGGAGCTCTTGATCTAGGGTGGTTCCTTGATTCTGGTGAGGGGCATTGATCTAGGGCCCATCAAGGGAGGTTCCTTGATGGTGAGGGGCTCTTGATCTAGGGCCCCTCAAGGGAGGTTCCTTGATGCTGGTGAGGGGCTCTTGATCTAGGGCGGTTCCTTGATTCTGGTGAGGGGCATCGATCAAGGGCCCATCAAGGGAGGTTCCTTGATGCTGGTGAGGGGCTCTTGATCTTGGGAATTGGACCTGTGCTATGGTTCCCTGAATTGAGCCTGAATACCTTCCATCCCCCCTCCCAGATGTGCTGTATAATCTTGATCAGTGTTCCAATTCCCTGAATTAAGCCTGAAAGTGTTCCATTCCCTCTGTTCCACAAGTGGTGTATAATCCCTACAGGTTTAACACACTCCCATGATAATTGTGGAACTCGACCTGAAGCGTAGGAAGTTGATTTAGATACAGGTACATACAAATAGTTACACAAATTATCGTATGTAGTAATACCTGGAGGGTGTTTCAGGGTCACCGGCCCGAGACCTGGTCTGTGACCAGGTCTCGCAGTGGATCAGGGCTGTTACTGCTGGCAGCACACAAACTAATGTACGAATGTGTAAATTGCCTAGGATAGCCCAAAAAAGTAACCAAGGGCTCCTGTCCATAACCCCCACCAACTTTACACCCTTAGATAATTTACAATATGCAAGATAATTGTATATAATTTGTGTGTACCTGTGCCTAAATACACTTACTAAAGATTGTCATATGAGAAAGGTATTACTCTGGTAACTCTTCCAGGCTTCCTAACTAGTTGTAAGTTATTCACCACTTTGATAAACTCTTCAGAATTAGAGAGAAATTGTTACCTATTACCAGTTGCACAAATTTGATCATTTTTGGGGTAAATGCTAAGTTGACAATTTATTTTTATTTTCAGCCACCGCATCTACTACTGCCCATTGACCCATGAACAGCACTACAGTTGACTGCCTCCTGTACCCGAGCTCAAGTGATCCCAAGACCAACACCTCGGTCTACTGCCTCCTGTACCTGAACCCAAGACCAACACCTCGGTGTACTGCCTCCTGTACCTGAACCCAAGATGAACACCTCGGTCTACTGCCTCCTGTACCTGAACCCAAGACCAACACCTCGGTCTACTGCCTCCTGTACCTGAACCTAAGTGATCCCAAAACCAACACCTTGGTCTACTGTCTACTGTCTACTGCCTACTGTGCTTCAACATGGGCTCGCTATGTCATTGCTTTTAGTTATGCAGTGAGTATTTTCTTGAAACAGGCTTAAGCTTGTATGTACACTTTCATACTATTGACTGTACTGTATTATGTACATGCTAGGTACTTTAGGGTGAGGTAGATCATTGCATCAGATCTTAGTTACTGTAGGCAGTTATCATTCTAATGTAAATCTGTTTTGGAACAAACTACAAATAGCATTCTGGCAAGTATTAGATTGTTGATTGAAAGATTGAGTCTTGACATTGCCTCCCTGCATTTCCCATGTACAGTAGGGCCCCAATTATATGGCAGGTCAGGTTCCAGGCATCTTTTTTCTAGTTTGGTTTCCTTTAAGAAGTTCCTCATTCCTTTGTCTCTTGTCCTCTAATCTTGATTTATAATCTCCTCCCTCTTGTCTCTATGGTCAAAATTACACTAAGGATTAAACATTGAAAGCACTGCTGTTCTCCTTATTTTATCAGTGTTGTGATTGCTTAATATGAAGATTAAACAGTTTTGTACGTTGTCATTCTTGTAATTTTCTTCACAGCTGGCTAATGAAGTTAGTCGTTACTGCTTCGACGAGTATACTTCACATTTCAGGCTCTTGTGCCAAAAAGATTTTCTTTGGTCCACCTCGCTTTCTTGATTGCACATTTATATGTATTATCACTTGGTCTTTGTTCCACCCTCTTCCCTGACAGTATCCTGTTGTTCAGTAGAGGGTTGTAGTATAATATAACCACCAGTACCTTAGGTCCTCCAGTCATTGTTGTTGCTTTATATAGTACGTAGTTTTCTGAACTGTCATGTTTTGCACTTTTTCTAACTCAAATTGGAATTTTTTGACTGGTAATTTAGAATCTAACGACGACTTAGAAGTGCAGTGGACCCACGGTTTTCGTTATTTTTTCGTTCCAGAATGCTGTTCAAGTGCCATTACCAAACAAATTTATTCCCATAAGGAATAATGTAGACTAGTCCTTTTAGACCCCCAAAAATACACTTACAAAAGCATTTAAAAAAATACACTTACATAAAAGGGTGAGTTTGGAGCAGGACGAACACTGGGGGTCAACTGTAGTTCAGGATTGTTTTTTGAAGCAGTGTGTGACAGAACAACTCAAGTGTGCTTTTGAGATCAATTTTTTTTTTCTTAAAACTTGCAGTTGTCATGTTTGACTTGTCTGTTAGATGAATTAACTTTACAAAGGTGGAAATACCCAGTATGTAAAACTTACACTGAAGCTTGAACCTGTAAAAGATCAATACAGTGGAACCTCTGTTTACGAGTTGAATCCGTTCCCTGACTTAGCTCATAACCCAATCTGCTCGTTTGCAGAGTCAATTTTCCTCACTTAAAATAATTGAAATGACATTAATCCGTTCCAGCGGAATTCACCTTCCTGCTCTCAGGAGGTAGGACAAAATACTGTACTTCAATATAATGCTAATATTAGATGAATTGTGATAGATAAATGACATAATAAACAATATATAAATAACATAGAAACCTGATACAGTGGAGTCTACCTGGAGAGAATTCCAGGGGTCAACGCCCCCGCGGCCTGGTCTGTGACCCCTGAGTAACATAAAAACTTCATTCAAGAAGCCTGCTCAAGTGCCATTACCGAACGAATTTACTCCCTTAAGGAATAATGTCACGTAGGTTAGTCTATTTCAGACCCCCAAAAATACACTTCCACAAGCACTTACAATATTATACTTGCATAATTTTTTTTTTTATTTTATTGATAACACTTATATACAAATACAGTGGTACCTCGAGTTACGATGGTCCCCAAAATCGCCCTTTTATGTAAGTTTATTTTTTTAAATGCTTTTGTAAGTATATTTTTGGGGGTGTAAAAGGACTAGTCTATTTTACATTATTCCTTATGGGGATAAATTCATTTGGTAATGGCACTTGAACAGCATTCTCGAACAAAAAAATATCGTAACTCGAGGTACCACTGTACAATGTTTTCCACACCAATATACAAGTATGCCTTACAAAAACTTTTGCATACATAACCACATAACAATAACCCCAAACTCATTACATTAAATCACCAATAACACCTATTGGGCACCTAAACATAAACCTAAGTGTAGATTCCTCTGTACCAACAGCAAGGTACAAGTCTCAACCCACCGCCTCGTCACCACTCAAACTACACACATACCCAACATACCATCAACCACATCTACACACCAACTTAACTAACAATATGCATCAATCCAACAATGGATTACATAAAACAAACAAAAAAAAACAATACATTCCAGAACCCAAAATCCTAATAAAGATATGTACCATTGCAATGATACACAAAAACATTACAAACATAAATGTTACGGCCCCTTATCTAACAATGGTTGTTAGGTAGTTTCCTTACCGGCCGGCAGTCAAGGGGTTACGTCATCAGACCTGATGTTTGACTGCCGTGCCGGCTTGACTGACAGTGTTCACCAGACTCTAGTAGAGTGTGTCCACCAGACTCTCCTAGAGTGTTCACCAGACTCTAGTAGAGTGTGTCCACCTGACTCCTAGAGAGTGCTAACAAGACTCTCACACTGGAGAGCTTTAACCGGACTCTTACCTGCACTATGGAGAGTGTACCTGCACTATGGAGAGTGTACCTGCACTATGGAGAGTGTACCTGCACTATGGAGAGTGTACCTGCACTATGGAGAGTGTACCTGCACTATGGAGAGTGTACCTGCACTATGGAGAGTGTACCTGCACTATGGAGAGTGTACCTGCACTATGGAGAGTGTACCTGCACTATGGAGAGTGTACCTGCACTATGGAGAGTGTACCTGCACTATGGAGAGTGTACCTGCACTATGGAGAGTGTACCTGCACTATGGAGAGTGTACCTGCACTATGGAGAGTGTACCTGCACTATGGAGAGTGTACCTGCACTATGGAGAGTGTACCTGCACTATGGAGAGTGTACCTGCACTATGGAGAGTGTACCTGCACTATGGAGAGTGTACCTGCACTATGGAGAGTGTACCTGCACTATGGAGAGTGTACCTGCACTATGGAGAGTGTACCTGCACTATGGAGAGTGTACCTGCACTATGGAGAGTGTACCTGCACTATGGAGAGTGTACCTGCACTATGGAGAGTGTACCTGCACTATGGAGAGTGTACCTGCACTATGGAGAGTGTACGTGTCCTGCGAGGGAGACAGTGTACCGAGACTGTTTTGTACCTGAGACTGTGTACCCGGAGTTGAGACTGTACCTGAAAGTGTCACTGGTGTTGTAGTGTCACTGGTGTGTGTTCATTGATGTAGTGACAACTGGTGGCACGACACAAGTGGAATAGTCGTGTGATTTGGTGTTGGTGTCGGATGACGCGGTGACTAGGTTTTAGAGACGGAGTCATGACACAGGGGGCGTGCCATGTGGCACAGAGAGTGTCGTGTGACACGGAGAGAAGGCGTGTTGTGTAACACAGAGACAAGGGTGTCTGATGACACGGAAGAGAATGCGTGTCATAACTAGAGGTGTGGTGGTGTCCTGTGTGACACGACGATGGCAGCGACGTTTGACACTGCACTGAATTTTATGATTGTTTTTACTTGTGAATTTTTACTACGTTATAATTGTGTATAAAGAGATTATATATGTTTTTACACAGATTATATAGATTTATGATTTTATTCAGAGTACTACATGTATATGTTTTTATATTAATAATAATATAATAAATATTGAAAAGCTGATAGTTACTCAGTATCCCAAACAGTCGTTAATTACAAATGCTTCTTTATTTGTAATATGGGGGCCTGTCCGGGAGTATATTGTTTGTCCGGGAAATGACTGTTTGGGATAAATCTTATATTACGTAGTACCTGAATCTTTGTGTGTCGGTCATTTTGTGGTGGGGGTGTTACGGCCCCTTATCTAACAATGGTTGTTAGGTAGTTTCCTTACCGGCCGGCAGTCAAGGGGTTACGTCATCAGACCTGATGTTTGACTGCCGTGCCGGCTTGACTGACAGTGTTCACCAGACTCTAGTAGAGAGTGTCCACCAGACTCTCCTAGAGTGTTCACCAGACTCTAGTAGAGAGTGTCCACCAGACTCTCCTAGAGTGTTCACCAGACTCTAGTAGAGAGTGTCCACCAGACTCTCCTTAGAGTGTCCACCAGACTCTCCTAGAGTGTCCACCTGACTCTAGTAGAGAGTGTCCACCTGACTCTCCTAGAGAGTGCTAACAAGACTCTCACACTGGAGAGCTTTAACCGGACTCTTACCTGCACTATGGAGAGTGTACCTGCACTATGGAGAGTGTACCTGCACTATGGAGAGTGTACCTGCACTATGGAGAGTGTACCTGCACTATGGAGAGTGTACCTGCACTATGGAGAGTGTACCTGCACTATGGAGAGTGTACCTGCACTATGGAGAGTGTACCTGCACTATGGAGAGTGTACCTGCACTATGGAGAGTGTACCTGCACTATGGAGAGTGTACCTGCACTATGGAGAGTGTACCTGCACTATGGAGTGATGCTGAATTACCTGCACTATGGAGAGTGTACCTGCACTATGGAGAGTGTACCTGCACTATGGAGAGTGTACCTGCACTATGGAGAGTGTACCTGCACTATGGAGAGTGTACGTGTCCTGCGAGGGAGACAGTGTACCGAGACTGTTTTGTACCTGAGACTGTGTACCGGAGTTGAGACTGTACCTGAAAGTGTCACTGGTGTTGTAGTGTCACTGGTGTGTGTTCATTGATGTAGTGACAACTGGTGGCACGACACAAGTGGAATAGTCGTGTGATTTGGTGTTGGTGTCGGATGACGCGGTGACTAGGTTTTAGAGACGGAGTCATGACACAGGGGGCGTGCCATGTGGCACAGAGAGTGTCGTGTGACACGGAGAGAAGGCGTGTTGTGTAACACAGAGACAAGGGTGTCTGATGACACGGAAGAGAATGCGTGTCATAACTAGAGGTGTGGTGGTGTCCTGTGTGACACGACGATGGCAGCGACGTTTGACACTGCACTGAATTTTATGATTGTTTTTACTTGTGAATTTTTACTACGTTATAATTGTGTATAAAGAGATTATATATGTTTTTACACAGATTATATAGATTTATGATTTTATTCAGAGTACTATATGTTTTTATATTAATAATAATATAATAAAATTAAAACCCTTTCCCCAATTAAATCAACAAATAACACCAACCACAAAACCCCTCCCAACACATCCCCCCCCTTTTACCCTACCCTATTAACAACCATACCCCAATCATTCTCCACACACGCACACATTTAAACAAATAAACATAAAAATATGTGCTACCCAACCGCACATAAAAACAAACCTCACCATATTACACCATTCCGACCTCATAACATGAGCCCATTGCTAAGAATAACCAATAATATCATTATACAACATATAAGAACACCACCATCCTACCACTCTAAAGAATGCATTCATTAACACACAAAAAGCTTATCCTTACATGTGACTCAATGGCAACCCCTCATATCTATGCCCATCACATAAAGAAAAAGTTACTACCACACAAAAACTATGAAAACGTGTAATAAATTATCATCCTGTAATCGTTCCTAGAAGATACCATAACCTGAGGTCCACCTAAGACCCCCTTACGTTTACACCCAACACTATTCCATTAACATTTACAGACAATTCCGAAGCAAAAGCACCTCAGCCTATAACCCGTTGAAAAAACAACCCCTCCACCTGACGTCCTATTAACTGAACCCCCCTATTCCTCCCTTCCCATCCCATCCACTCATGCCCGTCCCCCACCTAACCTCGACACCATCCTCCTACGTGTGCTGTCCGAAAACTGACCCAAGTCCAAACTCAAAGCCCTTAAAACAGAAACTGTCCCTCGCCTATCTTTCTCAACACCCCCCCCCCCCAAACCATTCCCTCACCCCCTGCAAATCACTACAAAAAATAGATAACGTGATATGCCGTTTCCCCACACCTACTACATACCCCATCACGTACGACTCCCATAATAAATAATTGCGCTTTTGAAGCTAAACATCCCTGCAAAAACCTATACCCTGTCTCCCGTACTCTTGGTTTCAATTTTAATTTATGTAACCACCACCAAATACTTACCCAATCATAGAGGATAAACCCCACTCCCCTGCACTACCCTCCCCTCCAACCCCATCCTATCCAATCTTTTAACCCTACTCTTACCAGGCTCGTCATCACCATTAAACCCCTCAATATCGCTTCACACAACAGGATGTCTTTCCCCTCCCACCATCTTCGTACCTCCTTCATTACCAACCCCACCTGTCGACCCCCAACTCCCCCTCTCCGCAAAAATTCATGCCTCACGAAAACGCTACGCAACCTACACCTCAGCGGTATCAACCCCAGACCCCCCACCTCCTTTGTTTCCACAACCTCTCTGCTTACCCAGTGCCTCCCATGCCCCCATATAAAACTCAGTACTTGACCCAACAATCTCTCACGTCCACCTCCAATAAGGGATACACTACCGCCAGTACACTGATGGTGCCGGTACACTGATGGTGCCGGTACACTGATGGTGCCAGTACACTGATGGTGCCAGTACACTGATGGTGCCATGATGATGGATTACTTTAATAACAAGAGCTTTAACCGGGAAAACAGGTCCAGTTCGAAATTGATAAAGATGTTGATAGAAAAGTTTGAGATAACACGTCAAGAATACTACAGAAATAAGAGAAAGTATGACTCTGTGCAATAAGGTAACCTCCCCCACTCCCCAACCTCTCATCCTACCAATAGCCCCATCTACTGCTGTCCTGGAGTTCACCTCCCTCGCCACAACTGCATCAGCACTAAAAAATATACCACAAATTTTAATCATATCCACACAGCTCCAACCTCTTCTTAACCCCAGCGTACTGTCACACCAGTTACCTACCTCCAATAATTTTGATTTTACCCTGTTGACTCTCATCCCTGTCCCCTTCCCAAACCATTCTACCAAATCATTCAACCTACCCAATTGCCATTCCTTGCTAACAAAAATCGTTGTATCATCAACGAAACCAACTATCCCCCCCACCTCCTCCACACCTGCAGCTACCTCCCCCAACTCTTTCTCCACTAATCTATAAAATGGATCCTGTAAAAGAGCAAAAAAGATATGCGACAGAGGACAACCCTGCCGCAAACCCTTCTTCATTTCCACCACACCTCCAACCTTCCCATTAATCTGCACCCTTATCAAAGCACCTGCATACAGCGTCCCCACCCATCTCACCACCTCGTCCCCAAAACCTTGTCTCCCCAACACTTCCAACAATGTGTGTATCTACCCTATCATATGCCCTCTGCCAATCCAAACCTAAAACCCCTCCCTCCTCACTATTTTCAACAAACTGTTTAATATGTCTATGCCCTGTTCGAATACTCCTTCCAGGCACCCCAAATTGTTCCCCATGCAAAACTCCCCCTAAACGTCTCTTAATTCTATTTGCCAATATTTTCGCGAAAATTTTATAGTCGGCAGTTAACAAAGCCAAACCTCTATAATCACTTAAACCTACTGGTGAATCTCCCTTTGCCACCAAAACAACGACCCCAGTCATTGATTCACCCATAAAACCTTCCTCCCGCAACCCATTAAACAACCGAACTAAAACCCCTTTCAAAGCCTCCCAATGAGTCGCATACAAATCCCCCGGCAACCCATCTACTCCTGGCTACTTCCCCAACCTCAACCCCATCACAGCCTCTCACCTCCTCCAAGATCACCTCCCCACATTCCCTCCCCTCCACACACAACCTACCTATACCCTTCAATAACTTATCCCGCTCCGTCTGATGCACCTCTCCTGTCTGATATTGAACACGAAACCATCGTTCAGCATACCCCCATACCCTCCGTCGTTCGCAACACCCTCCCCTCCTGATACCCTTCCACCCCCTCTACCTTCAGCGACGATATCAACATCCCCTCCTACGCGTCTGAAAATTCCTTAATACCACTTTCGATACCTTGTCAACCCACAAAACCTGCTCCATTCCACTCCTAACCCGTAAAGCCTGAAACCTTTCCTCTTGCAAATCCCTTAACCTTCCTCTCAAGTCCACAACCTCTGCCCTACCTCTTCCCCCCCCAATCCCCAACCTGATAATCCCTCAACCCTTCCAAATACCTCTGATACCCATACCTACTCCTACATTCATTCCTTGCAACCCAGCCATAAAACTTCCGGATTTCCTCCTTTCCAGTCTCCATCCACCATCGTACAACCCCATCCCGCATTCCCTGCCCCTCCTTCCACCCCCCTAACACGCACCACTCCTTCCCATCCTCCTTCAAACAAAACCCCTCTGATTCGAAAAGCCCATGTCCACACAATCCACCTTCCTAACCTCAACTAATCTCAACACATATATTCTATCCAGCCTAGCCGCGTAATCGTTCCTCACAAAAGTGTAGTCAACCAAACCTCCCCTACCTCCCACCACGTCAACCACCCCCACCACACCCAACATGCCCCTTAATGACTCCAACACACACCCTCCCCCTGACCCTAATCACACTATTCCAGTCACCCGCAATAATGAAAACCTGGGCCAATCCTCAGACAGCATATACCAACTCATTATTGACAAAATCATCCTTCACCCTCCTATTCTTACAGCTGGCATATACACTCCCAAAAAACTCCCCTGCGTCCCACTCCACTCCCCATTTACCCTGACCACGCGTCCACCAACGTCCTCCCAAGACTAATTTGAAAGGACTAGTCTCACGTATGCCTACCAAAACCCCTCCCTTCAAAGCCCGAGCATCACTAGCAAAAATCCTATACCCCTTAACCTTAAGATCAGACCCCTTCCTATAATTATGCTCTTGAATGAACACAACATCTACCTTCCACCTACTCAAAGTAACCTCCACCCATTGACGCTTAACCTCATTCCGAAGACCATTAACGTTAATAGTTACACACCTGAAATGTAAGGCTGAGGTTTTCCCTTATGCTTCAGTACTCTCTTGTCGAATTTAGTTAATACCTCACCGTCCCTCTCCCCTCTACCCCTCCCACCCTCCTTAGCCTCCCCTACACCTCCATAACCCTTTGATTTAGCACCTTTTCCTTGTACTATGTCAGCCCACACTTTTTTTCCTGATCGTTGGCCAGCTGTCAACAATTCTTCCGTAGATTCCTCTCCAGGCCTTTTCCTAGACACACCCCTCTCCTCAAGTAATTCCATCTCCTCTTCCCTATGTACCTCAGCTTCCACCACAGTTACATTAGCAACAGACACTTCCTGACTCATGCACCGTCCCTAATGCCCCTTGAGGCATCTGTGAAGGACCACCTTGCACCAAATCTGACACTTCCTCCATTGACAGAGGCTCACCCTGTATGAACTCTCGTAAATTTCTCAATAGCTCAGCCTCTTCCCCAGGCAATCCCTGCTGCTCACCATCCGCCGCCATACTATCCACCTGCAATGCCTCCGTTGGCACCACCACCTCCCCGTCCGCCGCATTCTCCGTGTGGTCCACCTCCGCACTCCAAGACTGCCGCACCACGCCCTCCTGTCCTCCATCCACTCATTGCCCTTCCGTCTGTATAGCTGATTCCACCTCCGACCTCCACACCGGTCCTCACGTCCTGCTTCCACTGCACACATTCCGCCGCTAAATGTCCCTGCCCAACATGTCTCGTAAATCTGTGTGCAAAAATCAGCCATTAACACATAAGACGGAATTGGTTGACGCAACGTCATCTTCATAGAGTAAGTCCCTTCGAGGATACCAGCGTATGGCCCGTTACCCCACCGTATGACAGTTACGGCATGTACTATACCGTATTGTTGCATAACACCAGTCACATCACATTCCGTTGCCTCGAATAGCACATTTCGCAACTTTATCCACTATACACACACAACCCGCACATATAAAAGAGAGGAGCTTACGACGACGTTTCGGCCCGACTTGGACCATTTACAAAGTCACACTAACACACAGAGACAGAGGAAGGGTATTTATAGGCAGGCAGACAGGGGAGGGTACAAGAGAGTGGGGAAATGTAGGAGTAGTGGTAGTAGTGGTAGTAGTAAAGGTAGTAGTAAAGGTAGTAGAGTAGACAGTCATATGGGAAGGAGCACTGCTATGAGGCTAGCGGCCCGCAAGGGGGGTACGAGAGGGAAGAAAAGCGAAAAATGAAGGAAAATACAAGGCAAAAGAAAGAACAGAAAGAAAGGAAAACCCAAGGAGAAAAAAGGAGAAGGGGAAGATAAGACAGGGAAGGAATCAGGTTAAGTCACGGGTGTTCTGAAGTTTAGAGCATTTAACAATGTAATGAGAGAGGAAAGCATCAACAGAGACAAAGCCAGGGCTAAGATTCATACAGGGAAAGTTGTGTATAAGGGAGGATTCAACCAGGCGGCGACTATGAAAGTTAGACGTAGGGTAGACAGTTTTAGCAGAAGACCAATCAATGGGATGACTGTGATCTCTGACATGACAGAAAAGAGCATTATTAGTGTCGGCAAGCCTAACACTATTTTTGTGCTCCCTGAGTCTGTCAGAAAGAGATCGGCCAGTTTCTCCGAAGTACTGAAGAGGACAGGAGGAGCAAGAAATAGAGTAGACACCAGGAGAATCTGTGGAGGTTAAATGTTAAATGCTCTAAACTTCAGAACACCCGTGACTTAACCTGATTCCTTCCCTGTCTTATCTTCCCCCTTCTCCTTTTTTCTCCTTGGGTTTTCCTTTCTTTCTGTTCTTTCTTTTGCCTTGTATTTTCCTTCATTTTTCGCTTTTCTTCCTCTCGTACCCCTTGCGGCCGCTAGCCTCATAGCAGTGCTCCTTCCCATATGACTGTCTACTCTACTACCTTTACTACTACCTTTACTACTACCACTACTACCACTACTCCTACATTTCCCCACTCTCTTGTACCCTCCCCTGTCTGCCTGCCTATAAATACCCTTCCTCTGTCTCTGTGTGTTAGTGTGACTTTGTAAATGGTCCAAGTCGGGCCGAAACGTCGTCGTAAGCTCCTCTCTTTTATATGTGCGGGTTGTGTGTGTATTGTTCCAGTCACGGTATTGTGCCTTTTTTGTTATTTATCCACTAGTATTGCGCAGACACATCACGGACACATACCTCCAGGCCCGTCATGACCTTCAGCCGTTGATCCTGGAATTGATCCACAATCCGATGATAAGCAGCCGTCCATGCAAATTTAACAAAAATCCTGCGCGCCCCGTTGACTGCAATCCCGTAAAGTTCAGAATGCTCAATGCACAACACATCTCGCAAAATCGCTGGCAGGATCACTTCAACATTTGACGGGTACACAGCTCCCAAGAGTACTTCAATCCTGATCGTGTTTACCCTCCGCCTATACCCGTCCGCCATTGTAGGGTATAAAGATGCACAACCTGTCTGACAGAGGCCACCACTAACACCCGCACACAACCAGGGCTGGGCAATGAATAGTGCGTGAAAGTGTTCCATTCCCCCTGTTCCACAAGTGCTGTATAATCCCTACAGGTTTAACACACACCCATGATAATTGTGGAACTCGACCTGAAGTTGATTTAGATACAGGTACATACAAATATAGTTACACAAATTATCGTATGTAGTAATACCTGGAGGGTGTTTCAGGGTCAACGGCCCAAGACCTGGTCTGTGACCAGGTCTCGCAGTGGATCAGGGCTGATACTGCTGGCAGCACACAAACTAATGTACGAATGTGTAAATTGCCTAGCATAGCCCAAAAAAGTAACCAGGGGCTCCTGTCCATAACCCCCACCAACTTTACACCCTTAGATAATTTACAATATGTATGATAATTGTATGTAATTTGTGTGTACCTGTGCCTAAATACACTTACTAAAGATTTTGTCATCTGAGAAAGGTATTACTCTGGTAAGTTATTCACCACTTTGATAAACTCTTCAGAATTAGAAGAGAAATTGTTACCTATTACCAGTTGCACAAATTTGATAATCATTTTTGGGGTAAATGCTAAGTTGACAATTTATTTTTATTTTCAGCCACTGCATCTACTACTACTGCCCATTGACCCATGAACAGCACTACAGTTGACTGCCTCCTGTACCCGAGCTCAAGTGATCCCAAGACCAACACCTCGGTCTACTGCCTCCTGTACCTGAACCCAAGACCAACACTTCAGTCTACTGCCTCCTGTACCTGAACCCAAGACCAACACCTCGGTCTACTGCCTCCTGTACCTGAACCCAAGACCAACACCTCGGTCTACTGCCTCATGTACCTGAACCTAAATGATCCCAAAACCAACACCTCAGTCTACTGCCTACTGTGCTTCAACACGGGCTCGCTATGTCATTGCTTTTAGTTATGCAGTGAGTATTTTCTTGAAACAGGCTTAAGCTTGTATGTACACTTGCATACTATTGACTGTACTGTATTACATGCTAGGTACTTTAGGGTGAGGTAGATCATTGCATCAGATCTTAGTTACTGTAGGCAGTTATCATTCTAATGTAAATCTGTTTTGGAACAAACTACAAATAGCATTCTGGCAAGTATTATTGTTGATTGAAAGATTGAGTCTTGACATTGCCTCCCTGCATTTCCCATGTACAGTAGGGACCCAATTATATGGCAGGTCAGGTTACAGGCATCTTTTTTCTAGTTTGGTTTACTTTAAGAAGTTCCTCATTCCTTTGTCTCCTGTCCTCTAATCTTGATTTATAATCTCCTCCCTCTTGTCTCTATGGTCAAAATTACACTAAGGATTAAACATTGAAAGCACTGCTGTTCTCCAAATTTTATCAGTGTTGTGATTGCTTAATATGAAGATTAAACAGTTTTGTACGTTGTCATTCTTGTAATTTTCTTAACAGTTGGCTAATGAAGTTAGTCGTTACTGCTTCGACGAGTATATTTCACATTTCAGGCTCTTGTGCCAAAAAGATTTTCTTTGGTCCACCTCGCTTTCTTGATTGCACATTTTTATGTATTATCACTTGGTCTTTGTTCCACCCTCTTCCCTGACAGTATCCTGTTGTTCAGTAGAGGGTTGTATAATATAACCACCAGTACCTTAGGTCCTCCAGTCATTGTTGTTGCTTTATATAGTACTACGTAGTTTTCTGAACTGTCATGTTTTGCACTTTTTCTAACTCAAATTGGAATTTTTTGACTGGTAATTTAGAATCTAACGACTTCTTAGAAGTACAGTGGACCCACGGTTTTCGTTATTTTTTCATTTCAGAATGCTGTTCAAGTGCCATTACCAAACTAATTTATTCCCATAAGGAATAATGTAAAGTAGACTAGTCCTTTTAGACCCCCAAAAATACACTTACAAAAGCATTTAAAAAAATACTTACATAAACGGGTGAGTTTGGAGCAGGACGAACACCGGGGGTCAACTGTAGTTCAGGATTGTTTTTTGAAGCAGTGTGTGACAAAACTCGAGTGTGCTTTTGAGATCAATTTTTTTTTTTCTTAAAACTTGCAGTTGTCATGTTTGACTTGTCTGTTAGATGAATTAAATTTTACGAAGGTGGAAATACCCAGTATGTAAAACTTAACACTGAAGCTTGAACCTGTAAAAGATCAATACAGTGGAACCTCTGTTTACGAGTTGAATCCGTTCCCTGACCTAGCTCATAACCCAATCTGCTCGTTTGCAGAGTCAATTTTCCTCATTTAAATTAATTGAAATGACATTAATCTGTTCCAGTGGAATTTGCCTTCCTGCTCTCAGGAAGCAGGACAAAATTCTGTACTTCAATATAACGCTAATATCAACTCTACGGCTTATTAGATGAATTGTGATAGATAAATGACATAATAAACAATATACAGTGGACCTCCGAGTAACGAGCACCCCGGAAATCGTACAATTATGTTAGTATAATATTGTAAGTGCTTGTGGAAGTGTATTTTTGGGGATCTTAAATAGACTAACCTACTTGACATTATTCCTTTAGGGAGTAAATTCGATCAGTAATGGCACTTGAGCAGGCTTCTGGAATGAATTATGCTCGTTACTCGGGGGTCCACTGTAAATAACATAGAAACCTGATATATACTCTAGAATGAATAAAATGTCATTGTGACAAGTGGTGGCGGTAATTCCCACTCCCGCTCTGAAAACATCTTCCCATGATTCCCCTTCTGAGGTCTTATTATAAGAGAAAATGGAGTGTTTGTCAGGCTCACTTGTTATTATAGTATTATATTATACGTATTATATTATTATTGTAATGGGGAAGCGCTAAACCCGTAGGATTATACAGTGCCTGTGGGGGGGGAGGGGATGGATGGTATTCAGGCTTAATTTAGGGAACTGGAGCACAGATAAAATTCCCTAGATCAAGAGCCCCTCACCAGCATCAAGGAACCTCCCTTGAGAGGGAAGCTCACAACCTGAATTTTGACTCGTATCCAGGAGCAAAAAATTGACCAAGCGACGGCTCGTTTCCTGAAAAACTCGCATGGTGGGGCACTCGTAAGCAGAGGTTCCATTGTATTCTATTTAAATTTTAGTTAGTGGACCCTCGCTATTCGAACACTCCAAAACTCGCCCTTTTATGTAAGTTTATTATTGTAAGTGCTTTTATAAGTGTATTTTTGGGGGTCTGAAATGGACTAATCTAATTTACATCATTCCTTATGGGAATAAATTTGTTTGGTAACAACACTTGAACAGCATTCTGGAATGATGGTGAGTTTTGGAGTGTTCGAATAGCAATGTGTATATTTTTTACACTTGTAGTTTTTTTTTTTTTTCTCTCTCAACAAGTCGGCAGTCTCCCACCGATGCAGGGTGACCCAAAAAGAAATAAAATCCCCAAAAAGAAAGAAAATCCCCAAAAAGAAAATACTTTCATAATCATTCAACACTTTCACCACACTCATACATAATCACTGTCTTTGCAGAGGCTCTCAGATACGACAGCTGAGAATAGTCCCTCCCAGCTGTCACTATCCCAGACCCCTCCTTTAAAGTGCAGGCATTGTACTTTTCCTGAATCCCTTCACAAAATGTTACCCTGCTCACACTCCAACAGATCATGTCCCAAAAACCATTCGTCTCCATTCACTCCTATCTAACACGCTCACACATGCTTGCTGGAAGTCCAAGCCCCTCGCCCACAAAACCTCCTTTACCCCCTCCCTCCAACCTTTTCTAGGACGATCCCTACCCCGCCTTCCTTTCCCTACAGATTTATACGCTCTCCAAGTCATTCTACTTTGATCCATTCTCTCTAAATGACCAAACCACCTCAACAATCCCTCTTCAGCCCTCTGACAAATACTTTTAGTAACTCCACACCTTCTCCTAATTTCCACATTCCAAATTTTCTGCATAATATTTACACCACACATTGCCCTTAGACAGGACATCTCCACTGCCTTCAGCCTCCTCCTTGCTGCAGCATTTGAAACCCATGCTTCACACACATAAGAGTGTTGGTACCACTATTCTTTCGTACATTCCCTTCTTTGCCTCCATGGATAACATTTTTTGTCTCCACAGATACCTCAATGCACCACTCACCTTTTTTCCTTCATCAATTCTATGGTTAATCTCATCCTTCATAAACCCATCCGCTGACACGTCAACTCCCAAATATCTGAAAACATTTACTTCTTCCATAATCCCTCTCTCCAATGTGATATCCAATTTTTCTTTATTTAAATCGTTTGATACCCTCATCACCTTACTCTTATCTATGTTCACTTTCAACTTTCTACCTTTACACTCTCCCAAACTCGTCCACTAACCTTTGCAACTTTTCTTTAGAATCTCCCATAAGCACAGTATCATCAGCAAAAAGTAACTGTCAATTCCCATTTTGCATTTAATTCCCCATAATTTAATCCCACCCCTCTCCCCAACACCCTAGCATTTACTTCTTTTACAACCCCATCTATAAATATATTAAACAACCATGGTGACATTACACATCCCTGTCTAAGACCTACTTTTACCAGGAAGTAATCTCCCTCTCTCCTACACACCCTAACCTGAGCCTCACTATCCTCATAAAAACTCTTTACAGCCTTCAGTAACTTACTACCTATTCCATACACTTGCAACATTTGCAGTTATATTATGTAAATGAACTAACAAATAAGTTAACACCACAGGTACTCCTTGAACATCCTAATACAGTTGTTTTAAAAGCATTACCGAGTATGGAATTTTTCCTTGTTCATTAAAAATGATGGCATTTGAGTGTGCACACTAACGTTGGATAGTTTGGTCTGAAATGCTCTACAAATGGCTGACTACCATTTTAATTTTCTTAAATAGCCTTTTTTTTTTATAAAGGTTAGATTTTTCAAAATGTGGGATGAAATACTCTTTATTTTTCGAGGCATTTGTTAAACTAGTTTTGTTTCATCAGTTTGCAAAACTGCATTTTTATTTCTAAAACATCATAACATAGGGCTGGGACACTGAATACAATGCAATGTAAATATGTTAGGGGAAAAATATGCTCGTAATACACTTGATTCATAAAATTTTATACCAATAAATTTTAAACATCAACAGAATATATTTTAAAATTTAGAGTTCAATGCCAATGAAATTTACTTAATCTACAATATTTGCAGTGTGTTTTGAAATTCACTGCATCACAATTATGCAAAATCTCCAACTAGAAAGTCTCTAAAGATTAATATCTTCTTTTTAGTGCAGTCATCAAGGTTCATGGAACTGTTTGTGCAGTGTGTGTATACTGGCCTAGTGTGTTTGTGTACATGTATGCTTATGTTTGTATTTAATTGTGGAAATTAATGTTGCCTACCCCTCTAATGTTTAAGTTGACATGATTAGGTCTGGCATCCTATATTACATTTGAATCTGTGTATACTACGATCAAGCTCATTCCACTTTATTACCCGTAAACTGTAAAAAATGTTTCTGACGTCCATAAAGATTAATTTGGGTGTTCAGCTTAAACATTTTCTCTTGCCCTGGACTTTTCCATGTCAAACCCTGTCAGTGCCTCCCTTGGTTGTGCCCCATTGTATTTTATACAGTCCTATCTTTTCCTCTATGTGCATTCCTCTAGTTGTGAGATTGTTTATGAAATCTTCCCTCATAGATCTTGCCTCTTGTTTTGGTATCAATCTGGTGACCCAACACAGCTTGTTCCATCTCATGGACACCAAATGATCACTGTGGTATCTCTAAAGCACCATACTCATATTTACTTTTAGCACATTTAACTCACCATCCTCAAATTGAAGCCTAGTCATTCTGCTCGTTTTCACTTTCAGCTTAATTTTGTAATGTTCTGGCCCATTCCCTTTGAACAACATTTGCCTTAATACCAGAGTATTTTGAGTGTTATGACTGTCCACTCTTATTTCATATTTCCAGTGTTTAAAGATTCAACTCGCTAAACCTGTCTTTGCAAATATGGTTCATAATTTAAAAAGCACTTGACCTAGCCAATTCTTTTTCTTTCTCAAGCTTTATTATATAAATCTGAGGTATAAACTCCATGCTGGTGCTACCACCATAATGCCAACCTCATGCAAGTTTGTGCATATATTGAAGGAGTTTTTGCTGAGGTCTCTGAAGACTTCTTGTATTAACTCTATTGATATTATACTGTTTGTGGGTCTCCAGCAATAGCTTAAGTGTTGTGGACCCATTTTTTTTTTTTCCTGCCTTGTCAACCAGTTTGGTACTATTTTTCACACCTCTATTGTGGTCACATTGCACTTTTGAGAATTGAATGAACTTGAGTAGACATTTCATTATACTTACAATCTGTCCATGTCACTCAGTGTTGGCAATCATCCTCTGAATTTTTTCTTTGTATTAGCTTTACATCGTATATATTGTAAGGATGGACATGAAGGAATCAATTTATCGTATCCTTATATGCCGGTTTTCAATCTGATGGAGTACCCACTCTTATCTTGATCAAATTTCCTTGTAAATAAATTTGTTGCCCGAGGCATCTGAACTAAGTGCTTCATAAATGTCAACTTTTACCTATGAGACACCATACCAAAGTCCAGGAATTAGGGGATAAGTGTGAGTAGAATACACTAATTATCCTTACTCTTATTTTTATTATCAGTTTGTAATTAACTATTTGCCACTGAATGAGTAAAGACATGCTCTTCCTGTCCTATTTTTTAATCCTTCAGTGGTTGTGAATACTATTAGATGTGTTTGCCAGAATTGAGCTTTATCAGTCAACCTACTGTATCACTGTGCTGTGCATGTGTACGGTATTTACAATTTGTATGTATTTGCTTTGGCGTATGCATACACGTAGACAGCCATGAATCTGTTACCTAGCGATTCAACATACATGGAGATTTGCCATATGGGTGAAAGAGGGAAGGGGTTAGCACTGTTATTAATGCTTTGTTTATCCTGATACAGGTTAAGTCAAGTAATAACAGATACATCAAATGACATTTGAAATACCCAGTCTGGCCCATACTGTTGCCAAACTTCTCCAGTCATCTCAAGCCACAAACTTGAAAATTTGCATATTAATGGAAGTACACTAGGGGATACATAGCATTTGGTGATACACCAAAATGTATTGCTTTTCTAAAGAAAAGTCCAATCTATTGGGAGTTATCCCTTCAAAGGAGGTGCCTTGATTCTAGTAAAGGGCTCTTGTAAATAGATACCGGTATTCTTCCCATCCTTGGATTAAACCTGATTTCTCATTCCCAGGAGTATGACCCTTATGGATTTTGCATCCCTTGTCTTTAATTCAAGAGAATTGTCACTAAAATTAAATCTTATCTACAATCATCATACTAATAAAATACAATATATACTACTGTGTTTCTATATATTTTTTGGAAGAAATTAATTTGAACTTCATCTTACTGAAGAAATGGCCTACTAGCAGTTAGGCCTATGGTAGCCATCCCTTCATGTTGTAATCTTTAATGTTGGTTAAATGTTAACTATAGTAACACTTCCACAACTACACATGCTCCTCGCTTTATGATGGCTTGACTTGTGATATTTCGACTTTATGATGGTGCAATGTACTGTAAAAAAAAAATTTGTACCATACAGTACTGTACATTTATCGATAGGATAAACTTGTATTCGTTTACTTACTTTTCAGTGCTGGTATTTAGTTATAGTAATTATTTGTTTATTTACTTATTCAGTGACAGTATTTATCATATTCATATTAGACTTAGTATATTTTAAACTTACAATGGGTTCACATGAACATAACACCATCATAAGTCGAGGAGCACTGTATTAAGCCATTGTTTACATCTAGTACATGACTATATTGCACATTTGGTATAATTGGTAATGTCTTGACTATGAATAATTCTGTATTTGTCACACATCAATGTTCTTTTACAAATGACTGGAAGAAAGCTGAAATCTTTGCTACAAGTATTTATAAAGTACTATTTATAATAGGGTTGTCTTCAACTTTTTGATTGGGTACAATTTATATATTTTGAGACATCATATTCAAAGAGCTCAATATCATACTTGTACACTTCTAAAAGTCCTTCCATTTGTTTCTGGGACAGCTGGCAGAGGAACTTGTCGGCTACTTCTTCTGTTGGTCCGTTTCTTGATCGGTTGATTCTCTTTGGTTTAATCACATCTTCTATGCCTGTTAATTTAATTTTAATTGATTTAGGAGTTAATGTTCAGTCAATAGTAATAAATGAACACAAAAAAGCTTGCACTGTATAATTAGGAAAAAGAGAGGGGTTCATCAATATGAGCATTTCAATTGCTACATCACATGCAGGAGGATGTCCATCTAAATGACTGATTAAGTGAACACTTTCAAGGCTGAGGGACGGATTACCTTCCACTGTTGTCTGTACATAATCTCTGTATTAAAAAAACTTGTTGAAACCTAATAGATACCCAGCTGTTACACATGTCTCATTAATATTATATAGACTACTTAACCTAGATAGGAACTGAAGGAATTTTTTGTTTTATGCAAATTTATGCAAATTATATATTCTCTTAAACATGATACAACTGAAGACAGGGATGATATTTTGTATCTAATTCCTATTAATTTTTTCAATGATAATTATAAAAATGTACCTGCTGGAGATGAATCCACTGTTTGGCCACAGGCAGTGGTGATGTCATGTTTTGAGATTGGTGTTTGAACATTATGGAGAAAATATGGAGTACGTATAGGAATTAGGTGGTGGTGTATATGAAAGATAATTCAGAGGGAGAAGAATAGGTTGACAAAGAGGGTGTATAAATTTAGGGTGGAGGGAGTGGGTCAAGGTTTTAATTAGCAGGATTTTGAGTATCCAGCAGGTGTGTTCAACCATGCACACGTGGTTGAATAGAGGGAAGTGGTTTTGGGAATTTGACACATGAGCAAGGTAATGTGAATACATTCAGTGAAATTGGTTAGTTGAACTGAGTTCTGGAGGTGGAATGTACAGTGCTTGCAGTTGTCAATCTATCGAGTGATAGTAATTTTTTATTTGGGTCACCTTCCTAACCTCCAGGCCCCTAGGCTCTGTAAAGTGCATGATTCTTCCATTTGTTTTTTCCCTACCTTCAATTCCTTGTGGTTTGCTTTTTCCCCCTCTTTCATTCCCAGTCGTATAGATCATTTTCAGCTGTATCGTTACTGTTGTGTACCCTGTACATTCATAGGTCCAAATTCTTTTCTGGAATGGGCTCTGGCTGTTATTCTGATAGCATGATACAAGGAAAACTTAATCTGCAAACATTTTCACAATGGTTTTGGGGTGGAGAAAATATTTCCTACACCCAGCAGACAATACTGTCAGGCACCTTTAATATAATATCTTTAATAATATCTTTATTTACTACAAGTACATGTACAAGGTATACAGGCCTAGCTGACATCAGTGACATACTACTATATAGAAAGTCCCTTGTTATGCTGAGCATTTCGGGCAGATTAGGTCAGTGTCCCAGGATGCGACTCACACAAGTCGACTAACACCCAGGTACCCATTTTACTGATGGGGAACATAGACAACAGGTGTAAAGAAACACGCCCAATGTTTCTGCCCTGGCTGGGAATCGAACCCAGTCCCTCGCCGTGTGAAGCGAGAGCTTTAGCCACCAGACCACCAGAGCCCCAAGTAAAAGTAGTGGATAAAGCTTCTGCCACTTTGGGTACTGATGTCAGTAGTAGTACTTATGTTCAGTAGTAGTGGGCAAGGGGCATTCATATTCAAAGGTTGACCCTTGACACAGCTTAGGTCAGCAGGAAAGGCTAGTAACGGCCAGTGATCACTTGAAAGGCTTGTGACTCGACTAACGGTTGGTAAGTTACAATTAATACTACTGAACATAAGTACTACTACTGACACTGACATTAGGCCAGACCAGTAGTTGCCACCAGTGGTAAGGGGCAGAAAGGTTGTGGGATGTGTAGAACATGCAGAAATAAATGCATTGATGTTCATTAGAAAATGATAGAGGAACAGGGTGAGAATATATATACAGTGGACCCCCGCCTGACGAGCACCCCGGAAATCGTACAATTATGTAAGTATAATATTGTAAGTGCTTTTGTAAGTGTATTTTTGGGGGTCTAAAATGGACTAACCTACTTGACATTTTTTCTTAAGGGAGTAAATTCGTTCGGTAATGGCACTTGAGCAGGCCTCTGGAATGAATTTTGCTCGTTAGGCAGGGGTCCACTGTACCATACTGGTATATAGATGGGTAGTCAGATACAAAGGAACTAAAGGGAAAATGATAGGAAGAATGTCATCAAATAAGGGTGGAATGGATGAGGTGAATAAAATGATACGCAATGTTTTAATGTATGAAATAAAAATTCAATTATTGCAGTTTATGGATTGCAATAGTGTAATGAGTATTTCATATTTGCCATTTTGAATTAAATGACACTCCATAATATTTGTTTTTAACTGAAAGTGCCTTAGTGAAGGACTTGTTTTTGTTTTTTCAAATGTGATTATCTTCCATTCCCAACCTATCCTAACAAAGTTGGAATTCCAACTGTTTATAAACTGTCAAACCCCCTGTGGTTTATCGCTTCTATTTGATTATAATAATAATAATAATCTTAATTTACATTAAATGGGTTTAGATTGTATATTAAAAATTAACCAATTATACCACAAAGCCAATAAATTAAATATTACATAGTGATATTCTTGAAGCATGAACTGAAAATGGGAACTCGCTGAGTGCAGTCAGATAATCACTGTAAAAGGATCCTTAAGTCACCCATTTGACTGTCTTTGTAACAAATATTATCATTAAGATGGGCTGTCTATTCAGCCCACAGGTACTGCCTACAGGTTTTGATTTTCCATGTACTACTGTAATGAGTGTAGAGGTTTTAGCATATTTGTTAAGGAATGTGACTAGCAGTTAAAAGAAAGCTTGTGTTGATTTACAATTTTTAGATGAAATTTGTGAAAGCATTAAATAGAAGTGTAATTGGTATTTTTGCCTTTTAAGGGAGGTCCCTAGGTGCTGGTGAGGGGGGCTCAATCTATAGAATTGGACCTATAATCCATTTCTTTGAATTGGGCATTGTATGACCACCTCTGTTATGTAATACAGGTACTCCTCGACTTACAATGGGGTTACATTCCGACGAACCCATCGTAAGTCGAATATGGACATAGTATGCTAAAGAAAAAATAAGCAAATAATTACTAACTAAATACCAGTACTGAAAAGTAAATGAATACAAGTTATGGACTTGCTACCTTTATGCTGGGTAATTTTCATCTCCAGAGTAATTGCTTTTGCACTATTGTAACGTTAAAATATTGTAAGTCAAGGAGCACCTGTAATTGGTATTTTCTGAAAACTGCCAGGGCAGGTTTACAGAGTGCCATAATCATAACCAAAGTTGCCATGAGAGAATACCTGCCAATCATTGTGAATAATTGATTATTATTATTATTATAATCAAATAGAAGCGCTAAACCACAGGGGTTGAATAATTGATTAGCTTTCCACGGTAACCTATTTTTTTTTCTCTAGAAAATGTGGCAATCAGAGAATGGGGACGGAAGTCCTGGAAGCATGGCTACAGGGTCACTGAGCTACTCTTGACTGTCACACTTCTCATTATTTCCTTAGTGTGTGTGGGCAAGTTGGATATTTTATACTATACAAGTACAGCCAAATTTTACTAGGATATGGTGACTGTAGAAAACAAGTGAAAAATCTTAATGCAACTGAAATGTCATGGTAAAGTAGGTAAATGTACTTTTGTCAGTTTAGAAGCTAATTAATGAAATCAGCTTTGTTATTGATATAGTACATTAAATTGCATTGTTGCATCTTAACAGTAAGAAGGTCCCATTTGATGGCAAAGTGTTCTTGATCCAAAGAATTTGAGCTACCTCAGACACTGACACCCCCCCCCTCCCCCCCATTTGGGTTCAGCACTTTTTCATTGATATAATTGTTAAGAAGGAATGGTTAGTTCGTTTTGATGGTTCCTGATTACCTCCTGGGAGGTAAACTGGAACCATCAAAAGAAGAGGGCAGTTAGTTTTGGATCAAGAGCCCTTCCGTTTTTGAAGGAAGGTTTGTCATGTTTGTATTAACCACTTGCTGTGTGACCCCTAAGTGTTTAGCACTTCTGACTATATAAAAAAATGTATATATATGAAACATGTCAAGTTTACACTGGAACAAGTACTTTGCACATTATCTAGTCATGACAAGTTGTACAAAGTTCTACAGAGTCAAATGGTTTCAATAAAAATTTGTGATGTATTGACGTGGTCAGCAGTTTGTCCTTGGATAATAATTAAATGTAATTTAAATTTAATTTGTCAATACCCAGGTAGTAGTGAGTTTCATCCTGTACATGGGCTGCTTTTGGGACTGCACAAAAGTAGCACAAATCTTTTAAGCTAAAGTAAATGTCAAGTGTTACTTTCATGAGTACATGAACATTCAATTAATAATCTGGCTTGTCATGAGAGCTCACAAAAGTATCACAAACATGCAGTGCAGAGTAGGTGTCGCATTATTATGAACTCGTGAAAGTAACACTTGAAAATCTGATATATGACCCATACTATTTTCACAAAAGTAACTCGCTGACTTATGTTTATCGTGAGGTCACGAAAGTATGCCCTTTAAATTCACTTAAGCATGATATATGTCCTGTTTTTAAAAGTTCACAAAATGAGCACATAGCGAACTTCTGGGAACAAATGTTACTTTTGTAGTCATATTATAGTAGTGGAAGTGTTACTTCCACTTAGGCTACAGTCATGAACTCAGAAAAATTGTTCTTGAAATTGCCTCTGGATGCAGAGTACTAATTACATTTGCTCCTCACCACGAAAGTAGCATCTGAAACTGCAGAAGTGCCGTCCCCAAAGACTTCTGAAATGCAAATGCTACTTTCACAACATACTGAAAGTAACATTAAAAAACCTGGGGAGGGAAGGGGGGAACTTGCATGTGCAATCATGTAAGAGCTACTTATGTGATTGCACAAAAGTAACACTAAAACTCAAATGATACTTTTGAGTGTCTTTCGCTAGTACACGAAAGTAACAAAATGAAAGTAGCCATTATAAGCTTTCGTGAAGGGTAGACCCACACGAAAGTAGCACTAAAAATTTTCGTGAAGGTTGGACCCACACGAAAGTAGCACTTGAACTAAAACGCACTGGAACTAAAACTTCAAAAAAATGATCTGGGAAAAACTCACAAAAGTAGCAATTATAAGAGAAAAGATCCTGTGAAAAATGTTGGACCCACACGAAAGTAGCACTAAAAATTTTCGTGAAGGTTGGACCCACACGAAAGTAGCACTTGAACTAAAACTTCTAAAATTGATCTGGGAAAAACTCACGAAAGTAGCAATTATAAGTAAAAAAATTTGGACCCACACGAAAGTAGCACTAAAATTTTTCGTGAAGGTTGGACCCACACGAAAGTAGCCCTTGAACTAAAACTTCTAAAATTGATCTGGGAAAAACCTCACGAAAGTAGCAATTATAAGAGAACAGATCCTGTGAAAAAGTTGGACCCACACGAAAGTAGCACTAAAAATTTTCGTGAAGGTTGGACCCACACGAAAGTAGCACTTGAACTAAAACTTCAAAAAATGATCTGGGAAAAACTCACGAAAGTAGCAATTATAAGTAAACAGATCCTGTGGGAAAAAAATTTGGACCCACACGAAAGTAGCACTAAAAATTTTCGTGAAGGTTGGACCCACACGAAAGTAGCACTTGAACTAAAACTTCTAAAATTGATCTGGGAAAACCTCACGAAAGTAGCAATTATAAGAGAACAGATCCTGTGAAAAAGTTGGACCCACACGAAAGTAGCACTAAAAAATTTCATGAAGGTTGTACCCACACGAAAGTAGCACTAAAATTTGTGAAGGTTGTACCCACACGAAAGTAGCACTCGACCTAAAACTAAAAAAAAAAGACCTGGGAAACTCACGAAAGTAGCAATTATAAGAGAACAGATCCTGTGAAAAAGTTAGACCCACACGAAAGTAGCACTAAAAAATTTTGTGAAGGTTGTACCCACACGAAAGTAGCACTAAAATTTGTGAAGGTTGTACCCACACAAAAGTAGCACTCGACCTAAAAAAATTAAAAAATGACCTGGGAAACTCACAAAAGTAGCAATTATAAGAGAACAGATCCTGTGAAAAAGTTGGACCCACACAAAAGTAGCACTAAAAAATTCGTGAAGGTTGTATCCACACGAAAGTAGCACTAAAAAATTAGTGAAGGTTGTACCCACACGAAAGTAGCACTAAAAAATCGTGAAGGTTGTACCCACACGAAAGTAGCACTCGAACTAAAACTTCAAAAAAAAAAATCTGGGAAAACTCACGAAAGTAGCAATTATAAGAACAGCTCCTTAAAAAAAAGGTTGGACCCACACGAAAGTAGCTCTAAAAATTTCGTGAAGGTTTAACCCACACGAAAGTATCACCAAAAATTTGTGAAGGTTGTACCCACACGAAAGTAGCACTAAAAATTTGTGAAGGTTGTACCCACACGAAAGTATCACCAAAAATTCGTGAAGGTTGTACCCACACGAAAGTAGCACTCGAACTAAAACTTCAAAAATTGATCTGGGAAAAACTTACGAAAGTAGCAATTATAAGAGAACAGATCCTGTGAAAAAAATTGTACCCACACGAAAGTAGCACTGGAACTAAAACTTCAAAAATAATCTGGGGAAAACTCACGAAAGTAGCAATTATAAGAGAACAGATCCTGTGAAAAAAAGTTGTACCCACACGAAAGTAGCACTAAAAATTCCGTGAAGGTTGTACCCACACGAAAGTAGCACTAAAAATTCCGTGAAGGTTGTACCCACACGAAAGTAGCACTCTAACTAAACCCTCAAAAATGGTCTGGGAAACACGAAAGTAGCAATTATAAGAACACCCCCTGTGAAAAAAGGTTGGACCCACACGAAAGTAGCACTAACAAATTTTGTGAAGGTTGTACCCACACGAAAGCAGCACTAGAACTAAAACCTCAAAAAGTGGTCTGGGAAACTCATGAAAGTAGCAATTATAAGAGAACAGCTCCTGTGAAAAAGGTTGGACCCACACGAAAGTAGCACTCAAACTAAAACTTCAAAATGATCTGGGAAAAACTCACGAAAGTAGCAATTATAAGAGAACAGCTCCTGTGAAAAAGGTTGTACCCACACGAAAGTAGCACTCAAACTAAAACTTCAAAAAAGTATCTGGGAAAACTCACAAAAGTAGCAATTACAAGATAACAACTCCTGTGAAAAAGGTTGGACCCACACGAAAGTAGCACTCAAACTAAAAATTATCTGGGGGAAAACTCACGAAAGTAGCAATTATAAGACCAACTTTGAAAAAAAAGTTGGACCCACACGAAAGTAGCACTAACAGATTTCATGAAGGTTGTACCCACACGAAAGTAGCACTCGAACTAAAATGGCAAAAAATTATCTGGGAACTCACGAAAGTAGCAATTATAAGAACAGCTCCTGTGAAACAGTTGGACCCACATGAAAGTAGCACTCAAATATCTTTTGTGAAGGTTGTACTACACGAAAGTAGCACTTCGACTAAAACCTTAAACAATAGTTTGGAAAAACTCACGAAAGTAGCAATTTATAAGAGAACATCTTTCGTGAAGGTTGGACCCACACGAAAGTAGCAATTAGAACTATAGTGAAGGGTAGGCCCACACAAAAGTAGCACTTGAACTAAAAACCAATATTGGGGGCTCACGAAAGTTGCAATTATAAGATCCACTTTCGTAAAGGTCAGACCCACACGAAAGTAGCAATTATAATAGAACCCCTTTTCATGGCTACCCCACACAAAAGTAACACTTGGACTAAAAACCTTCAATATTTGTTTTGGAAAATATTCATGAAAGTAGCAATTATAAGAGCCACTTTCGCCAAGGTTGTACCCACACGAAAGTAGCACTTCCACTAAAAATATCTGACTAGGAGGGAACCTCACGAAAGTAGCAATTATAAGAACCACTTTCGTGAAGGTCGGACCCACACGAAAGTAGCACTTGAATTCGTCTCAAAAACCAGGAGGGGGACGAGAAACGGAAGTAGCAATAAGAACCTCTTTTCATGAAGGTTTATCACACACAAAAGTAGCACTTGAAAGAGAAACTAGTGAAGGTCGTGCCCACACGAATGTAAAAAAAAAAATAACATGAAAGTAACAATAAGTGAAACTTTCATGAGGGACAAACCGGTCACAAAAAGTAGTAATAGTACAGTGCTACTTTCGTGAGGGGGGCACACAGATTAACCAAAGCACTTTTAAGCAGGTGCTCCCACCCACAAAAGTGGCAGTTGAAAAGAAACTCGCTGTGTTTTTCACAAAAAGCAGAAAGGTTTTTTTCAGTGAACTCTCAGAAACAGGAAAATGAATTTGCCAAGGAAAAAGGCTACTACAAGAGTAGCAAGTAAAATGCAGATCAAATGCTACTCTGGTGCATTCACATAAGTAGCATTTCCTGAATGTCCTTTTCAAGATTTTCATTATAACAAAGTAACTTTTTTGCAATGCCAGATCAAGTGTTACTTTCATGAATGGAGTAGCACATAGGGACTGCACTTTCATGCACTCACAAAAGTAGCAGTTGAAATTTACTGTTCCAGAACCTATTTTTGTGAGTTCACAAAAGTAGCACAAGCAACCATTAGTAATTTGAGTGTTATCACTAGCACTATAATGGTTCAAAGGCTGTGTACCAATATGGGTAATAAAGAGACATAATACCAGGAAGTCTTTATTAAGACACGTTCAAACCCATATTCTTCCAGTAACACTGCAGGATGTCAGGTGCAAACGTAAAGGTAAGGCCACACATGGATTTGTCTGGCGTGCATGTCTGACAACTCTAGCACCGCTGGCATAGATTGCATGCATGCATACCTACAGAGTATCAATGTGTGCTATTTCACTTGTACAACTTATTTCACATCCTGCACATGGGATTACTTTATTTTCTGGTGTACAATGCACCATTTTTTTTGGGTGGGGGGGGGGGGGTCTTGTAAAATCACCCTTCCACCTTATATGCTCAAGGTCAGGATCAAGGGTATGCTTTGGGTTACACTTTAGCAGCTAAGTTACAACTGCTTGGAAACATCGTGCCAGCAAGCAGCTGACACTAGCACCTTATATGCTGGAAAATACGATACACAGAATCCAGCTCTGATTTCAAAGTACGTACAGTGGACCCCTGGTTCACGTACTGCTCCAAACTCTAACAATTATGTAAGTGTATTTTTTCTAAATACTTTTTTAAGTGTATTTTTGGGGGTCTAAAAGGACTAATCTAATTGCCATTATTCCTTATGGGAACAAATTCATTTAGTAACGGCACTTGAACAGCATTCTTGAACGAATTAATTACATAAACCAGGGATCCACTGTATTTAGAAACAATGGGTCCAGCAAGGCTACATATGGCCCTGGATGGCAAAGCAGTAACATTCCATCACTTAACCCTTTAACTGTAGTGACCCCCAAAAATAAATTGCGCTCGCAATTTAAAAAAAAATTAATCTGAGGTAGAGAAGTTTTTTTTCTGAATATAATCACACCAAAAATGCAAAATTTGATGGGATTATGCAGATACAAAGAGGTTGGGGAGCATTTTTCACAAGTGCAATTTCTCCCACTGAGAACTATTTTAGGCCTATACCAGTGCTCAAAGTTACCCAGCTAGTACAGCATCTCCTCACTTAACGATGGAGTTCCGTTCCGAAGACCACATCGTTAAACGTTAAACAAATTCGTCGCTAAGTGAGGAGCATACTATAATGGTAGTGAGTGTGTCAACCATCTTTGAAATTGTTTTAATGTCACCTTTGCACCATTTATAACATTTCTGGTATATTTTTAAATGTTTATACAGTAGTGTACTGTGTACGTACAGTGGTACCTCGAGTTACGATGGTCCCCAAAATCGCCCTTTTATGTAAGTTTATTTTTTTAAATGCTTTTGTAGGTATATTTTTGGGGGTGTAAAAGGACTAGTCTATTTTACATTATTCCTTATGGGGATAAATTCGTTTGGTAATGGCACTTGAACAGCATTCTCGAACGAAAAAATATCGTAACTCGAGGTACCACTGTATATTGAAATAAACAGAATAGAGGAAATCAGCTCTAATATACCATTATTTAGGTATGAATACTGGTCAGAGAGCCAGTCGTAAGTCCGAGGCATTGGTAAACGAGAACGTCGCTAAGTGAGGAGAGGCTGTAGTTACTTCACTAATATGCTCTCTGTACTATTGATTGAGCACAAGAAACTGCCCTTTAACTATCAGTACTATCCTATTATAAATACCAGCAGGTACAGTGGACCCTCGGTTTTCGTCAATAATTCTTTCCAGAATTTGTTCCCATAAGGATTAATATAAATTAGATTAGTCATTTCAGACCCTCAAAAATACATTTACAAAAGCACTTGCAAAAATATACTTACATAATTGTTCGAGTTGGGAGCTGTACGAAAACTGAGGGTCCACTGTAATTTGAGCAGTTTTACACAGAAATCAACATATAGTTCAAAATAAATATTGGTGGCTTTCCAGCTACCAAAACTTTTCCTCTGTTCACTGAAACCACAGATTTTTTACCCTATTTCTCGGCTAACAAGATACACAGCCTCTCCTCACTTAGCGATGTATGTACTCATTTACAGACGACTTGGACTTACGACGGGCTCTCTGACCAGTATGCATACCTAAATTAATGTACATTAAAGCCGATTTCCTCTATTCTGTTTATTACAATATGCAGTACACTACTGTATAAACATTAAAAATATACTAAAAATGTTATAAATGGTGCAAAGGTGACATTAAAACAATATCAAAGATGGTCGACACAAATCCACTACCATTATAGAATGCTCCTTGCTTAGCGATGAATTCACTTACCGACAATGTCTTAGGAATGGAACTCAGTCAAGTGAAGAGAGGTTGTATTCTAGAATGGCTGAGGCAAAAAAAACTTTGATATAAGCTAATACACTATTACAATGTTTAATGACCTAGTACTGAAGTACAAATCTTTATAACCTTATAATTTAAATTTTCACGTCATTAATGTTGATAAAGAGTAGTTCTTAACCTATTTTGTGTAGTGCCTCCTAGTGCAGTTGGTCATCTCCACAAGCCCTCCCTCCACCATATATAATTCTAAAGAAAAATAAAAAAATTCTTCAAAAGAAAATTAAGAAACTTAAGTTCTCATTAACATTTTTTTTATACTATTCAAAAGATTGTAAGGAGCTAATCACAAATTTGCAACATATTCCTTATTTTTACTCAATGACACAAATATAGTTAACAGTGTTAAAGGATTAAGTGCTTGCCTGATAATGCTTGGCAATGTTCCTGCTGGTGCAATGATATATCTTTCATTTGTCTTTTGAAACCCCCAGAGAAAACACTGGAACAAGTATGTATATTTAATCTACGTAAGCATTTAAGTAAAGTGATACAAATGTCACCATACTGACATCCTAAGTCATTCATGATCTTGCCAAATTCATAATTTCTAATCACTCTAAACATTTCTAATCATTCTAAACATTGAGCAAGATGTGCTACTGTAAATGTTATGTGGATGAAATGGCACATATTAACACATTCTTGAACACACATGCATGAAGGATCCATACCAGCAATGCATGCATTAACCAGTGAAAGCAACAAAATGTAACACTACAAAACAAAATCATGGTGCCTTCAGCATAAACTTTTGCACACTTCATCTTACATGGACAGATGTGCACACATGACCTGACCCCCTCGCTCAGACCTGGAACCAAGACCTACTGACATCTCGCACTTGTCTTCACTGCACCCAGACCTTTGTATTTGCTACATTTTATGTATGATGGGTTCATATTTATCTGGAAAAGATTGGTGAATAGCAAATGGTTTAATGATAAAAATATTTTGATGGAGCTACATGGATGAAGAGTGGGAGAGCTAGAAGGCAGTGTACGGACAATGGAAGGGAGGGGAATTTAATAGACACAAGTGAATTTTATGGCTTGACTTGCTGTTAGTGTGTGAGCAAGGTAACATTTATGAAGGGATTCAAGGAAACTGGTTAGCCATATTTAGAGTTCTGAAGGTGGGAAGTACAGTGCCTGTACTCTGAAAGAGGGGTGGGGATATTAATAATAATAATCTATTTCTAAAAGTACATGTACAATGTATACAGGCCTAGCTGACATCAATGACGTACTACTATACAGAAAGCCCCTTGTTATGCAGAGCATTTTGGGAAAATCAGGTCAATTTTGTCCCATTATGTTTCATACTGAAGGGTCATTTGAACCATGTCTGTGCACTTCTGGCAAGATGGTTATTAAATGAATGACAGCAATATTTTTTTCTATCCCTACCTTGGTAAGAGATGGCTGGTGTCAAAACATAAGAAATAAATGTATCTTACACCTGGGAAAATGGAAGGCAATCAGCTTAGGCAAATTATGTCCTCAAGCTGTCTAATTAAACTTTAAATACCTGTACATCCTGTCTTTAAAAATTAACTAATATTAAATTTAACCACCTTATAACACCCTAGTACTCTTTTGAATAAAATAACCAAAATACCTGAATATATGGTACAGTATTCCATCAATTAGAGCACAATTAGAATGCAAGAAAATTGTCATAACACAACTGAAATATTTGAAGTGGAAAAATATACCTCGAGGAAAAGGATTGTATTGTACCCCACAAATTAAAAAAATTAAATTTACGAAATCTGGGTAGTTCTCTCCACAGATTTTCTCAACTGACTTGCTGGGCACCAAGTGGTGCCTGCATCCCCAAGCCTTCAACTCTTGTTAAGAATAACTCGTGACCAATACACAGTATTATTCTTACCTAACTAGTGTTCTAAATTATATTCCCATGAATTATGAATGCTTAATTTATACAAGTTTTTTTTTTTCAACACATAGGCCATCTCCCACTGAGGCAGGGTGACTAGAAACACTTTCAGCATCATTCACACACAATCACTGTCTTTGCAGAGGTACCCAGATATGACAGTTTAGATGTCACTCCAAACAGCCAATATCTCAAACCCCACCTTTAAAATGCAGGCATTGTACTTCACACCTCCAGGACTCCTGACCGGCTAATTGGTTTCCCTGAATCCCTTCACAAAATATTACCCTGCTAACACTCAAACAAATTCAGTCGATTTAATTGGATGATTAAAGCAGTATCATAGACTATCATAATTACATGGTAATTACACATTCCATTTAGGTATCTATTCCTAAAATGTTTTGCCTCAATGGAAGGCTTCTTACATTGAATATAACACTGAAGACAGCACAAGAAGTAGAGTGGTAATTTTCAGATGATCCGTTCACCAGTCTTGATAGGTGGTGATCAGTACCTAACCTCAAGCAGAGGCTTGTTACTCAGTCAAAACATTTTGGCAGTAAGATACTTAAGTGTTGCACATGTCTTATTCATCAACTTGTACCATTAACATGATTTCTACAATTGGTGAAAATGTTAATGGAGGTGGGAAGTACAATGCCTGCACTCTAACGGAGGGGTGGGGATATTTTCTGTTTGGAGAGATATCTGAACTGTCATATCTGCATGCCTCTGGTAAGACAGTGTTAGTGTGAATGATGGTGAATGTTTCTTTTTTGGGTTACGCTACCTCGATGGGAGATGGCCAGTACCTATGTTAAAAAAAATGTTTAAGAATGAACAATATTTAAATGAGAAAGTTTTAGCAGTCAACATCATTACCTTCTGGTTGCCATGACACCTTGACTAAAAAAACAAATAGCTTGGTAAGGCTAAGTAATATTTTTTGGGGCTAATAAAATGGGCAAGTCTGCTGCCACTGCTTTATTTTTTTCTACAAGTCGGCCGTCTCTTGGTGGGAAACGGCCGACGTGTTGAAAGAAAGAAGTCGGCCGTCTCCCACCGAGGCAGGGTGACCAAAAAAGAAAGAAAATCCCCAAAAAGAAAATACTTTAATCATCATTCAACACTTTCACCACACTCACACATAATCACTGTCTTTGCAGAGGCGCTCACATACGACAGTCCAGAAGTCCCTCCAAACTGCCAACATCCCAAACCCCTCCTTTAAAGTGCAGGCATTGTACTTCCCATTTCCAGGACTCAAGTCCGGCTAACCAGTATCCCTGAATCCCTTCACTAATTACCCTGCTCACTCCTAGAGCTTGTCAGGTCCTAAAAACCATTTGTCTCCATTCACTACTATCTAACACGCTCACACACGCTTGCTGGAAGTCCAAGCCCCTCGCCCACAAAACCTCCTTTACCCCCTCCCTCCAACCTTTTCGAGGACGACCCCTACTCCACCTTCCCTGCCCTACAGATTTATATGCTCTCCAAGTCATTCTACTTTGATCCATTGTCTCTAAATGACCAAACCACCTCAACAACCCCTCTTCAGCCCTCTGACTAATACTTTTAGTAACTCCACACCACCTCCTGCATAATATTTACACAACACATTGCCCTTAAACAGGACATCTCCACTGCCTTCAGCGGCCTCCTCGTTGCAGCATTTGCAACCCATGCTTAACACCCATATAAGAGTGTTGGTACCACTATACTTTCATACATTCCCTTCTTTGCCTCCATGGATAATGTTTTTTGTCTCCGCAGAGAGGTGGAAGCATATCATTTCCCTGCTACCTCTGGCTTCAGTGTGTGGTGCTATCTACTCTTCCATGGATCATGACTTTACCTGCCCCTAAAGCATAGATCATGCAAAACAAAAAGTTGTACAGACAATTCAAATATTTATGGAAGAGTCAGAGTGAAGAAATTTGCAATCTTGAAAAACATAGTTCAAAACTTTCTTCACCTCTACCTCTAAGACTTTTTTTTCTCAGTTATTACTGTATCGCGTGCATTCAATTGGTATTGGTGTGGTGAGTTTCTATGTTTGGTATACAGGCATATCTCGCCATAAACCAAATGACGGCCTTTTTTTCACTTGCCAGTGCATATAAAAGCTAAAAACATGTTTACTGTATTATTTATTAAGTGTGCAAATAGACCTAGGAATAAAAAATACAAAAGTAAAAATTATAAGATGGTTTTTGACAATTTTAATTAAGAGCACGGCGAGCGCCGTATTAGTGACGCATTCTAAAGCGAGCACTGTATAAATAACATATGCCTGTAATTTGGTAAAGAATTTTTACATGGATTTTTACACTGGTTAACAATTATCAAGTGTACATACATATGAAGATAAACCTCATGACATTCAACTTGGCCCAGTAGGTGCAGTCTCCTCTCCCACATTTCAAGTACATAATGACTAAAAATGAAAGATAAACTGTTTATTTTTTACTTATTTGGATAATTTAAAATAAGTCGTTTGGCATTTTTGTACGTTTATTGAATGTGGCCTTATTTTCCCCACATGTTCTTCACATTAGCTAACATTAAATTCAATTACACATTGATTTCAGGAACTTAACCTGCGCTTTAATTGATGGTCTACCGTATATTAGTGTTTATTCATAATTAGTATATAAAACACAACTTGGAATTACTTACCAGCTGAAAAAATTATGTAGTTCCCATCTTCTTCTAAGGTTTCAACCTGTAAAATAAGGTAATAACATAAAAGTGTTGTTAAGGAAAGTGAATACAGTGGTACCTCGAGTTACGAGCTTAATTCGTTCCAGACGGCTATTCAAGTGCCGATACTGAAGGAATTTTTTCCCATAAGAAATAATGAAAATTAGATTAATCCATTTCAGACCCCCAAAAATACACTTACAAAAGCACCTACAAAAATACACTTACATAATTGTTCGAGTTGGGAGCTGCTCGTAAGTAGAGGTACCACTGTATATGGATGACAGGACATGTGGCTAAAGGCCATACCTAGCACAACAAAATATAATCTAGAAGAGTTTTAATTAAAAAATCATGGAAGACTTCCACAATGATAGCCTAACATTCTTTTTTTTTAATTATGTTAGACAAGACTAAATTTGTGAAAAATATGCATGAATGTACGTACACACTTTATGGAACAAACTGGCTTAATTTTTATATGTTTTTTTCCATGAAGGTGAAGCTACTGAAGAGGCTAAACCTGTTTAAGTTAAAAACAAAATACTGAACATTTTGACAAAAAACAGAACAGTGACTGATGTCATTGTTCGGTGAGAGACGGTTTCAAGGCATTCAAACTACAGAGGACCCCCGGATTACGTACTGCGCCAAACTCGAACAATTATGTAAGTGTATTTTTGGGGGTCTAAAAGGACTAATCTAATTTACATTATTCCTTATGGGAATAAATTCGTTCGGTAACGGCACTTGAACAGCATTCTTGAACGAAATAATGACGTAATCCGGGGGTCCACTGTATTGCCAGAACCATGTCCAACATTACATTACTAATTAGTTGTTCCAATCATCAGTTAGGTGCATAACTGACATGTTGCTCTTATTTTACATGCTCGAACTGTTTCCAAAACCAATTGCTTAGAGCTTCCTTCAAGGAAAGTGCTTAGCTGCTGCTGAAGAACCCCTGATTAGAGAAATTATAGCCTGCTTTCCCTTGGTTCAAACCTGACTACCTAACATTACCCGGGCACTGTATGATCCCATGAATATAAAGCATTAACCATATTGCACACAATGCATAAAAAAAAGTGTATACATATATTTATGCAAGATAATATATACGTATATATATTTCTTTCTTTTTGGGTCACCCTGCCTTGGTGGGAGATGGCCAATGTGTTTAAAAATATATATACAGTGGACCCTCAGTTTTCGTTGAAAATTCATTCCAGAATGCTATTTGAGTGCCATTACCGAATGAATTTGTTCCCATAAGGACAAATGTAAATTAGATTAGTCATTTCAGAACCCAAAAAATACACTTACAAAAGCTCTTACAAAAATACATTTACATAATTGTTCGAGTTTGGAGGTGAACGAAAACCGAGGGTCCACTGTATATATATACATGTATATAATACCTTTGCATATACATCGAAGGACACCAAGCACGGTGTGCAAAACTCATTCATAGGAATCCAGTGTTCATCAAGCTTTACACCTTTTGCATGTTCATCTATTAAAAACTGGATAAACTGTGGAAATGATGGCACCATAGGCTGAGGCACAGATTTTCCAAATACAGCCCAGGATGATTTGGAGGCTACTTTTTCCACCCTGAGTTCAGGGTACTGTTTCATGATGGTACGAGAAAGTTTGCTGAAGTATCTGTTGCCCGAGAGGATCTTGTCTCTGAAAAAATAAACCGAGATTGGTTGATGTTGATCAAAGACAACTCCTAGCATCACCCTCAAAACAATTATCTCTTGGATATTCTTTATGTTCCTCTGAGCCTCTGTAGAAATTTGGTGCAATTAAAATGGCCAAAAATTAACACATTGCCAGATGAATTTAAAAAAAAGTAATTTACTGAATAAATTGAAACAAAATATAAAAAAATTTTTAATTTACTGCCATGTAACTTCTTAAATTGCTATTATACATTTGCATACTAGTACAGTGGACCCCCGGTTAACGGCCTGCTCCAAACACTAACAATTATGTAAGTGTATTTTTGTAAGTGCTTCTGTAAGTGTATGTTTGGGGGACCAAAAGGACTAATCTAATTTACATTATTCCTTATGTTAATAAATTCGCTCAGTAACGGCACTTGAACAGCATTCTGGAACGAATTATGGCTGTTAACCGGGGGTCCACTGTATTCCATAATTACACATTGCCACACCATTAACAGTCATATACCTACTCCAGCAATATTTCTACAATTATTAAACAAGTTGTTAATGAATGAAAATACAGTGAACCCCCAAGTAACGAGCAAAATTCATTCCAGAAGCCTGCTCAAGTGCCATTACCAAACGAATTTACTCCCTTAAGAAATAATGTCAAGTAGGTTAGTCCATTTCAGACCCCCAAAAATACACTTACAAAAACACTTACAATATTATACTTACATAATTGTACGATTTCTGGGGTGCTCGTTTCTCGGGGGTCCATTGTAGTGTGAAAAGTTATTAAACGATGTAGTTGTGTAGTGAAGCTATGATCTTGTCTGTACACAGCCTCTAATTTTTCAAAAAATTTATTGGACATTTTTTTGGAGCCAAGGAATGTAACCATATTCCCCCCCTCCCCATGTGCTCTGCAATCCATTTAATATTTCTGTTGAAGAATCAATTTTTAGGAGCTCAACCAATGCGTAAATGAAAACTATTGTAGTACACCAGGCCACAGTGCCCCGTGGCTTGGTGGCAAAAGCTCTCGCTTCACACAGTGAGTGTCCGGGTTTGATTCCCAGCGAGGGTTGAAACATTGGGTGTGTTTCCTTACACTGGTTGTCTATGTTCATCCATCAGTAAAATGGGTGTGGTCGCATCCCAGGACAAAATTGACCTAATTTGCCCGAAATGCTCTGCATAACAAGTGGCTTTCTATACAGTAGTACGTCATTGGTGTCAGCTAGGCCTGTATACGTTGTACTTGTAGAAATAAAGATATTATATTAATGCTATCAGAGGAAACCTTACCTGTAAGCTGATACAAGCCTCTTCAAGGGATGCCTTGCTATCATAAAGGAGAGTGGCTGTTGTGATGAATTCATAGCTCTCTGCAGTTCCTCAACTGATGGTCTAAACAGAATATTAAAGCAATTAGCTACAATTGCAAATACAGTCTTTACATAAACAGTGTAGTGATGGTATGGTTTTAACCTTTTCAGATACATCTACTTTATTGAGGCCAGTGGCACCTACATAGATCTATATCTTAATTATAATTTTGGCCTAGACATGAGAGAATGGGTCTGCGCAGTGGCTGTACACAGTATAAAAAAAAATCTCACCCCCTCATAGTGCATGATTGGCCAGTGACATCTATGAAGATCTACATCTTAATTATATTATTATTATTATAATCAAAAGAAGCACTAAACACATCTTAATTATAACTTCCTTAAATATGCTGTGAGAGGTCAATTTTGGCCTAGATACAAGAAAATGGGTCTGTGCAGTGGTCATGCACATTGCACAATATAAAAAAATCTTGCCCCCACAATGCATGATTGGAACAGCTAACTTCTGACCTTTTCTTTGGAATAAAACAGCTAATTTGAGGAATTTTCTAGGGTGGTCTTTATGGTTCTACTGGTTGTTTCTTGGTGGCAACTCATAGGCTGGAAGGCATATTAGTGAAATGGAGATGATGTTGATCAGTGGCAGGCCAGAAGCAGCCTTAAATAAGGTTCTAAGTGGCAGAAATATTAAATTTTGGGCAGTCTGCTTCAAATATTGGAATGGTTTAAACCATGATTTGGCTATACATATTCTATTAGCCAAGAAATAGGTAAAAACTGATTGTGAGATGATGAATTCAAAATGAAGGGCAATTGTTATATAGGAGAGGCCTGGGGACACAATTAATGAACAGAGGAAGAGTTGTTTGAGTGGCTGGAATGTCTACAGTCAAATTACCAATTTCAATTTCTAGGCACTTTATAGGATAATTCTGTAAGTTGAATGGACAGTGTCTTACACTCAATCAACATTACTGAAAGCATCCTAGTAAAATAACTAGGAATGAGTCAGTTTGAGCACTGGAACTGACCTTAAATAAGAATCTAAGTGGGTGAAATTGCAGTTGTGTAAAGTGCTCCCAAAATCTTCAACTTACACCCTAATTCCCAAAGTTTCACATCAAATTTTACATTCTCTACCATTTTTCAATTAATTTTTTTATCTGCAATACTAAGTGATTTCTTAATATGGGGGGAGGGGGGAAACAATCAAGGGGTTAAGAGGACATTTACAAATTCTTAATATGTACATAAAAACCTTTAAGCTTTTTTTTTTTTTTTTTTTTTAACACATTGGCAGTCTCTCACAGAGGCAAGGTGACCCAAAAACAGAGAAACCCTCTTGCCAACATTCAACACATAATCAGTCTTTGCAGAGGAGCTCAGATACAACAGTTTAGATGTCAATCCAAACAGCCAATATCCCAAACCCCATTAAAATGCAGGCATTGTACGTCCCACCTCCAGGACTCTAAGCTATTAGTACAGTGGACCCCCGAGTAACGAACACCCCGGAAATTGTACAATTATGTAAGTATAATATTGTAAGTGCTTGTGGAAGTGTATTTTTGGGGGTCTGAAATAGACTAACCTACGTGACATTATTCCTTAAGGGAGTAAATTCGTTGGGTAATGGCACTTGAGCAGGCTTCTGGAATGAAGTTTTTACATTACTCAGGGGTTCACTGTATATAAAAACTTAAACTGTTGTAATTAATATAGTTCCCTACCTTTATGATTCCATTTTTTTATGTTATAACTATTTAGATATAGCAAATATTTGTCTTAGTCAAATTCAACTTTTATTTCTTTTATGCAGTACACAAATAATGTAGCATACATGCAATAAATATTGTGAGACAAATGAAAAGCACTAATATGCAGTACATTTCAGTCAGCAAAGCATGTCTTCATTCTGTGTGATAAATGGTTAAAACCCACAAGTTGAAGATTGAGACACTTATATACAACATATAGGAATCTTTATTAAGGAAACGTTTCGCCACACAGTGGCTTCATCAGTCCAGTACAAAGCAGAGAGGGGTAAGGAGAGGAGTTTGAGGTAATCAGTCCCTCAGCTTGGAATCGATGTGTTCAGTCCATCACTCTTGTGGAAAGTGACTTTCCACAAGAGTGAGTGATGACGAAAGTGACTTTCCACAAGAGTGATGATCAAAAGTGACTTTCCACAAGTGAGTGATGATGACAGTGTTTCTTCTTTTTCGTGTTACCCTATTTCAGTGGGAAACGGCCGATGTCCTAAAAAACATATGTTGATCATCGTAAACTAAAGTATGTACTACCTTGAATAACGTTTTCTAGCAAGCTGAATTGGAGTATCTTTAGACTGAAGAAGTTCCGTCTCTGAGAATCCTGCAAGCAGGTTGAAGTTATAGAACCACGTTGATGATGCAGCCTTAAATATGTTGCACCATATTAAGCCAAACTTTTCGTTTATAAGAAATTCCCACGCATTTGGCTGGTAGGTCTCTGAAGGCTTATCTAATCCATATTTTCTACAGACCTGTATGCAAAAATAAGAAATCAGTAAAATATGTTACAGAATAGGTGTATGTACATTAATTTTTTCAACTAATAATTTGATATCTCTCTAAGCTTGTCAAATCGCCAAATTTTGTAAATGCCTCCAGGAAATTGTATGATCAATGCATTATACATTAGTATTTAAAAAGAGAAACTAAGTCTTGTGTTTGACAGGTTACTAAATTTCAATAACACATTAACTGGAAATAAATTAAATCAAGACTACTGAAATAATGCTGGAAAGACAAAATAAGAAACTGAGCAGTGATAGTAAATACTATATGCTCTGGGCATGTACCATTTAGAAAAAAAAATAAGCTGCAAAAAGAATACAGCTCCTCCTGTAACCAAGGATACTTTCGGAACATCTCAAAGGTGCAAGATTTATTTAAGAAAAAAAGTGGTACCACATCCAAATCCCATCATTATTTTGACACCTACATCATAATGGTTTAAGGGAGATGAAATTTTATAGTGACAAAAATAGAAATTAGCAGAATACTGAGATCACTAACTCCATATTCAATTAACAGACTATAGATTGACAATGCCATTAAAATTTCACGAATGCAGCATTAAATTCTGATTAAATTAATGGAAAATCCAAACTCACTTGACTTTGAGGAAGCAATTGGAAGCACATCATTTAAAAAATAATGAATGCCACATAAGCTGTTGTACATCATAAGGAATCATTGTACTGTATATACACCCTAGGATTATACTGTAATAATAAAAATAAATTATTATTATTTTTTTTTCAACAAGTCGGGGATCTCCCACCGAGGCAGGGTGACCCAAAAAGAAAGAAAATCCCCAAAAAGAAAATACTTTCATCATCATTCAACACTTTCACCTCACTCATACATAATCACTGTCTTTGCAGAGGCGCTCAGATACGACAGTAATAAGTGTAATTATTTGAGTTAGCCAAGGTATTAATTTAAATAAGATGGTAAAAAGTTGAATATAAGAACTGTTATAATTGTAGGTGACAGTAAATCAGACTTAATGAGACAAAAATGTCAATAACTGAAACAAAAATGTCAGTAAATCAAGACTGAATGATACAAAAGTATCAGTAAATCAGACTGATTGGGACAAAAAATAGCCTATATTAGAATATTTAAATAAGCAATCTGCTGTGAAGAAATTAGACAATTGAAAAAAAAAAAAAAATTATATAATAGCCGTAACTACTCTCTTCAAAGGGGTGCTTTAATGCTGGTGAAGTGCTCTTGATTCAAGGAATTTGAGCTACCCATCCCCCTTTCCCTCCTTGGATCAAGCCTGACTACCTCCCACTCTTCAAGTGTTGTACAATCTCTGTGGGCTCAATAGTTTTGACACTTCGTGTTCAAAATCGATTCTAACTCGCACATAGGAAAGAAACTTATGACGACGTTTCAGTCTGACTTAGACCATTAACTAGTTAATGGTCCTAGTTGAACTAATAAATTGTCAGAAGTTTCTTTCTATGTATGAGTTATTTGTGCATTGTGCCTTATTTCTAGATTCTAGCTATTGCAACTTTTGTTCCCCTCATGTATTATTACTGCATTACATTCATAGGAAAGCACTAACCCACTGGGTTCATACATCACTTGATGGAATGCGATGCATTTAGGTTTGATGCAAGGGTAGGACAGCTCAAATTCCTTAGATCAAAAGCCTCTCATCAAGGCACCTCCCTTGAGGGTTCCAGAGTACTGTAAATGATATGAATCTAATTCAAAATGTACATAATTTATTATTTTAATCACAGAGAAGTGCTAAACCCATAGCAGTCATGTAATACCTGTGGAATGGGAACTTTTCAGGTTTGATTCACAGGGAGATAAAATCCAATTTCTTAGATCAAGACCCCCTTACAGGCATCAAGAAACCTCCTGGAGGTTTCTTGATGTACAGGAGACCAGTACAGTACAATATCACGCAAAACCAGTACAGTAGAATAATACACAAGACCCAAAGTGAACATATATGCAGGAGGGCCCTTCTTATACAACAGGTTAGGTTCCGGGCTACTGTACGGCTCCGGCTGTACAGCAGGTTAGGTTCCAGGCTACTGTAGGGCCCTGCCTGTACAGCAAGTTAGGTTCTGGGCTACTATAGGGCCCTGCTTATACAGCAGGTTAGATTCCAGGGTACTACTGTAAAGTAAAAATCACTGTACAGTGCATATAAAAGCCTGATAACATGTTTACACTATCATATATTAAATGAGCAATAGAGCTAGGCCTAAAAAATGCATATGCAGTACACACATTACTTACTTTAAAATATTTTCATCCTTAGCTTATAGCGAGTCGTGAATATATTTATTGTAGGAAGTCTGAATAAATGAAGACTGGCTATAATTGAAAACTGCTGCATTAGTGAAGTGCTATAAAGCAAGGCCTGCCTGTATTTAGTATAAACATAGTGGTCTCACCTCATGAACATGGTTGCGTCTATCAGCCAGACGATCCACCAGCTCCTGAGTCACAGTCCAAGAGTTTGGCAGAGTCACACTCTCCACCTAAAATTAAGTGGTTCAAAGTTATTAGGACATGCTAATAGCACACTACCAACTATTACAAGTATAACATATCAGTAAACTTATAAGTGACAAGTAAATTTGAATATCATCACTGGAACAATTTACAGATAAAAAATAATATCCATAACCACATACCCAGTAGCAAGTGGATTTTGAATTTAGGAAATGCTTAATTTTGTGTTCAGGCATTAATATTAAATTTACTGATCAGACTGGTATTTGAACCTTGAAATTTGCTTTTCATTTATTTGGTTTTGAATATATGAAATTTGGCAAAAAGCTTTAAAATTAAAACAGCAAGTGCATCTCACACAGGTGCAAGAATACCTAATAAGTGATGGCTTATTGGGCAGGAAACATCAATGTTTCCTGCCAAAGGTCTTAATTAGATGACCCATTAACTGGTTAGGTATCCACTGACCTACCCCATGTAGGCTTTACACCCCATTTAAGCAACAAGATTCACTACATAATAGTATGTCCTAACTCCTAAGATATATTATTACATATTTTATCTAAGTCGCTACATAATAGTGTGTCCTAAGATACATTATGTAGTTTATCAAAGGATACCTTTATGAGTATCCCATATCTAGGATACCCTTAATGGCTTTCTAAAGTATAAGAATCTTAAGAAAAATTTTGAGCCATTCAAAAAAAAATTTACTAAAAATTGTGATGCAATTCATATACGTAAATATTTTTTTTTTTTAGGATAGTATGTCATAGGAAGCCTCAAACTGTTTTAAAAATTTTAAGTGGGTATATTAGTGTCCTAATGCATGTAGTATGATTAAATGCATCATTCCTACAGGTCATCAGCACATGCTTGTTCAGACAAAGCAAACTCAGTCACATGCTCGGGTATTGGCTGGAGTAGGCCTGTCTGTCTTGACCTCCACTGCATCTTCACTCCTCCTTAGGAATTATGTACCTCACCTGCACCCTTGCAGCATAACCTGCTCCTCTGTGCAACTTGTGATTCTTCAGGTTGGCTACACGACACGCCTTGTCACACTCCTTCCAGCCACTATACCTCTGATCATAGTTACGCCTCTGAATTTGGGACTGAACAAAATTTCTCCTCTGTGCAGCGAACTCCTGTCGATTTCTCCCATTCCTTGTTATGTTAGTATGTTTTAATGGCCTATCTCCAACTTCTATGTCACTTCTTTTTTTGAGCAGAAGACGAAACTGGCAGGCATGGTCACAAGGAACTTTAGTGGTTGGAGCATCTACCTGTATCATTGTGATATTAACAGTAGTATTGAAGGTGGCCACATTAACTTCAGACCCAGAAGACGCAACTGTGACAGGCTCGAAATGATGCCCTATGGTGAGAAGCTCCTGTAAGATAGCAAGAATTTTGACAAAAAACTTATTATACTCACTGGAAATGTATGAGCACGCTATGTTCATTCTGTACATCCAATAAAAAACTAAAATATTATTACCAAATTATGTATATTAAAGCAAGGCTACACATGTTCCTCTTAAAACAATAAAAATTTTAATTAAAAAATCTTCAGTTCACTTCAAAACCCAGCCTTATCTAATTTTATTACCATTTCATGGGATGCGACCCACATCCTCTTAAACACCCATGTATGATATTTTTATATTGACAGGTGAACAGGGAAAAGCAGATGTAGCGAGAGTTACCCGGAAAATTGAACTCTAGTCCCTTAGGTTCCCAGCCCAGTGCTCTACTACTGAACTTCAAGTCTGTGTTCTTTAGGGATTTTTTTTTTTGGTTACTGTTTAGTACATACATTTCCCTATTGGTTAGGCAAAGAAAACAATTCATACTCCTCCCATTCAGGCATTGTATTTAGCCTAATGTGCTAGACAAAACCAGTAGTTTTCCATAGTTACTAGATGATTATATTCACAGAGAAGTGCTAAATCTATATGGGTTATACATCTGGATTATATTCATAGAAAAGTGCTAAACCCATAATGGACATGGCAGTGCCTGGGAACAAAAGGGAAGGGATATCATTCTTTTTTTTCTTTATCAGAATTGGATTTAGCGGACTTGAGCCAAGTCCGTACCTGACTGGTTCATACATTAGATTTTGCGTGGCCAGCAGTAACAGCCTGGCTGATCAGGCCCTGATCCACCAGGAGGCCTAGTCATAGACTGGGATGTGGGGGGCATTGACCCCCCTGGAACACCCTCCAGGTAGCTGCACAACTGTCCTTCCAATGGAAATACGTACATACATACAAGGTTCCCAATGGAAATAAGTCACTGAATTTTATGGGTTATCCTAGTGGGTAATTTACACACCTTACTATGCATGGTAAGTGTACTTATGTGTACCTGTACCTAAATAAAGTTACTTAATCTGGGAGTGATGATACCTTATTAGCATTATTACTTGCACAGTATTAATAACGGCATCGAGGAGTGTTGATCACGTGATACATGTTTCACACACGTCAAGTCTGGTGGAGACAGCAAAAAGCCAAGACCAGGGCCAAGGCCAAGGCCTGGTCATAGACCGGGCCGCGGGGACGTCGATCCCAGGAATACCCTCCAGGTAGGGTCTCATAGTAACTAGAATTCTAGATCATCCTTTGAAGAGCTGTCTTAACCTGATAGCCAGTGGGAATTAATGTAAAGAGGGGACTGCAGATTGCAGAAGCGTTTGCTGCCAATGGTAACCTTGGGGAGATTAAGTGACTACTTTGTAGGATAAGCAAAGGTCTCATAGTAACCATCCTTCCTAGAATTCTAGATCATCCTCTGAAGAGCTGCCTCAACCTGACACAGCCAGTGGAGATTAATGTAACAGGGACGGATGGTTAGACCTCTTTACCAGTGGGGTGACTGCTAGGTTAGATAAGGTTTGTCAGAAAACAGGACAAGTCTCAAATGATGATCCACAATAATAATAATAATAATAATAATAATAATAAATAATAAATAATAAATAATAATAATAATAATAATAATAATAATAATTAAATTTTTATTTGGACATGATACATAGTTGTACAAAGGAATGTAGTACTAGTTGAGTGTACATGCCAAAAGCCATAGGATCTTCTGGTCATCTGACCGAGGCCTTCCACTGGCTTACCCCTCCACCACTTCAAAAATTAGGGTTATAATTATCAAGGTGATTTCAGAAGCGTTTGCTGCTGCTGCCAATGGTAGTAGGATAAGCAATAGCTAGTAACTTGACTTCTTTAGTGATTTGTGGGACTGAAAAATGTCTTAGGGGAAGGCAGTGTTAAAAGAGTGTATCAAAATCACTAATATATTGTTTTGTGGTCACACTTGCGATTATATACTTTGGTATGAACCTTGATATCTAGTATCGCAAATTGGCTTAAGACACTTAAGCAAACATAAGAACATAAGAAAGAAAGAACACTGCACTAGGGTATACTTATTAGAAAACGTTTAGGTCCTGGGACCTTGATTATTTTAACACCATTAAAATGAGAGTATATACAGTTGGAGAGTGAGGTGTGAGTGACACATGGTGACCTGAAAAACTACCATATTTGTGGGGTCGACAGATAACTAGCATTACCTGATATATTTGGCTTCCCTACAGTAAAGCCTAATCAGTTTTCCCCCCCAAATATGACTAAATTTAACAGAAATTATAATACATATGTATGATATAGGCTGTCTTTCATCATGGTAGGGCGTCCCAGAAGAAAAAAAATCATCATTCATTCAACAGCCACCTTGACATTAGATTCTTGGACATCACAGTTGACATGACCCTCCAAAATGTAACCTCCCCAACCCCCCCCCTCCTTCAATGGAGGCACCACTACCCACGTGTGAATAAATTTAGAAAAAACCCACACGCTGATGAGAGAAGCCATTGGCTGGCGAAAATGTTTAAGTGTAATTAAGTTTATTCAGGTATACACAAATACAGTTATATAGATTATCATACATAGCAGTATATGTGTAGAAAACCCTCCAGGATAACCCAAAAAAGTCAGAGAGTGACTTATCACCTACTGACCACCTCCACAACTGGTAACTAGTTTCCCTCAATCCCTTCATATATATTACCTTGGTCACAACCCTACATCACGCCGCCAATGTTTCCCTCAACTCCATCTAACAAGCTTCTTTCTGCATTGTAATAATGTTGGTAGAATTACCCATAATATTTTAGGTAAAAGGACATGTGCAGCTAATGCGACCTCTTCTTGTGGCAACGTTTCGCCCTCCAGGAGCTTGACACAGCTCCTGGAGAGCGAAACGTTGCCACAATAAAATGTCACATTAGTTGCACCTGTGTCCTTTTATCTAACAGGGTTACAAATGCCTGCCTGCTGGATGCTCAAGCCCCTACCACTTAAAACCTTCACACCCTCCCTCCAACCCCTTATGTACATTTAAATGAAATACATACCTGAGCTGTTATCCTGGCCACTCTTGAATTAGGCTTATAGTTTCCATCGTCCCAGCTACCCACATGGACTCCCACAAGGTTATAAACGATAATGCATATGCTTAATATAGCAAGCAAAATTAAAGACTTTAATCTGCCTCTTAACCTCATCTTGTCTGACCATTAGTATTCTATATTCTTGCTTCATTGTTCATGGAGGTTCATTCTGATGGTTTCTATCGCTGGTACAAATTTCTGCAAAAAAATAAAAAAAAACATTAAAGCAAAATTATTGTCTGCACAGAATAGAATGCAATTTTATTTGCAAAATATATTGTCTAGAGTTTAGTTCCATGTCTGCATAAATAATTTATTACGATTGTGACCAGATATAAGCATGTAAATAGTTCATTACCACTGTAAATTGCTTAGCTATCAAAATTTTGGGGCCCAGTCCCTGGACCCATTATGTACCTCTGTAATCTTTTGACTACCGCCCACAGGATGGGTGTGGGGTACATAATAAAGTTATTAAACTAAAAAAAAAATGTAGCAACGTTCTGCTAAATTTAATTTCTCGAAGTGTTTGGAGTCAATATCAAACATTCCCAACAAAGTAGAATAATCACTTAAATGTAAAAAACCTGATTAATCACTTAAATGTAAAAACCTGTTATGAATAATACATACTAAGCTAACTGTTTCTATAATATTTACATTATAATGACCACGTAAACTGTAACTGCAATGCAATTAATTGTTTTAAATTGTTATCTCATTCAATTAGTTGCATTGCTACAATTAATTGATATGTTCAACTTATATTCAAACTTTATAACTTAGATACACAATTATACTTATTTTATAAATTATCAACCATAATTTTTTACCATGTAATCTACAATTAAATAGTCCTAAGAATGCCCGCAATGCACAGCATATTAGGGGCTTTTGGCATGTACATCTCATTTATACCTATGTATCATGTCTACCAACTATGTATCATTGTACCATGTCTAAATAAAGTATTATTATTATTATTATTATTATTATTAAGTAAGATAAAACGACACATGAGTAGGCTGAAGGGGGTACTGATCGCAGGAAATTAAGGACCCCCAATGGAAATATTTCCATTGGGGGTCTGACTTTTTGAGTTATCCTAGGTAATTTACACTATGATAATTGTGCTTGTGTGTATCTGTACCTAACACATTCCCTGCATCACCGAGTGAAGTGTTGAGGCAAGATCCATACATAGCTTTCAGAAGAGGTACAATAAAGCTCTTGGAACATGGAGTGTGGGAAGCTAGTAGCGACCAGCGAAGAGACTGGGCCAGGAGCTGTAACTCGACCCCTGCAACTACATATTGGCGAGTACCCACTGACTAACCCACCAGCACAACCTAGCCATTCACTAACCCCCACTTACACACCCTGCCCACTACTACCCCACCCCACCACCATACCTTAATAAAACGCTATTTCTACCCATTTATCAGTCAATTGAGGAATAAGGAAGAAACGGGTATATAGTGCCATAAATGAACTTACCACATACAACGTATTATACTACCACTATTACTACTAGCACAGCCACCACTACCCAGGGAGAACGCTAAACCCGCAGGAGTCGTGCAGCGCCCAGGGAATTGGAATCAATCAAGTTCGATCCAAGGGAAAGATCGACCCAATTCCTCGGCTCCTCCAGAGACTCTCCTGCCAGGGGTTCAAGACTCACCCGTTCACTTATTTAATTTATCTTATAGATCAAGAGAATAAAGGTATCAACATTTTATTGTAGCAATGTTTCTGTCTTATTAGTTGCACTTGTGTTCTTTTTTAGGGTGTCAAGTAGCTAGATCGCTAGCGCACTCCGCTCACACACGGAGGTCCGGAGTTCGAATCCCTGGTACGGCTGGAAACCATTAGGGACGTGTTTCCGCAAGACACCTGCTGTCCATGTTCACCCATCAGTATAAAAAAATGGGTACCTGGGTGTTAGTGGACTGGTGTGGGTGGCATCCTGGGACAAAATTAACATAATTTGTGGGAAATGCTCAGCATAACAAGGGGCTTTCTATATAGTAGTATGTCATTGATGTCAACTATGGTCTGTATACCTTGTACATGTAGAAATAAAGATATTATTAACACTGGTGGTAATTCTGCGAATATTACATTACTACATTAAGCAAGTTCTTCACTTAGCAATATTCACTGGCGCTGAAAAATGGTATGGTGATATCGACAAAGTCGCTACTAATGACTTCTTTAGACTGAAGAAGCCTGAAGAAGTCACTCGTAGCGACTAGTGACTTCTTCAGACTTAAGTCACTCGTAGAGAAACGTTTCCTATAATAAATGTTCTGAACTGTACATAACCGTGTCTTTCCTACACACTGGCTTTGCATTTCGGCAAGTAGAACGAGGACAGGCACCTAAAGTCAGTACCTGATCAGCCAGGCTGTGGTTCGTACGTCAGTTTACGTGCGGCCAACAGTAACAGCCTGGTTGATTAGACCCTGATCCATCATGAGGCCTGGTCACAGACCGGGTCACGGGGTCGTTGACCTCCGGAACCCTCTCCAGGTAAGAATTACCCTTCAAGGAAAGAGGGTGACTTGATCCTGGTAAAGGGCTTTTTATCCAAGAAACTGGAGCTATCATTCCCTCTATAATCTAGATACAGTTAGGACAGAGGTCTCGAGCCATGAGTTCCTTGAGAGTTAATGGTGGACACCACTACAGATAATGGCGTATACTGTTGTAATGACTCTTGGCTGGTGGTTCAAAATGAACGAGGCAATCTAGTTTCAAAATTACTCGAAAATAGTTTCAAATTTGATGAGACAATTCTGCAACGTTTGGGTATCTATTCTGGAAACGTTTCGCCAGTCAGTGGCTTCTTCAGTCAAGTGCAGAGAAAGGGGGAAGATGAGGAGTTTGAGGTAATCAGTCCCTCAGCCTTGAGTCGATATGTTCAAACTGGACTGAAGAAGCCAGTGTGTGGCGAAACGTTTCCAGAATAAAGATACGCAAATATTGAAAATTGTCTCATTTATCAACGTGACAGTTCAGTAAAGCATTTATTCACATCTGCTACAGCGTTCCTCCTTTCTTACGTTCTTAGGAGCTCTGAATTTAGAAGGGTGAGAGGAGTGCGTGGGAGCACAGTAACTCCAGCAAGCCTTGAGTGCACCCAGCTGTCTGCCACAGTGGAGTGCGTGGGAGCACAGTAACTCCAGCAAGCCTTGAGTGCACCCAGCTGTCTGCCACAGTGGAGTGCGTGGGAGCACAGTAACTCCAGCAAGCCCTGAGTGCACCCAGCTGTCTGCCACAGTGGAGTGCGTGGGAGCACAGTAACTCCAGCAAGCCCTGAGTGCACCCAGCTGTCTGCCACAGTGGAGTGCGTGGGAGCACAGTAACTCCAGCAAGCCTTGAGTGCACCCAGCTGTCTGCCACAGTGGATGTAATTCAATGTAAAGGACATCTAAAATACCCCAAGGACAGTGGTTTTAAGAAATGTCACAGGATAAACACCGTTATATTCACCTAAGATACCCAAACCTAACTTTACTTAGCTTAATTTACTCTAGTGTAACATCTAAACGATTCTATGCTAATGTAAGAACCTAACCTGTGCCAGCTATTTAATGGGCCCTGGATCCAAGAAATTTGAGTTATCTTCCCCCTAAATCAAGCCTGATTACCTAGTTTCCCAGGTCCCACGTACTGTATGACTTACGGGTTTAATATTAATAATAATCTACGTAACCTACCCTACCCTATAATTTATACGCCAGTTTAAATATTTTACTAGTATATCCAGATGAAAATTGATTTATTCGGTGACTTTTTTCCTGTCACCAGTGGGTGTACGACTGGATATAACTAAAAAAAATATCGTAGTGGAAATGAGGAAGGCGCCTAGATAAGTATGATAGTTGTTGAACTGAAGGTCCCCTGGTTATACTCAGACTCCCAGATGACAAGACATGTTGCTACAGTTTTTTTCATATGGTTACCTGTGGTTAAATACACATTTTTATTGATTTTTGTTATCATATACATACGTACATACATACAACAATACATTGCATACATACATATGCATTTATTTAACACGTCGGTCGTCTCCCAGAGGCAGGGTGACCCAAAAAAGAAACACTTTCACCATCATTCATGCTATCACTGTCTTTCCAGATACACGCAGATGGGAGTTAAATGATAGCTCCAGGCCTTTCGTGTTGAAATCAACACCATCAGGAGCTTGCAACATTTATAAGTTTACGAAGTGCAATAAAACGCCTATGGATGCTGAAGGGTATTATACAGGTAGGTTTATGTTACATGACCTTTACCTAAAAATAAATGCAAAATACTGCACGTAAGAGTTACGGGAAGCGTAAAGAAATTGATGCCGTAGTCAAGACAATATAAAATAAGACTAAGTTACAAGGAGAAAGGCACTGCAGCAGATGCTGTGATGACCAGACACCGTGGGTGCCAAGATAAGGAGGATAGATATTACAACTGCCAACATAGTGTAGGCGACAGGAAACGCCAAATTAATGATGACAAAACTTGTCGCGCACACAAACCCACAACACTGAATGCCATCATTTATCTTGTTAAACTTAAACCAACTGCTGACTGAGCTTGCTTCCTCTCGAGTATTTGCCTAATCTCACCATCTTTTCAGGTAGCCAACAAGTGCGTAAACCCTGCCAAGACATCTGTGAGGAGCGTGTGTGACCTAATTCACGTCTGCATAAATAACTGGTAACTATTGTAACCAGATATAAACATGTAAATACTTCATTACCACTAACTTGTATTAGCTATCAAAACTTTGTGACCCACTCCCTGGACCCATTATGTGCCTCTTATGTTGAGGTACAGTTCCTGGACCCATTATGTGCTTCTGTAATGTTGAGGTACAGTTCCTGGACCCATTATGTGCTTCTGTAATGTTGAGGTACAGTTCCTGGACCCATTATGTGCCTCTGTAATGTTGAGGTAAAGTTCCTGGACCCATTATGTACCTCTAATCTTTTGACTACCGCCTACACGATGGTTTTGGGGTGTATAACAAAGATATTAAACTAAAAAAAAAACTGAAGAATGTAGAGACAGACATTTTTTATAATTTTTGCAGGACAGTGGTTCTTATTTATCAAGCATGTTTTAATTCTACTGTATTCGTTTTCAAAACGAAGCTAACACACAGGACACAACAGAGATTAAGTTACCTACATCCTTTCAACACAGTTTGACATTTTAATAATTGCGTAATGCATATTTATCAGCAACTTCTCACGCAAGTTATGTTAGTAAATGATAACGAACATTGGTATTATACTACCCAACATTCTGGCACCGTGATGATTACAGACAGATTAAAATATTTATAGGCCTTAGACACTCAAAATCATAACCCCTCTCCTAGAGATCTATATACAAATATTCCCATCAAGGAAGGGTTGCCTTGATGCTGTAGGGTTCCTGATCCACGGAATTAAAGCTTCCCACCTCAGATTAAACTTGATTACCCCCCATTCTCAAGGAACTCTGTGACCCCTACTGATTAGATGCATAAAAAGCAATATTACCAAGAATGTGACCAGCGGAACCACCTGAGTCGGGTGAAAACCAGCTGACCTTGAGTTTGTAAACCGGAACGTGTTTATTTAATATTGTTTACCCAGCGAGGGCTATTATTATATTCATGTGGGAGAACTAGACCCGGAGGGGGGTCATACAGCTCCTGGGAGAATGGGAGGCATTCAGCTTCGGTTTAAGTGGTAAGGACAGGTCCAATTCTTTGAATCAAGATCCTCTCCCTGGCATCAAGGCTACAAACTCTTGTAAAATATTATATCTCCAATTTTTTTGTTACTACTTAGGCCTTTTAAAAAGTCGAGAAAATAAATCAGGTTAGAAACTATAGTCTTTCTCAGAAATTTTCAAAATTAAATATTTTTCTCTACAGAAAATAGATGTGTTAATCTTATTTTTCTAGTATTAATACTAGGGTTGGAGACTAAGTTACATGCCAGTGATTAAGTTAGATGAATTAACATATATGCAACTTTGACCTGAGGGCGACAACTTAGGTAATTTACGCTATGTATGATAATTGTACGTATGTGTACCAGTGCCTAAATAAACGTAAGAAATCCCTTTATGGGAGGGAGGGAGGGGGAGGGAAGGAGAAAGAGAATGGAGGGAGGGGAGTGAATGGAGGAGGGGAAACAACATACAGTAGACCTACTGAACCATGGGAGGCAGCTTTTGTTCACAATTAGGAGCCTTCACGAAGCTGACTAAACTGAACTCCAACTGGAAACTTGACATTTCTTGCAATGCAACGAGTGCGACTTAGTGTACAGTTACCAACTACTTAGTGTCCGCAGTTCGATCTCCGGTACGGGTGAAAACATTGGTGTATTTCCTTAAGACAACTGCTGTCACTAATCACCTAGCAGTAAGTAGGCACCTGGGTGTTAGTAACCTTACACCTGCTGTCACTGTTCACCTATCAGTAATTAGGTATCTGGGTGTTAGTGGACTGGTGTGGGTGGCATTCTCGGGACAAGACTAACACAAGTTAAGAGAAATGCTCAGCATAACCAGGGGCATTCTATATAGTATGTCACTGATGTCAGCTATGGTCTGTACAAGTTGTATCATGTACTTGTAGAAATAAATATTATTATTAGTTTCACTGCACGTTTAACTCTCAAAATGTCACGTATTAAGAAAAGGACCTCAATGGAAATAACTCTCTGACCTTTTTTGGGTTATCCTGGGTTCTCTACACATATGCTATGTATGATAATCTATGTAACTGTGTATACCTGAATAAACTTACTTAAACAATACTGTACAGGCAAATACACTTAGTAAAACTACCAACTTTTCCTTTTTGGCTTAATGAATTGTTTTATGGGCAGTATGCTGCTACCCCACCCGCTTGATAGTTATTAAGTGAATATAAATCCTGGATTTGTCTCACTATTGTATTTAGTGTCTCTTACACGAGGTAATGAAGCTGGCAGATAAGGATATTAACCTTGAAGAAGCCACTGACAGTATGCATGTCATAGGCCAACACTCACTGAACTCAGTATTCGTAAAATAAAGTCAAATGCCTTAAATATATGGAGAATGAGTATATACAGAGTCATTCCAGTCATGAAAACCCCCAAATAATAAGCGTGAACATCACTAATGTGGTGTGTATGGGTTAGTAAGTTTATTCAGGTATAGGTACACATTAATAGCTACATAATTATCACACATAGCAGCACATGTGTAGATTACCTAGGATAACCCAAGAAGTCAGACAAAGTGCCTTACTTCCATTGGGGGTTGGGGATAAAGTTGTGTATGAAGGAAGCATAGTGTGGGAGTGTAGCAGCAATACAGTGAGACCACGACGACCAGTCACTGTGAAGCACCAACGAGGCATAACTGCTACTTGCCACAGGAAGTTAAGAGCCTAGCGGGGTGTTTGATGGCTTGCTGCCGGAAGTGTAAGTTTACCAATAAAACCTTCTTTCTTACTTTCCTTCTCTGGCAAGAAACGCCAAACTTGGTTTTATATACTTATCTGGCTTACCCCTCCACCAATTTAAAAATTATGGTTATGACTTAACCATTGTTGATAGTTACACTACTGTGCCTCTTTTATTCTGAGTGGTAGAGTCGCCCATGTAGTCATTTGTGGTTGGGGAGGTAGTCTCTGGCTCCTGGCTTCACCTCTACTCACAAACTGAGTCTTCTAGGACTCATGGACAATACTACAACCACTTCCTAACCTCCTTAAGAATTAAGCACGTTTGATGACATTTATGAGACTCGTTTGTTAACTCCCTCTATCCTTCCCCCCCGTCACAAGTCCCCTCCTAGATCCTACGAGTCATCAGTCTATTGTGAAATTATTTCTCCTCCGGTTCTTCCGTTTCAGTGCTGCAAGATTTAGTTATTGTTCGTGTCAGTATTCGAGGTTCAATAGGTGACTCGCTATTCAATGGTAAGAACCTTGACTTCACAATTACAAGGACCCAGGTTCGAGTGCCGGATGGATCGCAACACAACTTAGACCCAAACCTTGGTTTTCTTGGACTATCCCGGGTTAATGTGAATACAGTGTCTTCATGTGTCGTCACCCACTGTCTGTGTAACAGCAAGAAGTATACTATAGGTTACAAAGGTTACTCACAAGCTAAGTAAAGTTCGTGGATCCCTAAGAGGAGGGGGGGGGGTCGTTTTTGCCAGACACCTCTAAAGTCAATGATGGCGAATGTCTTTGGCCCATGATTCCTTGAATCAAGGGCCCTTTAACAAAGATACCTCCCTTGATGGGGAAGTCAAGAAATACATGCATATATATATACTATCCTCAGTAGACTAAACAACTGTCATAACACAGGTACCATGTTAAACGTTTTGCATTCTGACAGGATTACCGGTTCGTTCTGCCTCGCGAACAAGCTGCACATAAATCATTAAAATTTGTACTTACACTTGGTATAAATTTCTTTTAATTTCCTGTGTCTCGCAGCTCGATTGCTAGCGCACTCGGCTCACACAGTGATGTCCGGGGTCGATCCCCGGTACGGGTAGAAACATTAGGCCGTGTTTCCTTAAGACTGGGTGTTAGTCGACTGGTGTGGGTTGCATCCTGGTACAAAATTGACCTAATTTGCCAGAAATGCTGCCTTCAAACAGGCACTGGACAGGCACCTTAAGTCGGTACCTGACCAGCCAGGCTGTGGTTCGTACGTTGGACTGCGTGTGGCCAGTAGTAACAGCCTGGTTGATCAGGCTCTGATCCAACATGAGGCCTGGTCACAGACCGGGCTGCAGGGGCGTTGACCCCTGGAACTCTCTCCATGTATACTCCATGTATGTAGTAATATGTCATTGATGTTAACTAGGCCTGTATACCTTGTACATGTACTTGTAGAAATAAATGATTATCATTATTAACCTTAGTCCGAATACTGCAAATGTAAATTCGAGTCCTGGTGGAGGTCATATACTGGTTAAAAATGTCAGGGTATAAGAAAACCCCAGCACTGGTTGAGGTCTTCAAGTGTTAGGCTAAAGGTATCCACACATCCCATGACAAAACACAAACAAATATTGGCCAGAGCTCAACTGGGGCTTTGTCTCGCCTTAAGTCAGAATTATTTACCTTCTACAGATTATACATTCATCCAAATTATATATATAATGATGGGATGCCCCCACAACACAAGCTATGGTGAAGGAAGTGCCAACACTGGTGTGGGATGTTCTACTGTGTCACACAAAGGGATGGCTCTTACCTAGTGAGTGGGGCTTGTATTTATAACCGGCATTCTCCACGCCATGCCAAGTTACTGCCTGTATTCCTTGTTCTCATGTTTCTATATACATTAGTGTACTTCTTGTATTCAAAATTGTGTATACATTACTAGGAAACAAGTCACTGACTTTTTGGGTTATCCCAGGTAATTTACACTATGATAATTGTACTTATGTGAACCTGTGCCTAAATAAACTTACTACATCTCTCGTAGTTGACAAGCATTATCCGGAATGAGAATGAAATAACTAGGCCTATGCTTCAAGCTCCTGGTAAATCCGGCTTTGGGTTAAACAGTTCCATCAAACACCTTAACTACTGGGAACGCCTGGAAGCACTAGACTTGTATTCACTGGAGCGCAGGCGAGAGAGATGTATCATAATCTACACCTGGAAGACTGGAGGGACTGGATCCCAGTATGCACACAGAAATTCCTCCATACGAAAGCAAAAGACTTGGCAGACGGTGCAACGTACCCCCAGTGAAAAGTAGGGGCGCCACTGGTACACTAAGAGAAAATACAATAAGTGTCCGGGGCCCAAGACTGTTCAACAGCCTCCCACCATCCATAAGGGGCATTACCAGTAGACCTCTGGTTGTCTTCAAGAGGGAGCTGGGCAGATACCTAAAGTCAGTGCCAGATCAGCCGGGCTGTGGTTCGTACGTTGGACTACGTGCAGCCAGCAGTAACAGCCTCGTTTATCAGGCCCTGATCCACCGGGAGGCCTGGTCATAGACCGGGCCGCGGGGACGTCGATCCCCGGAATGCCCTCCAGGTAACACATGCCAGCCTCTGCTGGCCGCCTATTAAGAAGTATCTGTAGGCTAGTAGTGGTCTAAGGTGTCAGCGCGTGACAAATTCCCTTCCCCTGTGGTGACACAGCCTAGGAAGTCTACATAAATTACCCTTTCCCTGTGGTGACACAGCCTAGGAGGTCTACATAAATTACCCTTCCCCTATGGTGACACAGCCTAGGAAGTCTACATAAATTACCCTTCCCCTGTGGTGACAGCCTAGGAGGTCTACATAAATTCAAAGAACTCATTGGAAAACTAATTTATGTTAAACAGGCACATAAATCCTACTAGTTTTTGTGGTTATCGAGGCAATATTTGTCACCTGGTGAGCTGTATCAGATTCACCTCTGGCAAGCACCATGATGGGGGAATATTTATGCTGGAGATTTAAAAATAAAAGATCAGCTGGCCGGAGTTTGGGTACTAGGGGGGCATGACGCCATACCCCTATGTGCCATGCCACGCCCACTCTGAAAAACACATTAAGGATTGTGTCTCAGGTGTTGCCCGCTGTTTCTCACATACACGTGGTATATACACATATGTATATATGTGAACATGATATACAGTATCAACAAGTAAATAAGACGCATGTCCGTGTTCCCCTAGCAGGAAGTAGGTACCTGATGCTAGTAGACTGGTGTGGGTGGCATCCTGGGGTGGTGGTAGTATACCTCAGATAGAGCTGGGCTTTGAAATGAACCGAGGTAGAATAACTGCTCTTAGCCTGTAACAGTGGTGTGTGAAAAAAAATATTGCAAGAATTAAGTATATTTATTCCGAGATAAAGATACCTAACTCGTGTACACGTGTCTTATAACTGTGTATATACCACGTGTGTCAGACAGCAGGTAATACAACCCCTTAATGTGTCTTAGGTTCCTATTTAAAAGACAAGTTCCTCATTTTTATGTACAGAATTGCAGCCATATAATCCAACTTTGAGGTACGAGAAGGCACCAAGGGACACAGATGACAGTTAAAAGGGAAGTTATTAAGGCCTCATGAACTAACCTAGATGAAGACATTACGATTCCAGGGGTCACCGCCCCTTGAAGCCCGGTGCCAGACCAGGCCTGCTTGATGGCCTGATCATTCAAGCTGTTGGTGTTAGTCACTGATCATGAACTAGAACTTATCTAGCTCTTGAAGACAGCTAGGGAGGGGTTGTTAGTACAGTAATTCCCCTTATGTACGAAGGGAGGGTGGTGAAGTCTTGGTCCCTTTACACTTACTAAGTTATCTCTTAGTGTACCCATTGAACCCAGCTTTTCACTGGATGCATTTTTCACTGTCTACCGAACCTCTTGCTTTTGTACGGAGTAATTTCGGAGTGCAGAGCTGGAACTAGTCCCTCTATAATTTTCCTAGAGTAAATTATGATGTATCCTTTTCGTCTACGTTCCAGAGCGTACAAGGGTGGGTTAGGTAAGGTTTGTCAGGAACTAGGACAAGTGTTTTCTGACGTATTCAAGAAGCCTGCATAATTTAGGTATTTTATTTACCGTATTTCGCGGCTTATAAGACTTGTTTTAGTTTCAATGGCTCGGCATCTGACGTAACTGGGAGAGCTACAGTCCACCCCAAACTTATAGCTCCCGTCACTGACCTTCAGTTTATAGGACGAGGCTGGTTTTTGGAGACATTTTATGGAAAAAAATGAGTCTAATAAGCCACGAAATACGATAGTTTATGTAAACAGTTAATGTTCTCTGTACACTTTCAAAAGTAGGTATGGTTGGGCCCTGGAAGCCAAATATCTGAAATTATCGAGAGTCTAGAGGTAGAGCCAGAAGCCATGACACGACCCCTGCAAATACAACTAGACGAGTACATCTTTATGAGCAGGTGAGTGGATAGGCTTAAAACCTAATAAATTAATTGTGGGTGAGTCTCTCTAATTAGTCCCACTTGTCATTCTTCTCTCTCTCAGCGCAGCCGTTCTTTGAATACCAACCCTAGAAATGTAAAACACAGGTCTGTATAAACACCTGTAAATTTAACCTAGATGAAACTTACGTTTCACTCGCAGTCTCGACTTCTTCTTCTCTCTCTCTCTCTCTCTCTCTCTCTCTCTCTCTCTCTCTCTCTCTCTCTCTCTCTCTCTCTCTTCCCCCTCGCTTCAAGGGCGGTTCCAGAAGTTTAATATAGGAGGGACTTAGTGGTGGCCGTCTGACTGGTAGAGGGACTAGGGGACTGTCTTGAAGCAACGTTATCATCTTGACTTAGAAGGGGCTGATTTGGGCTTCAGCTCCCCCTCTGCCTCCCCTATAGCCATGTTCCTGCCTCGTTCTCCCTCTCTTATATGACACGTGTACCGGATACTGCATCCCGCCAAGCCTAGTTCACAACCCACAGTACAGCTCGTGGATAAACAGTACCATAATACTGTCCAGCCTTGTCATAACCCACACTCAGGACAAGTTTATTTACGTACACCTAAGTATAATTATCATACAGTGTAAATTACCTTGTAGATAATAAGTACAGACCAATATATACAGATGAATACTCAACAATATAGAGAAAACATCAAGGTGAAATCTACTAGTAACAAGAGCAACAAAAGGTGTCTAATTAGGAATTTAATCAACTAGCTCATTTTCCTTCTAGGGAAAAGGGTCCGGTGTGGGAGTCTTGATTTAAGGAACTGGAGTTGCCTTCCCTTTTATTGGCTCTAACTTGGTCACCCCAGTTGATGTCTGACTGATAACTGTTTAGAGCTCCCCGTGATCTTATTAATATAGGCTGCAAGAAAAAATAACTACAAATCTCCCACAGACTACAAAATTAACTACTCAAGACCTGAAAGTACAAATTAAAGTGTCGGCATCCTAACTGTAAATTGAAGTGCAGGCCTCCCAACTACAAATTGAAGTGTAAGCCTCGTAAGAATTACAGGTCCCAGTCTAAGCCTATCGACAAGTGCCTCTGATAAGCAGTAACTTACACAACAGGCCAAGTAATGAGTAATAACATTACCATATCAAGATAAATTATGTTATTTAATATTTAACTTTCCTGTGTCATGTAATACCCATCGTGCAGTAAGCATTCCCTTATATACTGGACATAGTCGTTATACGTAATTTTAAATTAAAAAATATAGGAAAGATATCGGTATTGTCCGAAAATTGGGTATCGGAATCAGCCAAAGTTTAGGTATCGTCCCAGCTCTACTTTTCACGAGCACCCCTCACAGGTTTAGCGCTTCACAATGTACCTTAGTATAATAATGATCGTGATTAACATTTTTTTATTGCTAAGAACGATGACTAATACATACAAATAAATGCTAGAACTGTTTTATATAGAATATAATCCTATACAAAATGGTTATAATCATAGCCATAATTTTTAAAGTGGTGGAGGGGTAAGCCAGCGGAAGGCCTCTGTCAGATGACCAAAAGCTCCAGCTGCGGGTCATCATATAACTAAGACCCGCGTCAGAAAACACTGTCCTGTTATCTGACAAATCTAAGTATTGAATTTCTGCTTTACAAAACTTACATTTTTGTTCAGGATGGCTGAGTGGAGGAGGTTGTGCAAGGAATGTTTGGAGCACGTATTAAATATTCCCAGGTGAAGCACAGAGCACGACTGTATGAACACAGAGAAAGTTGAGGCGCTGTACTGGGTAAGTTAGTATATCCAGCAAGACCCACCATACAAGTGCCGGATCAAACCGCCTGAGGTGGGATAAGAGACAAGTGGCACACTTGAAGATGGTGCCTACAATGTTGTCATGGAGGGTATTAAAAGTGGAGTGAGCAGCCTTAGAAAGGTGTCTTCTAACTTTAAAAACAACTCTGGTTTCAATTATTAATATATAACATAGTATAACCCCACATAGAAAATTGTATTTATTACCACTAGGTTCCCAGTTTCTCCCAGGATGTCTACCTGGAGGGTGTTCCGGGGTCGACGCCCCCGCAGCCCTGTCCATAACCAGGCCTCGAGGTGGATCAGGGGGCTGATCAACCAGGCTGTTACTGCTGGCAGCACGTAAACCGACGTACCTTTGATATCCTTTGAAGAGTTTCACTACTCTCTGAGCCCGGCCATGGGCCAGGCACGTCTGGTGCTTGTCTGGTCAACCAGGCTGTTTCTGCTGGAGGCCCACATCTGACAAACTCAGGGACCTATTTTTAAGCCGTGTTTACGGGGAAGGGGGAGGGGGAGGGCTGCAGGTGTATGGTTACTTTGTCTGGAAAAAGTGAACCCGTCTCTTCGGGTTCAAAGTTGAGCGCTCTAGCAGGCGTGCACGTACGTACGTGTGTGCGTCTTGTCGCTAAGACACACACACTTACGCTTGAGGGTGAGAAACCTAAGAATATAAAGTCATTGTGGATCGCTTCACAGAATATGGAGGAGTCAAGAGACAAAGTTAGGCTGCAAGTGGAATTAATTATGGCAGCAGAGTCAGCCTGACGGGGCACTCAGATGAGAGGACACAACCGTGACCACACAAACATTATCTCCTCCCTTCATCATGGCCAAAGACTCTTGGTCCAAGAAACTGGAGCTGCGTTCCCCTTGATTACTTCCCATTCATTAGGCATTGTATAAGTAGATGTGGATTTATATACGGACAAATAACATGGAAACGTTATGCGTGATATGTTGTAAATAATTCGCGTTTTTCCATGTCCACCGACCGTTCCCAACAATTTCTTAACGTTTTTCAAGACTACAGTGATCGTCACCTACTCCAAGGCTGAAGGACTCATTACCTTGTCTTTTGTATATACTTTCTACAGTGTTCACATTTCGTCCTTGTATTATATACCATACATGTACAGATATGAGGAGTCATGGTGCAACAACTATTGGCATACCTGTGCTGGACTCGCTGGTCAAAGTGTATCAGTGAAAGTTTTAATAGGTATTCCGCGCAGTGACGCGTGTATTGTGCACCATAATGAGAAGGATTTACAAAACTAGACTTTCTTCCTGTCGCTGAGCGATCCTAGAGAGGTATCCCATTTATCCCATCACCCCAGCGCCCTGTACTTCAATGCACACGAGAGGCCAAATAGTTGAACCTTAAAACCCACAAGAGGTACACGAGTTACACCTCAACTCCCTCAACAGATACAGAAGCCATAGCTCAATCATACCAAGAGGTACATACTAACCTCCCTATGGCGTATAGAATACACCTAGTTGGATAAATCTTACTGTAACCAGCTGGTCCAGTGGCTTACCCGCTGCCCTAAAGTTTTAACTCACCTGCCGCGAGTTCAATCCCCACCCGAACAGTGGTTAAAATAACACATATATCTTGCCGAAAATGTGTACTGTACGTCCGTAGAATTGTGCCGTACTAACATGAACTTGAAAGTCAAGAAGACTGGTTCTTATGGGGGAGAACTTGATCTCCCAGTTAACAGTTTGATCTTAAACTCACACTAGTAAATCTTATGCAAGGTGATTTACTAGAGCAAAGTATTCCAAAAAAATATTAAAGTTTTAATGCGTAATTCGTTATAGGTTTAGATACAATGCATCAAGTAAACAACTACAGGAAATTATGTAGAAAAAAATATATATTTGGCGTAGATTTAAGGGGATATAAAACTATATTTAATTTTTTCACCTTCATACAGCTGACAAATTGGAGCCTACATAGTCCACTAAAAATTTAAGCTTTTATCTAAGTAGAGATACACAATCATTGCAAGTTTCAAGCCGATATGAAGAGGCTTTACAACTAATAGCACCTAAACAAATATCTCAGTTTGTAAAATAAAATTAACTAATTGGATCCAACACTCCAGAACTAATCCGAACCTCTAAGACATTAATCCGAACCTGAAAATAAGACAATAAAAACTGGTAACTGAGACTTACATAGTCCATTAACAATGCAAACCTTATTTTGAGTAAAATATATGAAGGTTGAAAATTTAAAGATGATCAAAGAGGCTTTCTCAAGTTATAGTACAAAAACACTTATCATATTTTAGCCTATAAAATAGAAAAAAGGCAGGTGATTAGCCCCAAAACAATGTGAAACTTCTAGGTATGGAGTATGGACAGCCAGTTTTGAAAGTCTTCGATCACATGACCCATTTTCCTTACAGACAAAAACCTTTCAGGAAAAAAATCATATAATCACTATAGATATCTAGTTTTAGAGAATACCTAAGAAATGCAATTTATTAAGGTACATAAGACTTCATACTAGAAAGAAACCACATTAGTTTTCCATGTATCTACAATATTTCAGATATATCTAATTTAAATATATTTACTAAAACAGTGGAATTCATACTGGAGAAAAATGATCTCATAGTTCAGGGAGTTTACAAGACTTTTCAAAACCAGAAGAATTCATAGTCAGAGAAACCCTAGTGCTCATTGTTTCTATATAACCTATAAGTAATGAGTGCCTCTTAAATACTTGACCTAACATTACAATTCAAACTGGAGATAAATCATTTTGTCTAAAATACTTCAAACAAGACTTGTGTCGATTGTTGAGTAATGTGTGAGAGAGAGAACCATGTATTACATAACCCCAGTCCCCTGTGCATGCAAGAAGCATAGTTGAAGCTCCAAACCCTCAAGACGCAAAAGAGCTGGACCACCACTCCCGCAATAAACCTACGACCTATAACTCAACCTTAACAAAAACAAAAAAGTCCAGGAGTCGGAGATAAGACAATATGAAAGGATCCAGAAGTTTGAGATGTATATACTAGATAGTAGTAGTAGTAGGTTGACCGGTCTTGTCCCGGGTCAGGTCTTTCCCAGATGGTGACCCGGCGAACACTAGAGAAGCCTAGACTTTTTAGATAAACACCCACATAAGGCTGATGACCTGCAGTTCAGCATCTAAAATGGTCAAAAATATTCGAGATGATGAGTTTCGACAGATACCTGGTGTTAATGTTATACAAGCATCCTACTATCATCTTGTCGGTACTCTAGATTATTATAACATTACGTGTCTTGACACCATGGCAACAAGGGATGTCTAACTGTTAACATTTGTTTGTCACAGGTTAGGTAATGTTTGTCAGGAAACAGGACATGTGTTTCCCTACGCGGGTCTTAGATGACTCAACTGGAGCTTTTGGTCATCTGACAGAGGCCTTCCACTGGCTTACCAGTCCACCCCATTAAAAATATGGTTATGATTATGACCATAAGATACAGCAAGACTTACTTTCAATAGTGAGACCCACTCACCTGAAACCATAGCAGTGATCAGACCATTTGAAAGTATCTAAATTTACTAAAACATTGAGTTTATAAGGTAGAAAAACACGATGTGTTTAGTGTGTAAAAGACCTCAAACAAATTAATAAAATAATACAGAGCTCATACTGAAGAAAACAATAACATTCAGTGTGTCTGACTTCTAATAAATACATCAATGCACATTAATGGACCCGCCGAACAGAAGTCAATTCATAAATGGCCTTGTAATAAGTGATAATTATATATTAACAGTAAATGTTGTAAATTTCTCTCATAATATGCGTGTGTTTCTATTAAGTAAAATGATGCCTAGCTAATTATTTCGTTAAACCTTAACAAATATTTGACCCGGAGTTGTGTGGTAGTGGTCGGCTCACTATCCAAAGTACCCAGGGTCAATTATCATGAGTTTGGGCACGTTTCTTACATCTCCTGCCCCAGTTTATAATTCAGCAGCATATCGACACTTTAATATTACTCTACATTCAATTTGACTTGTTAATCGACTACTGTACGTAGGTAATGACTCCTAGCCTGTACACTTAAGATCAAAATATAATTATTGTCCGATATTCGAAAGCCACAATTTCTGCAGTCTAATATATTAATTATATTCACCGAGTGATCCAACAAACTGGATCTATCCTTCCCTATACTTAAACCAAACCTGACTGGCATCCCATTCCACCGGCCTGTATGACCCTAAGGATTTACCGCTCCACGCGATAACAATAACTATATAGGCCACAAAAAAATAAACCAGTATGGATCATTCATACTGGTCTTGACACAGGTTTACCTCTGAGAGTGGAGGTGAATATATGTACAAAGAGGCATTTATCAAGCTGAATAGCATGGACACCAAACCAATTATTAATGCATATAATGAGGCAGTTTCATTCACCGTCAAAGAACAACACTGTGGGGAAATATATTTTTTACAGGAGAGTAAACATGTTAAATTTTATGTGATGGTTACGAATTACTACACTGGTTTAAGGTTTTCAATATTGATAAGTGATCGTGGTTCGTCAGTGTGATTGTACTGTGTTGTGTTGCCTGTAATATATTAAACCACACATGATTATTCAAAATTATTCAAAATTTGCAAGTCTAGCAACTGCTGCTGTATTATGCAAAGACGAAAATATCAAAAGGTTAATAGGTTAGAGAGCGAGCCTGACAAGTTTGTTTTATGTGGGGGTTGGCCCTGTAACTAGGCTCTTTATGTGGGGCTGGCCCTGTAACTAGGCTCTGTTTATTATGTGGGGAGCTGGCCCTGTAACTAGGCTCTGTTTATAATGTGGGGAGCTGGCCCTGTAACTAGGCTCTGTTTATTATGTGGGGGTTGGCCCTGTAACTAGGCTGTTTATTATGTGGGGGCTGGCCCTGTAACTAGGCTGTTTATTATGTGGGGGCTGGCCCTGTAACTAGGCTCTGTATGTGGGGCTGGCCCTGTAACTAGGCTCTGTTTATTGTGGGGGGCTGGCCCTGTAACTAGGCTCTGTATGTGGGGCTGGCCCTGTAACTAGGCTCTGTATGTGGGGCTGGCCCTGTAACTAGGCTCTGTATGTGGGGCTGGCCCTGTAACTAGGCTCTGTATGTGGGGCTGGCCCTGTAACTAGGCTCTGTATGTGGGGCTGGCCCTGTAACTAGGCTCTGTATGTGGGCTGGCCCTGTAACTAGCTCTGTATGTGGGGCTGGCCCTGTAACTAGGCTCTGTATGTGGGGCTGGCCCTGTAACTAGGCTCTGTATGTGGGGCTGGCCCTGTAACTAGGCTCTGTTTATGTGGGGCTGGCCCTGTAACTAGGCTCTGTTTATGTGGGGCTGGCCTGTAACTAGGCTCTGTTTATTGGGGGGCTGGCCCTGTAACTAGGCTCTGTTTATGTGGGGCTGGCCCTGTAACTAGGCTATGTTTATTAGTGGGGACTGGCCTTGTAACTAGGCTCTGTTTATTATGTGGGGCTGGCCCTGTAACTAGGCTGTTTTATGTGGGGCTGGCCTGTAACTAGGCTGTTTATGTAGGGCTGGCCTTGTAACTAGGCTATGTTTATTATGTGGGGACTGGCCTTGTAACTAGGCTGTTTATGTGGGGCTGGCACTGTAACTAGGCTTGTTTATGTGGGGCTGGCCCTGTAACTAGGCTATGTTTATTATGTGGGACTGGCCTTGTAACTAGGCTTGTTTATGTGGGGCTGGCCCTGTAACTAGGCTGTTTATGTGGGGCTGGCCCTGTAACTAGGCTATGTTTATTATGTGGGGACTGGCCCTGTAACTAGGCCTGTTTATTATGTGGGGACTGGCCTTGTAACTAGGCTCTGTTTATTATGTGGGGGGGCTGGCCCTGTAACTAGGCTGTTTATGTGGGGCTGGCCCTGTAACTAGGCTGTTTATGTAGGGCTGGCCTTGTAACTAGGCTATGTTTATTATGTGGGGACTGGCCTTGTAACTAGGCTCTGTTTATTATGTGGGGGGGCTGGCCCTGTAACTAGGCTCTGTTTATGTGGGGCTGGCCCTGTAACTAGGCTATGTTTATTATGTGGGGACTGGCCTTGTAACTAGGCTGTTTATGTGGGGCTGGCCCTGTAACTAGGCTGTTTATGTGGGGCTGGCCCTGTAACTAGGCTATGTTTATTATGTGGGGACTGGCCTTGTAACTAGGCTATGTTTATAAGGTATATATTTTGTAGCATTCATACTGGTTGTGTGTCAGGTTTGTTTTCCTTAATTTAAACTTTAGGGTGTTAAAAACACACACACAGATGTTAGGAAGTATTTCTTCAGTCACAGAGTTGTCAGGAAGTGGAATAGTGTGAAGTGATGTAGTGGAGGCAGGATCCATACACAGCTTTAAGAGGAGGTATGATAAAGCTCATATGCAGCAGGAAGTGACCTAGTATCGACCAGTGAAGAGGCGGGGCCAGGAGCTATGAATCGACCCCAGCAACCACAACTAGGTGAGCGCGCGCGCGCACATAAACACAGTCACACACTATTCTTATATATATTCATAAAATAAATTTTTAGAAAAGTTTATTTTTTGTGCAGTTCGGTTAATTGACCAATTCAACCAGAGCACGCACACGTACACACGCGCACGTACACACGCACGCACACGTACACACGGGATCACCTGGAGATTCACAAACATTACAGTCAAATACAATCCTGCAAATCCGTGTTACGCATACCAACCTTGCTAATTCTGATGCAATGTAAGTTAATTTACTCAGCCTATCTCAGGAATTAGTTCAGCAAATCTTGCACAGTTTGCTTCAGACAAAATATTAAGATGATTCTAATGAGGCCACAATTTACAACAGCACAAGTCTTACCTGAAGAATTTAAATTGCATTAAGAAACTTTCTCTAAAAATGAACATTAATCTCCACCACTGAATAATGGAATACCGGGTAAATATGTGCCACACGACCACCATTATCTACCTGGTAGCGAACTCAGCTCTCACACACACTGTCCGTGGTTCGATCCCCGGTACAGGTGGAAACACTGTTACCTTACACCTGCTGTCCTTGTTCACCTAGCAGTAAGTACCTGGGTGTTAGCTGACTAGTGTGGGTCGCATCCTGGGGACAAAATTAAACCAAGTTGCCGGAAATGTTCCGCATAACACAGAGGCTTTCTATATAGCATGTCGCTGATGTGAGCTATGGTGTGTATACGTTGTATCGTGTACTTGTAGAAATAAATAGTAGAATAAAGAAAACATTAATCCACTAATCTCTTTCCATGGAAAGTAAACTTACAGTATAAGCATTACATTTCAAGCTTTCCTTGTTTTTAAGAAAAGGTCTGGCTTTTTTTTTGTTTTTTTACATAGTAAAAAACCTGCGAGTTACTGCCGGCTGAGTAAATACTGCTTCGTACGGCCGGCAGCGTAGTTCGCCTGGTAGTTATGCAACACCTGTGATATACGTGTAGATTTGAGCGCTTGTTTTGCTTAAGAACAGCGTTGTCAGACGTGCTCTGGCCGTTTTAACGTCTGTGTTTGTGGTTAACTATGTGGTTTTAAAGGTTTATATAACTTAATTTAACAGTGTAAAATAGGAAAAAGTTCCGTGCGTCTGGCTGCGTGACGCCGCATCATACATCCGGTAGCGTCGTACGTCTGGCTGCGTGACGCCGCTTCATACATCCGGTAACGTCGTACGTCTGGCTGCGTGACGCCGCGTCATACATCCGGTAACGTCGGCTACGTGCTGGCTGCGTGACGCCGTCGCTCATACATCCGGTAACGCTCGTACGTCTGGGCTGGCGTGACGCCGCATCATACATCCGGTAGCGTCGTAGTCTGGCTGCGTGACGCCGCATCATACATCCGGTAGCGTCGTAAGTCTGGCTGCGTGACGCCGCGTCATACATCCGGTAACGTCGTACGTCTGGCTGCGTGACGCCGCATCATACATCCGGTAGCGTCGTACGTCTGGCTGCGTGACGCCGCGTCATACATCCGGTAACGTCGTACGTCTGGCTGCGTGACGCCGCATCATACATCCGGTAGCGTCGTAAGTCTGGCTGCGTGACGCCGCGTCATACATCCGGTAACGTCGTACGTCTGGCTGCGTGACGCCGCGTCATACATCCAGTCGCGTCATGCGTCTGTACGTCATGCAGACGAGAGGATAAGTAGTTGTCACAGGATTATATTACCACAGAGTAACGGGATCCTCGCCTGAGCTCATCTCATGTCAGCAGCTCAACAGGTGCTGCCAAGGATCTCTCTCACTGGTTTCTAGGTATATTTATAGACAGATGGTGCTAACAGAGCCAGCTGTTGGGTGAGCGCCTATAAAACCTATATTACTTGCTAGGTTCTGATGACCAGGAAGGATGACAAGCTATTAAATATGCAACTGAAATAGCTGTGACAGCAAACAATGCGACATTCCGATCTCTAAGTTGAAGTTTCCAATGCAGATTTTACAAGGAATGAGTATATAAACATACACACCTGCAACCACATATAGGCGAGTACACATACGCGTACACACCAGCAGCAACAGCCTGGTTGACCATGCTAGCACCAAACGAGCCTGGACCATGGAGTAGGAAAAAACTGAACTAAGGTATATCAAAGGTAAACACACACACACCACCCAGGTAGGGTGACCAAGAAAGAGGACACACATTCACCATCATTCATTCAATTGCTGTCCTGCCAGAAATGTGTTGATATTACACTTGTGGCAGGACATCCTTAATTTTCCTTTAGAGTGCAGACATTGCTGTACTTCCCACGTTCAGGACTCAAGTTCAACTAATTATAGACAAGTTCTTTTTTTCGATTTATAAGGCGAGGTTTAAACAACTCTGTGTGTATATCTTATTTAATTAGAAAGGTTGTTCTTAATAATTTAGGGCCGACTGCTGCAATCTCTCTACAGAAGACTAGTGGAAATACTACATTGCTTAGTTGAGTTGCTTAGTTGAGTTATTCTACTTTAAATCTTTATAATTTATCACCACTGTGCCTATAATAGATATAAAACAGTGTATAAATATATTTAAATTACCCTAGGTATAGCCTAATTAAGATAAGGCCTATTCTGTCGCCTCGACCACAAAGTTCCTTATAGCTGCATCAGCAACGGTACCCAGAGCTACATTACATTACCTCCAATACGAATTTTTATAATAGGTTTACAACAAGACTAGTACCAGTACAAAGAGGAATGCACTGAGGAAAGGTTCAAGGAAAAGACGTTTACGACCTATGAGAAGAAGACAAGTGGGGGGGGGGATGATCATCACGTACACTATCTTAGGGAAGATTAGAGAGACTGAATTTAGAGGACCCAGATAAAGTGAACACAAGTGGAAGGTGAAAACACAACTAAGTAATAGATATACAAGGCCGTGTTTGTTTAGTTTCAATGTGGCTGATATGGACATTGGTGGAGGCAAACTCAATACACAGCTGCAGGAGCAGATAACAGACAAGAAGCGACTCCCATCCAGTAATCTTGGTGGCCGGGGCAAGAAGTCACCTCTCGACTCCCACAAACGAGTACAAACCTCACTTTTACCTTTAATTTTCAACTATGACATATTTCGGTCAGTTGCCAACTCTTTAAGCATTCAATTTTTACATGTCACTAAAAAAATGTACATATATACTGTCTGACGAGAATATTTAGGTTTCATCTTTGAATATCACTGGTGCAACTAACATCTGCTCTCAGAGTACAATAGTTCAACGATCGTTTAATGTCACTCGGAACCCGAGACCTTCAAAAATTATATTTAAGATTAACCGACTTAATTTCTGACTATTACCTTCCTCGCCCTCTGCGAGGTTTCCACTCACTATGAAACCCTTCAATTATGCTCACTTGATGCTGGTGAAGGTTTTCTAGAGGTTATTAAATACCGTGGTTGATCAGGCACCGACCCACTGTGAGGCCTGGTCATGGCCCGGGCCGCGGGGGCGCTGACCCCAGGAACACCCTCCACATATACTCCCCCTTATTAGGATAAACCATGTTTACCTCAAGTTTCCCTGGCGACCTCAACGGATTAGCATTTCTCCGTAAATATAAAAATAATCACACTAAGATAGAGACAATTCCCCAGGCACTGTGATCTCTACTGGTTAGCACTTCCACGTATATATAATCACACTAAGCTATTGTAATGGTTCATGTCTGGTTTCTCTAGACTTCTTCACACATCCTTTACCTCCAGAAGGTTGATCAATAGGCAACAAACAAGGAAAATCCACTTGAGCTGTTCAGACTTCTTGAGCCTCGTCTGGTCAATATGTAAACACTGGTTATGTTCCATTCGTCAGGGCATCCCCATCAGACATGTTCCATTTGCCACTACCATCAAGTATCTCCCATCATATGCTCCATTCGTCATATATCGGCACGATATATGTCGTGCCGATTAGGTAAAACTGGTCAATTAGGAACAACTCATCTAAAATTAAGTCCTTTCTAAAATTTTCCACTGCCATTAAGAGAGGTATTTCTGGTAGATATTCCCTGTAACCCGGAGGTCCCCCTTGCCAACTATCCAAGCACATACATCTCAAGAGAAACTAATTATTTAATAACGAAATTTTTCCGTGTTCTCCTCTCTTCCAATCATCCACGGAGAAACAGAATACAAACCTAGGACTGTGTGCGTGTTGCAGAAGTGTGGGAATGAGTTTTGGGAGTATTGAGTGTGTTTAACCGAGCTTTAAGTACTGGACATGCGGGTCAGAGATTTAGGGGTTTGAGAGAGAGCTGTAGGGGTGTGACAATGAGGTGGTAAGTTGTATAGGTATGAAACTGTTGAAAGATGGTGAATAGCAGTCCCAGGCGCTGAGACAACTTTTTAAAATCCAGTAGGGTTACTGTTAGGCCCCAGAAGCTATAGCTCAACCCTCAGTAGCACTAGAACCTGCAGCTCAATCTTTACTTTGACCACCAGAACCTGGGGCTCAGCATTTAGTAGCGGGCACAGGATCTAGAGCTCAACCTTAATCAGAACCAGAAGCTCAACAAATTTCACATTCCTCATAAAAACATCACTACCAATTACTATTAAAATTAACGCGGGTGATGAAGATAAAGTTCATTAGCACAGCGCCGGATGGCTGTTACCGCTTCCTCTATATAGCCTGAAATTTCTTTCCACCCCTTGGCAGCACTTGCAATATCTGCATGGACCACAACTGGTACTATCCTTCCTGCTTTCAGGGAGAACATGTGATAACAACCCATCTTGAAGCAGAACAAACAACACCGCCCTCACTATACTTACAACGCGCTCGGCTTTAGTGTGAACCGGCACTACCCTCAGCCTGAATAAAAGCCTTAGCTCGTTTGCACACACTCTGTAAACTCACTAACATTAGGCTACATGCTGTATATACACAGAGATGTATATCGTTCAGTGTATATACATAGCTGACTAATCCCTTTTTAGAGATTAAGTATTCCTGACTAGTGTACAGGTGAAATTCAGCCTTAACATTATTAAATCTTCCCCAGTCGATTAGATTTTTAGTTTTTGCCGCCAAAGCGGAAGATGTTATAAATCCTTAAAAAAATAAAGATATAAAATTTGTCTTTAGTTTAGAATCAACGTTAATCTTCTTCCCTGTTATACTGGAGCTTAGTAAATACCGTATCATAAGTAACAGAAGGGAAGTAATTTCCTATACATTTCTTAAGATGGTCTCGTTGTAAGATTGAAAAAAACAGTTATCACTCTTATCTTCCCTTGAAAATGTATACTAGTGCCAGAAAGGATTGATTACCTTCCATTTACCAAGCACTCTAAAATCCCGGACGGGTTTAACACTTCCCCATGAATATAAAGAGCTTGTCCACTGACCAAGTGTACATTACATTTTTTGTGATTACATTACAATACGATTATATTTAATTACTAGCGCTCAAACTTTGCAGTTATTACATGCATTACGTATCAGAATACAGGTGGAGGCACATTCCATTAGCAAGTCGATGCCTGCAGGTGCTGTTGCAGGCATCTCCTTGCCACAACAGATGTGATAGCTTTCACTGGTGTGGCACTATGTCATAACAGCTGCACCACTACCATGCTTACTTTCACCACCGTCAATAACGGGACATACGTGTACCTGGTGCAAAGTAAAATTCACCTGAGTGATTGCAATATTTCCCCCCCTACCTGGGTCTGAACCATGGGGAAAGTTTCAGGAAAGAAAACTGGTTTTCGTCTATATCAGAGCTATAGTTACCTTCACGGGTCCACTAATTTTAACCGGCAAAGTTCTGCGTACAAGACGCTGAACGCTATCAAGAATGTAATCTCAGACGGACTACTTCAACCATAAGGTCTTAAGGCGAGTACCTTGATTCTGGTGAAGGGGTCTTGATAACGATAGAGCAGTATTCTCCACCCCCCCCCCACACACCTATAGCAGAGCCGTCGGTATATTCACTCTAGTAAGACCTACATACCTTGAGCAGATATCCCATATAGTTAAGTGAAAAGTTTACCAAATCACCTGAGCATATACACGCAGATATACACCTCTCGTTGTACTGTATATACCTTGTGTTCAAATCCCCGACATACCTACACAAAATGGGTATGTACACAGAGTTAACTTTCATGGCAGTCTTAAGTATTATTGAGCGCCTTGCAGTCGATAAGCATTAATTCAAACACTAACTTCACAAGAACCACAACAAGGGTGGCCCGTGGCATGGATGGCAACACACTCGCCTCACAGTGTCCGTGGTTCGATCCCCGGCAAGGGTT